>QLOH01000100.1:1800000-1952923 GCA_026901365.1 Sesbania bispinosa
GTGCAGAACCGCATTCCAATACGCTTGGACTGCGGTTATTTACTAACACGTTTAGACCTATAACGTGAAGCTACATTACTCTCATTTCTCTGCGTACAACTTGCAGTTTTGTGTTGTCTCCCTCGTCTCTCTGCGTTTTCCCTTCTTCCTCTCACATTTGCCTTTTCCTTCTTCCTTTCATCTCTTCCTTCTCTGCTACGACCTATACTCTCGTCTAAATTCCCAGACATGCTACCTGCTGCATTTTTCTGTGCACGTTCTTGCCGCTTTCGTTAGGGTTCTCGTTCACGCTCTTGCTGTGTTCCTATTGAGGTAAGCTTTAACCTAAATCCCCAAGAAAAATGTGTGTTTATTTGTATGTGTGTTTTCATCAAGAAGACAAAAAACACTTGTGTGAATAAGTTGAAATCGTTGATTTAGGAGTTTAGGGTTTAGAGATTTTTATTCCTTGCATTACAAAAGTCGTGTGCTTGACTTCATGATCCTATCAGGTTGGTCCTATCTTGAATTGAAGATAATCTCTCACCAGGAGGACCAAACCATACACATGATAATCAGGTCCATTCTCGATTTACAGAGTACAACAATCACAGTCTCTATGAATCTTTCTACTTGAGCCTCGCAAAAGTGCTCCCCCAGATTCGTTCCTTCAAAGTTCAAACCATGGAGGAACAAATCCCATTTAAGAATCTCCATAGCAGAGAGTATTCGGGTCACAACCCTCTTGTTTGCTCTCTCTTCCGTTCTCTTCGATGGTAAACTAAAACGTTCAAAGTTCAAAACTTTTCGCGCTATGTCGTGGTTGAATACTTCAATTTTTGCAAAAAGCAGGCCCTCCCTCAATCTTTTTGTTTCAATTATGATATTGGGTGTTTTCGTTTCCCATTCCAAAAGATGCACTCTATGGCCTGGAATTGCATTAGCACAAAACTTGCTTCTGGTTTTGTGGATCAAACTAGCGATTGGCCCGTGCACAGCACGGTTACTTTAGCATCTATTTTATAGATAAATTGCATGATATTCATAATTTGTACTAATATACACTTGGTAATTTGAAAATTTTTTATTATAGAAAGAATAGTGAATTGGATGATTGTAGCTATTTTTTATAAGAAAACCAACTTTATTAATATATGTATGAGAAGAAAATACACAACACTGTAATCAAGTTCAAACATTAGTTAATTCAAAATAGCACCAAGATACTTATGCGACATAGTATGGATTAGTTATTATTTGTCATTGTTTATTTAAACAATAACATTTAAATAAATAGTTAGAATTATTGAATTTTTTATTTGACAATAACATTTAATCATGTGGGTTAGATATAATTATCAAAATTATTTAGCCAACAAATTCTTTTGGCTTATAATTTTTGTCAGATTCTTATTGTTCAACATTTCATATTTTCATTATTCCCTCTTTAAATTTTTACTTTAGTTTGCACAACAAAGTCGCATTCCCTGTTAATACTATAAATTGCTTTATTTTAAAAAAAAAGCTTTTAAAAGTAATTTTGTGGTCTCAAAATTAAAAAATTTCCAACACATACCCAGAGAATTACAAATAAAAATTCCATTTAGCGTATATAAAATCAATAAATAAGACTAATTCAATAAAGTCCATTGTTCTATGTAATCAACTAATCAAACATTCCACTCCCGTCAAAAAAAAAAAAAACTAATCAAACATTCCACACGTTAATTTTGAGGATTGGATATTGCTAATTGATATTGTAAACAAATTGCACCCTATCCCGAGAATTTATTTTTACAGTTTTTCCTTTTTCCCCATCTGTCCAAAATAAACACATGACCATATTTCATAAGAATCAAACTTCATTGCATTGATTTAGACTTTGTACCCAAATGACAATGTTAAATAGCAATCTAGAGCACACAGCAAAGCACAACTCCCAATCTACATTAAAAATTTTATTATAAAAACCCGACCACATGCATATGTATTTTTATAGCGTCAATTAGATAAAAAGTTGCTTCAGCAACTTTGGTTGCAACTTCTGCAATAACACACTCTGCAATTTCCGCCAAGCTCATATGAAAGATTGAAACACACTAAACTCATCAAAATCATAGTATTGTCTATCAACTCCTCAACAAACTAAAGACACTATAGAAGAGGCGGCACACTGATTGTTCACTTTATATATGAAGGGGTTGCCAATTGTTTATCAGGCCCGTCCCTGTTAGAACCCACTTGTTGAAGAATCATATTTATTATACGTACGACATAGTATTAAAACTCCAAAAGCAAATAGTGTGAAAAAATGAAGCCACCAATTCAAGTTATAGTAGACTGTTTCTCACCCTGTAAGTAAGCAAAGACATGAAAATTAAATAATAGAGTATTGAGTTAACTGACTTCTTCATATAAATAATCTACAGGTAGCCCACAAAGTGTAAAATACTACATGATGCAGTTACCAATAATATATAAAAGAGGCTATGAAAATTTGCTTGACAATTAAAAATTAAATTGTAATGCTCACTGTAATAAAGTTGTTGTAGTATAAAACATCTTTCTTGTCATTGTTTAAACTTTAAAGTATATAATCTAACAGAAGCTATTTAAACACAATGATTACCATAGAGACAACCAATGATAAATAGATGTGTAGTATATATGTTTGGTAATGCAGTCTTCAAATGAAGGAATTCAGCCTCAATAAGGACATTGGAACCTCAATTCCCCAAACAAAGTTTTATTCATCTTGATTACTCTGTCCTTAATTTTTACATCATATCAGAAAGACTAATAAGTCACATGAGAAACTTTTTGAAAAAATATTAAAATGCACTGCAGGTTAAATGCAATATATTATATAATAAAGGAAGATTTTCTATTCTAGTTATACTATGATAAATATTGACGAACATATTATTACATCACAATGGGTTTGAGTTATTGATTTCTTCTTCTTGCATTGGTCATTAGCTATGAACTTTTGAAACTCTCAGCCAGTGTCATTCAAATCTTTGCTCTTTTCATTCCCACAACTGAATTCACTGACATGGAATGAAATTAACATTCACATGCAGAAAGCATTATTAATATGAAAACAAAAGAGGTCCCAAGTCTCATTCTTACCGGCTTAATTGTGTTTTTTGTTGGTGTTGCAGTAATAAAGTCAAACTTCAAATCTAATGTAGCAATGCATTTCTATTAAAACAAATTGAGAAACACAAAAGACGTTAAACAAATTATTTAAATAATATCAAAATTTGACAAAATTCAAAATAATAAAATAATTAAACAAAAATTAAATTTCAAAAACTATAATGAACATGCATAGTAAGGAATTGTTATCCGTGATATGCAAGGAAACTTATTTTAAGTTTTGTTATTATTTCACATAAAATAAATAAATTTAAATTATATAATTAACTTACTATAAATAAATATTAATTTTATTAATTTTAAAAGATAATAATTAATTATATAATAAATTGAAATGGCTAATCATCTTCTACAATTTGGTTAGAAGTTTTGTTATTATTTCACATAAAATAAATAAATTTAAATTATATAATTAACTTACTATAAATAAATATTAACTTTATTAGTTTTAAAATATAATAATTAATTATATAATAAATTGAAATGGCTAATCATCTTATACAATTTGGTTACGGTTTAGGGTTTTATAATTTAACAATAAAGATACAACAAAAAATATGCATACGTAAAAATATTTCATAATTACTTGAATGAATAAAGTTTATATGTTTAATCCCACAATTGCACACTTTAAACTTATACTTGGAAATTTATTATCGAATATTAAAAACTAAACAATTAATGATAATTAATTATATAGCCTAAATTTGCTGACAATTAATTATGAATTTATGTGTGTGTGTAATATGAAAGTTTTTTACAACATTTTTTTAAATTTTTTTCTTATAAACCTAAATTGAGATAATATAAAAATAAAATGGGAACTTTTCTCGTATAAAAATGTAATGAATTTTATGTGATGTACTGGACTAGCTATTTATTATTTAAAATTATATGAGACAATAGATTAAAATGATTTTAAATATTAGAGTTTTATTCTACTCTTTAAAATAAAGACATTACAACTGAATAGTGATAATAAAAATATCAACATTAATAACATGGCATATATGATTTTTATTGTTAAGATTAATTAAAAAATCATAATGTCAAGTAGGGGTATTGATATGTAATCCAATTCAAAGCAAACCGCAAAAAATCGAAAACTGAATCAAACCAAAAAATCAAAAAACCGTAAATAACAGAAAATTTTTCATTGGATTGAATTATTTTCTGGATTCTATGTTGAAAATGTAGAAACATGTGTTTGAATTGTGTTTATGAAAACTTTTCATTTCAGATGGAACTTTAAAGAATGCGTCTTAAAAACTTTCAGACATGTTTAAAAAGGTTGTTTGAAGTATTACTCTATTATCTTCTTTAGAGAAAATACTTTTAAAAAGGATAAGCTTCACAATCACTATTTTAACCCCTTTAGAATTAGTGTAAAAGTTGAATTCACAAGGGTAAGAGAACTTAACACTATAATTTATCTTATTCACTCACTACCATTGTGAGCTACGTTCAGTCCTAATACAAACTCGCTACTGGATTTATCCACTAATCCTAGCAAAGATTACAAATATTCTTTTGCTACAAGCCTCTTCAGGATCAACCAACCAATACAAGTATTATTTCCACCATAGCAGAGTTGCAGAGCAGCACTACGTCAATTTAGGATATAAGAGCAACCTACTTTAGGGCGTTCTCGTGTTAGTTAGCGCTTAAATTGATCGTTTTAAAATCAGGGGCGCTTCAAATTTGGGCGGGAGCGCCTTACAGTTAAATGTTGGGCGCTCCATCTGCGCGCCCTGAATTTGTAAGTACTTTCTCTGACCAGGGCGCTCCCAGACGCGCCCTTATGAACCCCAGTTTTTTATATGTTGTTGTTAAGGCGCTTCCTAGAAGCGCCCTCCAAATAAAACATTTTTTATATAGGTTCGTGTTTAGGGCCCTTTTTTTTCCTTGGGGCGCTTCCTAGAGCGCTTTCCCCTTCCCCCACTTTTTTTTTTCTCAACCCTAATCAGATCACAAGCTCCACTCTCTCTCACCCCTTCCCTCTTGTGTTCCATCACCGTTGAAGCTCACGCTACCATTGTCTCCACTGCTACATTTTCTGTCGTCCGACCTCACCCCTGCGCTCCGTTCTTCTTCTTCTTTCCCCCTTCGTTCGCTGTTCGTCACTGCGGCTGGTGGAGTGCTCACAGCCGCCTAAACTGGTTTAGAGCTCTCTGTCGACATCCTGTTGGAGAGCTCTAATCCGAGAATTTGGAGTAGTATTACATATTGGACATTATTTCAAGCGCGACACAAACACTTCTTTTAGAGGTAAGTAATTTATTTACTGGATCAGCTTTTTGGCTAGAAATCGAAATTAAGTTCTTGTTAAGGTAATTTCAAAGGCACGAACCTAAATATGTAACCTATGAACTTCCAATAATTTTTATCTTGACCATGAAAAACCTATTCTGATATTAGACTAAGTCATGGAGTATGGTGCCAGTGAAACACCTATTCTCAGGTATGTCCATAATCATTACTTTCTGGTGTAGGGTCAAAGTATGAATTTTGAAATAAGTATTTACTAAACTTGAAGGAGCAACAATGAGAGCAATTACAACTTCTAAAATTCACATTGTCCTTACTAGGTCTAGATATTGGATTTCTTCATTTCATTATTTTTCCTTTTTTTTTACTTTTAAAGAAAATAGTTGTATGTTTTGTTTATAAGGTATCTTATGAATAGGATTTAAAGCTAGAATGATAGATAGATAGATTGTATCATGTGTATTTATTTGCTGTTGTGCTGTGATTTGCATTGTAAGAACCTTTCATGGGAAGCTTTCTGTATGCTTATAAAAATTATAGAAGGCAAATTTGTTTAAGATGGTTGGCTCCATATTCAAATTTCAAGATGTCGTCTCTCTAGCTTTGACACATTCCCTACACTTTCAATTCAAGGTATTATAATTTTTGTTTGTTCTTTATCTTCCTTTTAAAAAAAAATCCTTCTATTAGATGATATTATAATTTTTAGTGCATACAAATTAAACTTTAGTTTTATGGAGAGATGGTTGTTAGAACCACAGGAAACACTAGAAGGGCGGGGGGTTGAATAGTGTTTTAGACATTTTGATACAATTTTGGAAATCTTTAAAATAAACAATTACGCTAAGTGATCATTGTACAAAACCAATCTTAAGATCAGAGTTATTTAAGAACATGCGGAATAAATGAAAGATTTAGATTAAAAAAAAACTTTTTCTTACACTTAAGATTGTTTAGATTTTAAACAAACTTCTCTTAGTGTCTTCTGAAGAATATTTCTAAGAGTACCTTCAGAAATGTTTCTGAAATACTTTAGATGATCAGAGACCATCTACATCATGTGTCTGAACTGAGTTCCTGTTGGGCTCACTTCAGACAGGTATTTCAGACATCCCTCTGAATATATTCTTCTATAATACTTCAATTTACACTAGAGACGTTTTAACGTTATGTTTGTATCAAAACTTGTTTTATTGAAATCGTTGTGTTAAGATTGTTATGAAAAATACTTTTCAATCCCCAATGTAAATATAAAGACTGTAAGTAAAAGAGATTAAGGGAAAGAAAACTTAGACACAGAATTTATCCTGGTTCACCCACAAACCCTGTGAGCTACATCCAGTCCTAGTGGCAAACCACCACTAGCCTTTTTATAACAACAACACATATGTGCCACTCCGAATCCCCCAAACCCTTGCAGCCACATATATGTCACACTATCTGAAACCACAGATAGACATGTTAAACTCTCCAGGCCAACACAACAAGTATTCTTTTCTATCAAGCCTCTCCAGGCTCTACAACAAGTATTCTTTTCTATCAAGCCTCTCCAAGCTCTACCACAAGTATTCTTTCTTCCTCCAAGCCTCTCCAGGCTCTCAGACACTTAACTAAGTGTTGAGTATTACTACTCAATCTAAGCTAGATGTTCGCTAGAACCTCTCAACTCAGATTTTTCTTGTACATAGAGATTACTGAGTACATACTCAGGATACAGTCATTACAAACTAGATACAAGGATAGACAGTGATACAAGTGTTTGAATTTAAGTACAATCCCTGTCTTTTCTATGAGGAATACATCCTCTGAGAGTAGGCTAACTAAGATATGAAATTAAGCTCCAGCCTTATTCTCCAACCATTGGTTTCCATGGGCTACATTCTCACCCGTATCATTGGAATACCAAAGTATCATCCAAGCTTCAAACCGTACCTGGTTTGATAGTCATTTGTACAGCATGATTGCCTTCCCGACAACTAACTCACTTGATCAACAGACCAACTGTACAATCTAACTAACTGACCAGCTGATCAGTAGCCCGATTGAGAATTCACTCTGGTTGTATAGCATAACAACTGCAACTCGGCAGCATGGTTAATATGCTCTGCATGCCAACAACCACTGGTTGGACCGACCAACTTGGTTGTGTACTACAACAACTTGGTTGTATCTTGCAACAACAACATCTTCAACTTCAATCTTGAGGCTATTTATATGTTCTTCTTGAATATAGTCGTTGAAGATGATTCATAATACCGTTGAGCTTTTGATGATGTGGCTCATATAGCCGTTGTGTAATAGCTTCTCAAATGGTTGCTTCTCCTTAAGCATATTGAGTGTTCAGAATACTCCCGTTCTGACACTTCTGTTGATGAGCTCTGTTTTGAGAGATGTGATGATTATGTGTATTCTCTCTCTTGAATTCTTTTTGCTTTCTTGCATCTGTTTTATCCAGCTTGCATCTGCTTGCTCCTGCTTGCATTTTCTTGCATCTGCTTGCATCTGCTTTATCTGCTTTATCCAGCTTGCATTATCTTGCATCTGCTTGCTTTCGGATTTCCTCTGATTCTCTTGAGAGTATGTATCCGTTGAATTTGCCCTTTTTGCTTATTCTGCATATACTCCTTTTTCACTTGCTCTTGACACCATTACTTCTTTGAATGAGATGTCTTGATCAATAGTCGTTGTTTGCAGATTCCTCTTTTGATATTTAGATAAAGATGTTGAATTGAATATATTTTATTCAAACATCTTCCGTTGCTTCTGCTTAGTCTCCTGAGCTTTTCTTCTACTTTGTTCCAGATTGCACAAATGAAGAAATGTCTCGTTGAAATACTATCGTTTAGAGACAGCAAATAGTCTTCTTTTAATCCGTTGTGAGACACGCTTCTTGAGAGTTATGACATAGTACAACGTTGATGTTGATGCTGCAGTAAAGCTGCTACTGTTGTTGCTGCGAATGCTGCGTTGCAGAGATTTCCTCAGTGATGTATGAAGTTCAAATGCACCGGGAAAGGTCTCTGTGTTTGTTGCCACAAATGTGTTTCAAAACGTACGAGCAGCAGAGACTTAGAAAAGTCTTCACGCAAGGTTTCAGCAAAGATGCCACGTCATTGTAGAAACACAGGGAAACACTAAAAGGGGGGGTTGAATAGTGTTTCTTCGTATTTTGAAAGCTTTTTGAAAACAACAAGTTATAAACAGTTTCAGACAGGTTTATCGAGGCTGTCTGAAGTATTTGAATGGTTCCTGAAAATATATTTTAAAAGGTTTCTTTGCTTTTAAAATATTTAGAATAGCTTTTCAACACCCTTGATATTAATATAAACGAATTGACAAGAGATAAGGGATAGAAAAACTTAGCCAAGGATTTATCCTGGTTCACTCACCACCACTGTGAGCTACCTCCAGTCCCAATGCCAACAAGCACTTGGATTTTCTCTTAATCTTTCACAAAGATTACAAGTATTCTTTTCTATCAAGCCTCTTCAGGCTCTACAACACAAGTATTCTTTTCCAGACAAGCCTCTCCAGGCTCAACAACACAAGTATTCTTTTCTATCAAGCCTCTTCAGGCTCTACAACACAAGTATTCTTTTCCAGACAAGCCTCTCCAGGCTCAACAACAATTACAGTTAAAAGGAGTTTAAGCTTTTAAACTACACAAGTTTAAAGCTCAAAACTATTACAATGTACAGCTTAAAAACTGAGGTATACTCAGGATATGAAAATATAAAGTGTACAAAGAAGTTTATCAGAGTGATTTTCTTGAAGAAAATTTGCAGCGATGATTCTCTTTTTCTATATGCTCTTCTCTGTTCTTGTTACTTCTTCTCTGATGGTCTTCATAAGGGGTATTTATACCCAGATTTTAACGTTGAAAAACCACCATTTAGAGATAGCATTAAATGCTATTCAATCCGTTGTGAGACATATTTCTGAGCATCCTGATATTTCTGACACAGTACAAGGTTGTATCTGCCAAAAAGGCTGCTTCAGGAATTGCTGCGCTGCTGCGTTTACAGAGATTTCCTCAGTGGTGTATGAAATTCAAATGCACCAGGAAAGGCCTCTGTGTTTGTTGCCATAAACGTGTTCCAAAACGTACGAGCAACAGAGACTCAGAAAAGTCTTCACGCAAAGTTTCAGCAAGGTTGCCACGTCATTATTAAAACTTCAGACAGCTTCGGGTTCCAGTCTTCAGACAGGATTGGCTCTTCAGACAACTTTCAACGCTTAAGACAGGTTGACCACTTCAGAAGGCCTGTTTCCCTCAGATGACTTGAAGCACTTCTTAAAGACTTATAAAGCGTATTGTGGCTTGCTGAAATCACAGATAGATAGTTAAACACTTAAGAGTATCTGTGAAAATAAATACTGTAAATTTGTTAATCATTAAAACGTGGAAATATTGCTGTCTTAAAACATCATAAAATCTCTTATGATATTTTTGAGACTCAACATTCTCCCCCTTTTTAATGATGACAAATTTATCTTAAAACTGTAAAATCTGAAAGGAGTATGTGATTTTAATAATAACTCCCCCTCAGATAATGAACTTAATAGTTCTTCTTTGCTCCCCCTGAGTCCTGTAGCACTTCACATTTGAATCAGATTTTTGTTAGTTTTAGTACAGTACTCCCCCTTTTGTCATCAATCAAAAGGGAATCATAGAGCAATAACCAGTAATAGAGCAATAAAGCAAACAGGAGTATGATAAAGTCAAGTAAGTAAAGTCAAGTATTAGAGCAAGTATCAGAGCAAGTAAAGTCATTAATGCAGGATTAAACAGACACTCAGCATTTGAAAAAATATGAACATAAGACAATGGCAATAAATTAGTCCTTCTTCTTCTTCAGCAGGGCTTCAGACAGAAAGGAGATCAGTTCTTCCTTGGCCTTGTCTATGGCAGCTTCAATAGAGGATTTCAACTCTTGTTGCCCACTTCTTATCAGCTGTTGTTCATGAAGAATTTCTTGCTGATTCTGAAAAACCTTTTGTGCTTTCTTTTCTGAGACTTCACATCTCCGCTCAGATTCTTCACACCTCTTTTCAAGAGCCTTGACCTTGGATTTTAGCTTCTTGTTCTCTTCAAATAGGTCAGGTTCAGACTCAACCAGGATGAGCTGAAGGTAGGGACAAACAAATCTCAAGACTCCAAAACCAGGCTGTAAGCCATATTCTGAAGGATTGTAGACGGGGCAGAAAAAGGTCCCAACATACTTCAGCAGCACCCAAGCTTGGTTTAATGAATCTGCCTGTGGGGGAAAGCGATCTTTTAAGAAATGGTACTGAACATTTGTGAAGTGTCCAACACTCATTGCAGATTCAGCATCGGGACCACTATATCCAAAAGAAGACCCAGCAGCTTCTCTGATCTTCCAGTAGGATTCCCACATCCAGTTCTCAAACAGGTGATTCAGACCTCCGCCTTCTGATATGATAAACTCAGGAAGACCTGCCCATTCGGAAGCAGTCATGGCTTCAGACAGAGGTGCTGATACAGAATAAACCTTAGGACCCTTCAATTTTTCATCTTGTCCTTCTTTGAGGGGATACCTAGGAAGAATCCTATCAGGTTTCACCAAGATTTTGGTTGAAGGCCTGATTGAACTGGTTCTAGGAGGCCTGTAGCCTATCATGCCAACTCCTCTAGCCAAGTCTCTTTGAAACAACTCAGCTTCTGTGTTCAGCATTCTTACCATTAGCCATTCTTCATTGTTCAGCTTCTGTGTTCAGCTTCCATGGATTGATAAGATCCCATGTATGATTAGGAGGGAAACACCCTTCCTTATCTTCTCCAAACCATCAGCATTGTTGGAGTACAAAGCCCTTACATCAGACACAGTCTTCCTAGTGAGACCCTGATGAAGTGAGACAGCAGGGGTTGTTCTAAAGTGATGCAGCTCTTCAGACAATGCTGGAATCTTGGCAAAGGACAAGAGCCAAAGGAGGTTCTTGTCAGTCTCTTGCATAAGGCTGCAATCTCAGCTGAAAGGTTGAATTGATGAACAGATGAGGGTGGTGAAGAAGGTAAAGGTGTGTGAGGTGGAGATGATGATGATGGTGAGAAAGGTGATGAGGGTGAAGATAATGAGCTATCAGATAGCTGTATGCACAGAGGTGAAGGGGTTTGGATGGTGAAGATGAGGGTTCAAGAACTTGGTTTTCTTGAGGTGCAGGGGGTTCAGACAACAGGTTGTCTGATGGTATGATGGGTGTAGGTGATGAGGGTTCAGATGGTATGAAAGGTTCAGAGGTAATGGAATTAGCTGTAAGGTTGGTAGAGGTTGGGAGATAGGTGG
Source organism: Sesbania bispinosa (assembly GCA_026901365.1). Classification (NCBI taxonomy): domain Eukaryota; kingdom Viridiplantae; phylum Streptophyta; class Magnoliopsida; order Fabales; family Fabaceae; genus Sesbania; species Sesbania bispinosa. The sequence goes on from QLOH01000100.1 coordinate 1,811,715, forward strand.
AGAAGGTTGCTTTTCTGGTGATGAAGGAGGTGAGGGAGTTACATTATCAAATCTCACCTTGATCCTTTTGTAAGGTTTGAGAGAAAGAGCATCTTGAGCTTTAGCAGCTCTTTCTTTTTCTTCCCTTTCCTTGGCTTCCTTATCCTCCATTTCTCTTTCTTCAGAGGAAAGAGTCCTTCTTCTCTTGAAGTATTGATTAGCCTTTACAAACTTCTGATACCTTCCAGCAATATCTGCTTCTTCGAGATTAGAAGCAGTACTTCTGGTAACCCTAGCTTCAGACACTGTCTGAAGTAGTTTACCCGTCTTTTTTTTCCTTTGAGGTGCACTTGACCTCTTTCTTTTCGTTGAGGCTTCAGCAATGGCCGCTTGCTTGTCATCGTCAGCATAAGCAAGTTGTGAGGCTATTGCAAGAGCTCTATCAGTTCTCTCTGCTCTTCTTGCAATTCTAACTCTGCTTGTTCAATGGCAGTAGCCAAAGCAGCAACCTGAATCGGTTTAGGGTCAGAGGAGCATGCAGTAAGAGGTTGAGCAGCAACTGCATCAATATCCATAGCCTGTCCTTCCATTATAGAAGTAGGCTTTGAAGATTGTGCAGGTTCAGACATTGAGTCTGCACAGTGGAGCTTCTTCTCTGAGCTTTCTCCATCAGCAAACTTTCTTTCATGGTTGGGGAGGGAGGCCTTGGAGTCAGCTTAATCTTCATGCTCTTCAGATTTGATTCACCAACATAGGAATTGAATGGTGATCAAAGAGTTGGTGAACTGGAACTTTAAAATGTAACAACACCAAACGGAGCAAATTTTTGGGGACAAAATTCCTTTTTTTAGGGGGTAGAAATGTAACATCCAGGAAAAATAGGACCTAAGATTAACTGAAGGTAAGTTAGAAAGGGAGTGAGAAGTTGAGGAAAGAGGAAGGATTTTGAGTAAGATTATGAGGATAATGAGAATTTATGGACATTACCGGAATATTTAAAAGAGTAATTAAGTTAGGAATGTGTTTTGGCAAAGGAAATGAGGGAATAGAGGAGCACAACCTCATGAACAATTAGGACTCTTAGTCTTAGTCTTATTGAAGTCAATCGATGAGATACATCATGGTTCATGTGGAGTGTGCCCCGTTGGGCTTCAACCGAGGTTATTGCTCAATTTTGAGTCTTAAGCCCTATGACCTTTTCTCACTAATTCGAGAATATCTAGAGTTATAGGTGTCCAATTAAGGTGATTCCACTTGGGATAGAAAGTCATGATCCGGGGCTTCTGGTTTGATAGGTTATATAATAGGGTTCTGATTTATTTTGCACCTTCAAACAAGAATATTCTCGCTCAAACGAGAATATCTCGCTTGAGCGAATTATGCAGCAAAAAGGAAAGAAATAGAGTTTCTGCATATCTCTCTTGAGCGAGGCAGCTCGCTTGAGCGAGAATTGTCCAGAGAGAGGGTTTTTTCTGGGACATTCTCGCTAGAGCAAGACAGTTCGCTTGAGCGAGAATGTGAAGAAAATCATGCAACCGATAGCTCGCCCAAGCAGAATATCTCGCTTGAGCGAGAATTCACTTATAGGCTCAAAACCCTTCATTTAGTTTCCGATTTCTTCACTTCTTCTTCGTTCTTTTAGAGAGAAGTTAGAGAATTTGGGGAGAGGAAGGGGATTTCTTGTAAGAATGGGTGTTTTAGAGCTTGAAGGCTTGGAAGGGGACTTGGATCTTCACTTCAACCTTTTCCTCTACTTCAATTTCTTCTCTTTGAGTACCCTTAAGGTGAGTACAACTCAACACTTACACTTTTGTGATTGCATGTCTTGAGTATGGACCCTATCCTCCAATTCCCCCTTCTTTATACTTGTAGATGTTAGTTATCAATTGTGTGAAAATCATGTAATGAAGTTAAGGAAATTAGTAATTTGTTTGATTAGTTGTTATTTACATTGAGAACCCTAGCTTTTCAAAACTTACGAAATGTGACGTTATGTCATTTGATGAATATCAGTTATTAGTTCATTGAGATTTTGGCATTTAAGTAATATAAGCCTTTCGACCGTGAGTTAATTCAGCCGACCTTCGCGCTGTGAGTTAAAAATTAAGTAATTATGTGAAAACTTGACTTCGCGTCCAGTAATGGGTGGGATTCGTCCCCGGAGAAGAAGTTCTCCGTAGTCTGTGGCTCAGTTTCTAACTCCAGTTTAAGTGAGAAGATCATGTCTGCTGGGCACAGTAGTGAGTTGCATCATATTTGCATTATATTGAGATGATTGTGATGTATGAGTTTAAGCCATAACCGTTGTCTATGGAATTGTACATGTATCTTACCTTGATCTAAATGAGTTTTCATTATGAAAAGAATCAATGTTAAGCTATAACTATATGTTAGCATGTTTTAGGTGTTGCATCTATATGATCGATTTTCTCCTACACTGCCTCTGCAATAGTTTGGCTCGCTGAGACTGTAGTCTCAACCCCAGGTTTCGGGGATATACTCTAGTTATGCAGGTGATCCCAGGTGATGATAAAGTAGGGAAAGGAATGGTGAAGGTGAGTATTACTTCCAGTGGAAGAACTCATTTAGTAGAATTAGTTCTATGTAATGATTGGTAATTAAATATGATATATATGTGTATGTATATTATGTTCTGGCCATAGAGGCCCTATTAAGATATTAGTGACTTAATGTTTTTGAACTGTACTGGCGGTTTTACTGAGTTTCAGGTTAAGTTTGAATGGGTATACCTCCAGTTTTAAGGGAGACTCTGCTGGACTTCCGGTATGAGTCTTATGAACCAAAAGACTCCAAGTGTAGGTTCTTTCCCTAGTTTAATTAGATCTTCAGTTTGTATTAGTTTGTGATGTATGTATTAGTAACAGCTTAAGCAAATCGGTGGAAAGCCTGAGCTTTTGTTTGACGATATCAAAGGTTGAACGAAATAATTTCAGAAATTCAAGAATGGTGTTTCCAACGGACACTATTCTAGAGTTGAGAAATTAGGACTTACATAAACTGGCATGATCCTAAAAAAAATCAAGGACGAACTTATTAGTTACTCATTTTAAATTAGTTCTAAATTGATTTTCAACTTCCATGTTCCATGTTCTCCTTTATATATAATTTTGTATTTATATGATAAATATAATTTCAATAAAAATAATATGTTTATAATATATTTAAATAAATATTTAATATATTTTTAAATTATGTAATTTTAATACAATTTTAATTAATTTATTTTACTTTAAAAAAGCGTTATCATAAAAATATTGTTATTTCTATTCTTCTTTGTAGTAAGTACTAAGAACTAAGTAGTTTTTTTTATACTAGCCTCACAAGAGAGTTAGGGAAATTTAAAATACAAATGGTGCAAAGTAAATTATATGGGGAAATTTAAATTTAAATAAATTTAAAGCCATATGGTTTTATGAACATCATAGGTAGAGTCCCATATTGTATAAAGATAGAGCTAAATAACAGTATATAAATCTTAAGAAATTCTCACCCTCACCCTATAAGCTAGTTTTTAGGGTTTACTTATCACAGGAACAAAATCTAAGAGGCACATTTGCACACAATAATCCAAACTTCATCAAGGGCTTTTTCCTGATCTGTTGCCTCTTCTTTTATGATCGAATAATTGTTAAGGTAAACTATTCTGACTTTCTGCTCAATGAAATTCTGTTTGTATGACATTACAAACATAAACCAGGGTTTTTCCTTTCCATTGAAATTTTGAAAATAATTTTAATATAATTAATTTGTAAAGGCTTTATAAAGTGGGTCATTTGACTTTCTGTATTTATGTTAATTGATGAGAGGGAGAGGTGTCATGTACATGGATTGTAATATCATTTAAAATTAGAGAAATCTAATACATTAAATTAATATTAGAGATGGATATCTAAAGGGGGAAAGGAGTCAGTTAGGGATACAAATCTTAAAAACTTAGGTAAGTGTAAATGAAGTTACAAGTTTCTTGACTGGAAATAACATAGTCATAATGAGCTGGTATTAAAAGAATAGAATGACGGTGAATTTTAGGATAGACAAAAAAAGTGTCTATGATAGACCTTTACTATAAATAATGTAAATTTAATATTAAAAAATTAATAATATACATTATAAATTAAAGTTACTGTTTATAGTAATAAAATTAAGGGTCTACTTCAGAACCAAACTTAAGAGGGTCTATCCTAAAACAAACTTTGAAGGACACATTAACATTCTAATATACGTTTTAGACTTTTAGTCTATTTCTGAAACAATTTAGTTTGGCAAAATTTTTTTTGGATTTCAATATTGTCAATTTTCTCTTGTTTAACTTGTCAAAAAATTAAACACGATATATTATGTGGTTATATATACCACCTTTTTTTTCTCGTTTTGGGTTTTATTTTGGAATTTCACCTAACAAACTTTCTTATGTGATGCCCTAACACTTATATGTGCTTGACTTTACTTTTTTTAATTTGATGTAGATTGGCCAAGAAGCATGGACACTGAAAGAAATAAAAATCAGAAGTAGAAAGCCTACTTGAGGAAGACTCATCCCCTGTAACCACTAAATATGAATTCCCACATCGGGTGCAAGCTAACTTTTAACAAATAATAACAGATTTTCCTTTTCTCTCTTTCAGTTCTTTTCAGTAATTTGTTAGCTAGTTTCCTGCTCTTTCTTTTCCTTTTCTTCTTCTCCTATATAAGGAGCTCAATTTTATTGATTTAGTGTGAAGTGAATGAGATGAATAATTTTTCCGTTCCTTTTAGTTCAACCAGATTCTATTATGGTATCAGAGCCTTGATTTTTCACCGCTCTGTGTTTTCCTGTTTCATGGCCAGAGTACCTGATTGGTCTAACTGTGAAACTCCATCAAGATTCTGGTCATCTGTTTCTAGATGTTGCTTCCTACAGAAGGTTGGTTGGGCGCCTCCTTATTTATCTGCCAACAAGACGTGATATCACACTTCGTCCACTCAACAAGTAAGTCAATTCATGAGCAAGCCCCACTCAGGTTCATCATAAGGCTAACCATTCAAATCCTTAGATAAGTTTAAAAGGCAGACATGGACAAGGCTTGTTTTACCTCGACAATCCAGCTTCCAACTCCAAGGTTTTGTCTTATGCTGATTGGGGTGGTTGTCTTGATTTCGAAAGATCAATCGTTGGGGTTATTGCTTCTTCCTTGTTCTTCTCTTGTTAGTTGGCCTCTAAGAAGCAAACTACTATGGCTAGATCATCTGTAGAAGCTTATATAGGGCCCTTGCTGCTGCCACTTGTGAGTTACAGTGGCTTCATTATCGTCTGTAGGATCGTTCATGTTACCTGTCCTAAGACTGGCATCAATTCTATATAGTGAATTCTATAAGGTGCCATAGAGATGGGTCCTGGAGACTGGAATCAATTCTATAGTGAATTCGATCTCCCGAACCGTAGCTACAACTGTTCAAATCTGTTTTGGACTCTAGGGTTGAGGAAATTACAAAATGAAACAATCACTACCCATCACTGAGGCATTGGGAAACTTGGGTGATACTGGGCAGATTACAAATGGTTTCTTCTCCCTCGAAGGAGGAGGTAGAGGTAGGAACCAAACCTTTTTGTTGAAACAGTCAAGCATAACCAGTTCAATTCCTAGAATAATGTCCATACCTTTCAATGGTAAGGCAAATCAGATCAACCTTGGAGACTCTTCCTTGTATAACAACAGGGAATTGGACGACATACAAGAGAAATAGAAATTGCCTCCTTGGCAGGTGTAATTACACTAAGAACATAAAGTAAGGAATCAACAGGCATTTCAACTGGTTTACACAATCAAAAGAAATGAAAGAATGAGTTGCCCCTGAATCAATTATACAGTTAAGGTCCGCTCTCCTAAGGTGCACATACCTCGCAGTAGATTGTCTGCAGAAGCGTCACTTCCCCATTGAGGGTAAAGACTCTTCCTGTGGATTGAGGTTTATGAGGATTATTCAGCTTAGGACACTCCCTCTTGACATGTCCAAGGTTTTGCAGAAGTAACATATATGCTGCCCCGTCAGCACTCTCCTGAATGCTCCTTTCCACACTTGGGGCATGTAGGTAACCCTTGGCGTTGGACCTATTGAGTTGACAAGGACTGGTTTGCCATCCACTTAGGCTTGGGACCCTTGCCCTGGATGGGCACTTCAAACTTTCCTCTTTCCCTTAATTCTCTGATGGTGCAGGTGTTGGTGTAGTTCCTTTATAATTCTTCTCATTAATGTAACACTTACTGAACAAGGTGTAAAAAATCCCTGATCTCCAAAGTCCCGACCTAATCAACAGTTCAAGTCGTAGTCCTCCTTCAAATTGAGTGCATCTCCATTCTTCACCAGTAGTAGCTTGAAGGTAGCGGGAGTACTTTGCTAATTCTTCAAATTTTGCCACATATTGACCCGCTGACATATCTCCCTTGCCTTAACTGTAGAAACTCTGTCTCCTTTGTCTCTTGATGGTTGCTGGGAATATTTTCCCAAGAACAGATTCTGGAACACATCCCAAGTCATTGGAAGCCTCTGCCCTCTGCCCCGCCCGAACCTTAGCAGTTTTCCACCACCAGTCCTCAGCCTCCCCTCTCAACATATAAATTGCAAAACCCACCTTAGCCTCATCCGTACACTTCACATCACCTAAAAAATTCGGTTCAAGTCTCGACAGCCAATTGTCCTCCACGTCAGGGTCATAAACTCCATTGAATTGCCGAGGATTGTGCTTCCGAAACTCAAATAATCCAAGAGCGAAAGGATCTCCAGTAGGGGGTGGTGGTGGCTCCGTTTGCCTCTTAGTCATCTCTTGGAGCACTGCTGGCATTGGTGGCAGCTTGCTCTCTCGCGCCATCCTCTGCTTGAGCTTGATTAGAATTTAGTTATTCCCCCTCATTTGAGTGAGTGCTTGAAGCGCTGCAACTACTGGATCCGGAGTAGGACCCTGAGAAGATGAAGAGGAAGAGGGAAGAAGGATTGACCCTTGGACGACCTCTCTTGCCGCCTGCCATGATTCTCTACATATCATCAAGCAAATATCGAGGTGATCAGTCTCTCAATTCACAAAATAATACATAAGCAATCGTTAGCAAACCACAAAAAATATTCTAATGTCACAGTCCAATTGGATTGAACTTCTCTGATACCAAAATGTAACGCCCTAAATTTCTAAATCAGAATTTAGCCCGTGTAAACCAAATTCTTAACTTAGAATTTATAACGTGACAATTCGGATATCAAACATGTTCGCTAATTTATCATAATCTAACGAAAATTCGACAATTCAGAGAACAATTCTAAGAGTTAACACATGACATAAACCAGTCAAACCATTATTCACGTAATTATAGATTTATCCTGTACATCAAGTTACTAGAATTTACAAAGGATCCTCTAAAACAAACACATACCTTACTATCATAAGTATATACAGACAAGTTACATCAACTCAAAACAAACAAAAAGAAGTAGAAAATCCACCCCAATTGCACTTCATCTCCCGGACTGAGAGTCTGGTAGAAGTGGTACCTGCTCAATTAAATAATCCACATAACGTGTGGTGAGATAAAAATCTCAGTGAATACAAATCACATGCATGAATGCATGGAACAGATATCGATGCCAATCCATAAGTCATAAGAATTCATAACGATTACCAAACAAACTAATATGCAAGCATGATGCACTCACTGCTGTGCCCAGCAGGCATGTTCTTATCTCTTTCTAGAGTTAGAACTGAGCTCAGACTACTGGGAATATCTTCCCCGGGGACGAATCCCACCCAAACTGGACCAAAGTCGTTTTCTCAACATAATTAATTAATTCTTTTACTCACAACGCAAAGGCCGGCTTGAATTACTCACGGACGAATTTGACTTAAATGTTCTAATTAACATAAACATGATAATATAACAAATTCAGAAATTCATACACAATCAACATAAGCATTTTCAATAGTTTTGAACCTAAAAATATGACACGGTCCCTATTTCGATTCCAATTTCCAATTACTAACTTAGTGTTAGAACCACAGGAAACACTAGAAGGGGGGGTTGAATTGTGTTTTAAAAGCCTTTTTTGACGCATTTTGGAAATCTTAAATTAAATCAATCGTTTAATAAAAAATAAGTTCAAAAACAAATCTTAAGATCAGAGTTAAAAGTGTGGAAGTTAATGATGATAAAGATTGATAATCTTTTCATCGAAAGCTTAAGATTGTTTTGCTTGAAAACCTTCTCAATCGTATTTTGAAGGTTATTATAGAGAAGGCCTTTTCAGAACCTTTTCTGGACTTCTTCATATGATAGAAGATCGTTTGAAGTTTGTTAATAACTTCTGAACTGAATTCTTTTCAGATTCACCTCAGAGAGTTATTCAAAGGTTCTTCAAAGTGCGTTCTTTATAATGCTTTAAATGATATGAGAGATACTTATTGTTAACGTTTCTTTGAAGATTCATTTTATTGAAATTGTTTACTTAGAATTTATTATAAAAAATACTATTCAATCCCCTTAATAAATGCGAAAACTGAAAGTAAAAGAGTTTAAGGGATAGAAGACCTTAGACAAGAGTTTATCCTGGTTCACTCACTAAACCCGTGAGCTACATCCAGTCCTAGGGAAAACCACCACTGGATTTTCCACTATCTGAGTCCACAGATACAAGTATTATTCACATCCTCTTCAGGCCAACACAAGTATTACTTTGTTTTCAACTGCCTCTCCAGGAAACTCATGCAGTATTCTTTTACAGACAAGCCTCTCCAGGCTCAACAAGTATTCTTTCTTACCAAGCCTCTCCAGGCTCTAAACCAAGTATTCTTTGTCAACCAAGCCTCTCCAAGCTCTAACCAAGTATTCTTTGTCAACCAAGCCTCTCCAGGCTCTAACCAAGTATTCTTTTCTATCAAGCCTCTCCAGGCTCTACGACAAGTATTCTTTTCTATCAAGCCTCTCCAGGCTCTACAACAAGTATTCTTTTCTATCAAGCCTCTCCAGGCTCTACAACAAGTATTCTTTTCTATCAAGCCTCTCCAGGCTCTACCACGAGTATTCTTTCTTCCTCCAAGCCTCTCCAGGCTCTCAGACACTTATCCAAGTGTAGCGTATTCTTTCTTCCACCAAGCCTCTCCAGGCTCTCAGACACTTAACAAAGTGTGGAGTATTCTTTCTTCACCAAGCCTCTCCAGGCTCTCAAACACTTATCGTGTTTACAATTTAAACTAAGTTTAAGTTTCCACGAAACATAAACTTGATCTCTTCCTGTACTAGAGGTTGACTGAGTACTACTCAGGATACAATGAGTGAATTCTAAGTACAAGGGTAAGACAGTGATACAAGTGTATAAGTTTAAGTACAATCTCTGTCTCTAGAATGAGGAATAACATCCTCTAAGAATAGGCTAGATGGATATTGAATTTAAAAATATCCTTGTTCTTTGACCATTGGTTTCCATGGGTTACATTCTCACCCGTATCAATGGAATAACCAAGGTATGCTTAAGGCTTCAAACCATTCTTGGTTGATTGACGTTCAGCCTAATAGCCTTGTTGATTATCATTCTAACCAACAATTGTTTAAACAGTCTAGTTGATTATCATTCTGACCAACATCTTTAAATTCAATCTTGGGGCTATTTATATGTTCTGTTGGAATATAGTCGTTTGAAGATGCTTCATAATACCTTTGAGATGATGATGATGTGGCTCATATAGCCGTTGTGTAATAGTGTCTCAAACGGTTGCTTCTTCTTAAGCAAAATAAGGGTTCAGACAATCCTGTCCTGACACATCTGTAGATGAGCTCCTTTGAGAGATATTCTTGATATTGTTATGAAAATTCTATCTCTTGACTTTCTTTTGCTTTCTTTTGCATTCTTCAACTTTCTTCAAATTTCCTCTGATTTCCTTGGGAGTGTATATGAGGAGATATCCGTTGGATTTGTCATTTTGCCTATTCTGTATATACTCCTTTCTCATTTGCTTCTGACACCATTTCTTCTTTCTTCTTTGAGTGAGGTGTCTTATCTAATAGTTGTTGTTGCAGTTTCCACTTTGAATAAAGACATATGATATTATATTCATTGAATCATATAGTCTTATCTTCTGTATTGATTTCTTCTATGTTGAAATATGTTCCATGCATTCAGAGAGTTTATGTGTTCAGATAATTGATTTCTTTTATCTTCACATATACTCAGATGCTTGCTTTTATCTCGTTGTAATTTCATCAGCTTCAACATGTGCTCATCTCATATAATTATTTCAAGCTTATTTCAATTCTCCAGCTTGAGATGCTTTTAATTGCTCTTTTCTTCTGATAAGATATTTCTTCTTTTCTTCTTTGCATTTTCTTCTTCTTCTGAGATTTAGATGAATAAAGATGTTGAATTAAATGTGTTTTATTCAAACATCTTTCTGGTTGCTTTACTCAATCTTCTGATCAGTTCTGGGCAGCAGCAGGTGTAGGTACAGTAGGTCTGCGCACACAAATCCTTTTGTAGCAGGTGCAGCAGGCGTTACAGAGAGTCTTTGTAGAGTTTCCTTATTTGTGCAAGACTATGGTCGAGGTTGAAAAGCATGTCTAGCTTTTATACTGAAATAAGTGTAGTACAATTGGTTGAGTGTGCCTTACACTTAGCAGCGTCTTCAAGCGATCAGTTCTTGGTTCTGTTCGTAGACTGCTTTAGATTATTTTCATATCTTCAGATGATACTGCTCTTCAGGTCTCCAGACGATGTAAATGCTTCAGATAGACGAGCTTCCTTTATACTTATATTCTTCAGACGATAGTTGAGTCTTTGCTACTGTCTTCAAGTCTTCAGATAGTCTTCATATCTTACTGTCTTCAAGTCTTCAAGTCTTCAAGTCTTCATATTCTGCATTTGTTCTTCTGATCCCGATCTTCTGATTCTGTTCTTCTAATTTTCTAAATCTGAATCTGTTCTTCTAATCTTCTTCTGTTCTTCTTCTTAATATTTCAACCTGAAACACAATTAACAAACCAATACCTTTCTCAGTAGTATATGTTTACATAATCTTATAATCTTATTTATAATCTTTACTTGTTAGAATTATGTTCTTGTGTAATCTTATTTGTTCATTATTATGTTCTTATAATCTTATTTGTTAATTATTATGTTCTTATAATCTTATTTGTTAATCATTAAAACCTAAAGATACTAAGTCTCTGATTCATGTTTGAATGCTCAAACTGATTTATAGACTTCACACTTAGTTACAAGAATACAATTCCTATCAATAATTTCTAGTAAGAAAAGGGAAGATAAGGATTAGGGGAGCATGCTTATAGAACTATTAAGAAAAAACCACAAGGAATGTGAGTTGTACTCACCTAAACTTAGAATTGGATGAAGAAGAACGGATCCAAGTTGGACCAATTGATGATTCCTTGCTCCAATTTCCGTTTCAAGCTTCAATCCACTTCCTCTCTTTAACCCAGTCTCTCTCTCTCTCTAACCATGAAGAAGAAGAAGAAAATGAATTGTTTTTGTTCTAAGTTAAGAATCCTACACCTATAAGTGGATTCTCGCTCAAGCGAGCTATTCTCGCTTGAGCGAGCGAGACAGTTGCATGCAGCCATCACATTCTCGCTCAAGCGAACCTGTCTCGCTTGAGCGAGATTAGCCAGAAAATCCACCCTTTCTGGACGATTCTCACTTGAGCGAGCTCGTTCTCGCTTGGGCGAAAATTGTCCAGAGAGTCTCTCAAAGTACCCTGGTTCTCGCTTAAGCGAACTGCGCTGGCTTAAGGAGAAATGTAGAAACTAAATTTCTAAGTTTTGGTACATAACTCGCTCAAGCGAGCTATTCTCGCTCGAGCGAGATTACAAAAATTTGGTTTTTAGCCTAAGTCTTATCTTAAATGTTCCCATACCTCATTTCTAAAATATTAACATACAAATCCTTATATTAAACTCATGATTATCTAAAGGTCCTGACTTATGGGATGTTACATTTCTACCCCCCTTCAAGCAATTTTGTCCCCAAAATTGATTAAATATAGAAAAGGTGAAATACACTACCTCAACTGAAAAGTTCTGGAAATTGTTCCCGAATTACTTCTTCTTTTTTCCCAAGTTGCTTCTTCCGGTGAAAGGCCTTCCCAAATTACCTTAATCAAAGGAATTGTCTTGTTCCTCATGGTTTTGGCACTTCTGCCTACAATTCGTGCAGGCTTTGATGGAATTGTGAGATCTTCCCTCAATTGTATTGGTTCAGAGTTTAAAACGTGTGAAGGATCATGAATATACTTTCTTAACTGAGATACATGAAACACATTATGAATTTTTTACAAATGGGGTGGAAAGGCAATTCTGTAGGCCAGAGGGCCAACCCTGTACAGGATTTGAAATGGACCAATGTAACTTGGATTCAACTTTTGGTTTTGATTGTTCTTCCAACACTAGTGACAGGAGTTACTTTTAAAAAGACATGGTTTCCTTCCTCAAACTCTAAATCCTTCCTTCTATTATCAGCATAGCTCTTCTGCCGGCTCTAGGCAGTTGCAAGCTTTTCCCTAATGATCTTAATTTTCTCAGTAGTTTCCTATACTAACTCTGGACCTAACAGAGCTTTCTCACTAACCTCAAACCAACAAAGAGGAGATCTGCACTTCCTACCATACAGAGCCTCATATGGTGCCATGCCTATACTGCTATGAAAACTGTTATTATAGGAAAAGTCTATGAGAGGTAGATACCTATCCCAACTGCCTGACTCCTCTAACACACAGGCTCTAAGCATATCCTCTAAGGTTTGAATGGTTCTCTCAGACTGACCATCAGTCTGAGGATGGTATGCGGTTCTAAACCTAAGTTTAGTCCCAAAAGACCGGTGAAGTACATTCCAGAACCTAGAGGTGAATCTGGGATCCCTATCGGATATGATGCTAGAGGGAATGCCATGGAGTTTAACAATCTCTTTAACATACCGATCTGTTAAATTATTCATAGAATAGGTATTCCTAACTGGGATAAAATGGGCTAATTTAGTTAATCAGTCCACAATGACCCAGATGGCATCAAAACCAGCCTTGACTCGAGGTAAATCTACCACAAAGTCCATAGCTATACTCTCCCACTTCCACTCAGGGATTTCTAATGGCATGAGTGTTCCTGCTGGCCTCTAAGGTTCTATTTTAACTTGTTGACAGATTAGACACTTGGAAACATACTCAGTTATCTCCTTCTTCATACCATCCCACCAAAACATCCTCTTCAAGTCCCGATACATCTTGGTAGTGCCAAAATGTATAGAAAAATTACCCTTGTGAGCTTCCTTTAATACTAGATGCCTCACACTACCCCCCCTTAGGGACACAGACTCTTCCTTGGAAGAGAACCATTCCTTCATCTGACTCAGAAAACCCTAATTGTCCCTTTTTACTTTGAAGATCCGGGTCCAAACCCTGAGCTTCCTTTATCAGAGCTTGAAGCTCACTAGTGATCTCTAACCTAAACAATCCGATACTACCTTCACCAATCTCAACACTAAGACTCAAATTCCTAAAATCTTCCAAGAGGCTCATTTCATGCACCATTAGGGATGACGCATGAAGGGATTTTCTACTAAGAGCATCAGCCACTACATTTGCTTTACCTGGGTGGTACTTCAACTCAAAGTCATAGTCCTTAAGAAACTCCGTCCATCTCCTCTGCCTCATGTTGAGTTCTTTCTGATCAAAGAGATATTTCAAACTCTTATGATCACTAAAGACCTCAAATCTCACACCAAACAGGTAATGCCTCCAAATTTTGAGAGCAAAAACCACAACCGCCAATTCTAAATCGTGAGTAGGATAATTTTCCTCATGAGGCCTCAACTGCCTAAAAGCATAAGCTACCACTCTCTTTTCCTGCACAAGAACACACCCTAAACCCTTTCCCGAGGCATCACTGTATACCTCACAGGTTCTTGACAAATCCGACAACGCTAGCACCGGAGCGGTAGTTAACTTCTCTTTGAGCTCCTGAAAGCTCTGTTCACACTTCTTGTCCCACTCAAAGGCTTGACCCTTTCGAGTCAATCTTGTGAGAGGCAAAGCTAAACGGAAGAATCCATTAATGAATCTTCGGTAGAAGCCGGCCAATCCTAGGAAACTCCTAATTTCCGTAACGGTCTTAGGTCTTTCCCATTCAATAACGACTTCTACCTTGCTAGGGTCAACTGATACTCCCTCTCTAGTAATCACATGCCCTAAGAAATGGACCTTGTCCATCCAAAATTCACATTTCTCAGGATTAGCAAACAATTTCTTTTCTCTCCAAAACCCCTAAAACAATTCTAAGGACGTTCATGTTCCTCTAGGCTAAGGGAATAGATCAGGATGTCGTCGATGAACACAACAACAAACTGATCCAAAAAGGGCCTGAAAATCCGATTTATGTAGTCCATGAATACAGTAGGAGCATTAGTAACACCAAATGGCATTACTAGATACTCGTAGTGCCCATACCTAGTCCTAAAAGTTGTTTTAGGGATATCTTCCTTCCTGACTTTGATCTGGTGGTATCCTGACCTCAAATCAATCTTAGAAAATAGAGGCACCCCTGAGTTGGTCCAAGAGATCATCTATCCTGGGTAAAGGATACTTATTCTTAATGGTGACCTTATTCAGTTGTCTAAAATCTACACACAATCTCATACTCCCATTTTTCTTTTTACTAAAAGTACTGGAGCTCCCTAGGGTGACACACTAGGCCTAATGAACCCTTTAGCTATGAGATCCTCTAATTGAGTTTTAAGTTCTCTAAGTTCTAGTGGAGACATTCTATAAGGTGCCTTAGAGATGGGTCTTGATACTTGCATCAATTCTATAGTGAATTCTATCTCTCAGTCTGGAGGTAAAGTTATGACCTCACCAGGAATAACATCTTGAAACTCCCGAACCGTAGCTACACTGTTCAAATCTGTTTTGGACACTAGGGTTGAGTAAAGTAACAAAATGAAACAATCACTCCCGTCACTGAGGCATTGGGAAACTTGGGTGATACTGGACAAGAGTACAAATGGTTTCTCCCTCGAAGGAGGAGGAAGAGTAGGAAACACAACCTTTTTGTTGAAACAGTCAAGCATAACCTGGTTGGAAGATAACCGGTTGATTCCTAAAATAATGTCCATACCTTTCAATGGTAAGAAAATCAGATCAACCTTGGAGACTCTTCCTTGTATAACAACAGAGCATTGAAGACATACAAGAGAAGAAGAAATTGCCTCCTTGGCAGGTGTAATTACACTAAGAACATAAGGTAAGGAATCAACAGGAAATTTCAACTGGTTTACACAATCAAAAGAAATGAAATAATGGGTTTCCCCTGAATCAAATAATACAATTAAGGTCCGCTCTCCTAAGGTGCACATACCTCGCAACAGATTTTCTGCAGAAGTTGTCACTTCCCCACTGAGGGTAAAGACTTTTCCTATGGATTGAGGTTTCTGAGGATTCTTCAGCTTAGGACACTCCCTCTTGACATGTCCAGGTTGTTTGCAAAATTAACATATATTCTTCTCCATCAAACACTCTCCTGAATGCTCCTTTCCACACTTAGGGCATGTAGGTACCCCTTGGCGTTGGGCCTGTTGAGTGGACAGGACTGGTTTGCCTTGCCACTTAGGCTTGGGACCCTTGCCCTGAATGGGCACTTCAAACTTCCTCTTTCCCTTATTCTCTAATGGTGCAGGTGTTGGTGTAGTTCCTTTATAATTTTTCTCAGCAATGTAACACTTACTCACCAAGGTGAAAAAATCCCTGATCTCCAAAGTCCCAACCCGATCCAACATTTCAGGTCGTAGTCCTCCTTCAAATTGAGTGCATCTCCATTCTTCATCAGTAACAGCTTGAAGGTAGGGGGAGTACTTTGCTAATTCTTCAAATTTTGCCACATATTGACCCACTGACATATCTCCTTGCCTTAACTGTAGAAACTCTGTCTTCTTTTGTCTTTTGATGGTTGCTGGGAAATATTTTCCCAAGAACAGATTCTGGAACACATCCCAAAGCATTGGAGCCTCTGCCTCTACCGCCCGAACCTTAGCAGTTTTCCACCAGTCCTCAACCTCCCCTCTCAGCATATAAATTGCAAAACCCACCTTAGCCTCATTCGTACTCTTCATCTCCTCAAAAATTCGGTTCAAGTCTCGAAGCCAATTTGCCGCCACGTCAGGGTCATAAATTCCATTGAATTGTCGAGGATTGTGCTTCCGAAACTCAGATAATCCAAGAGCAAAAGGATCTCCAGTAGGGGGTGGTGGTGGCTCCGTTTGCCTCTTAGTCATCTCTTGGAGCACTGCTGCATTGGTGGCAGCTTGCTTCCGCGCCACCTCTGCTTGAGCTCGATTAGAATTTAGTTGTTCCCCCTCATTTGAGTGAGTGCTTGAAGCGCTGCAGCTACTGGATCCGGAGTAGGACCCTGAGAAGATGAAGAGGAAGAGGAAGAAGGATTGACCCTTGGACGACCTCTCTTGCCGCCTGCCATGATTCTCTACATATCATCAAGCAAATATCAAGGTGATCAGTCTCTCAATTCACAAAATAATACATAAGGAATCGTTAGCAAACCACAAAAATATTCTAATGTCACAGTCCAATTGGATTGAACTTCTCTAATACCAAAATGTAACACCCTAAATTTCTAAATCAGAATTTAGCCCGTTGGAAACCAAATTCTTAACTTAGAATTTATAACGTCACAATTCGGATATCAACATGTTCGCTAATTTATCAATAATCTAACGCAAATTCGACAATTTAGAGAACAATTCTAAGAGTTACACATGACATAACCAGTCAAACCATTATTCACATAATTATAGATTTATCATGTACATCAAGTTACTAGAATTTACAAAGGATCCTCTAAAACAAACACATACCTTACTATCATAAGTATATACAGACAAGTTACATCAACTCAAAATAAACAAAAAGAAGTAAGAAATCCATCCCAATTGCACTTCATCTCCCGGACTGAGAGTCTGGTAGAAGTGGTACCTGCTCAATTAAATAATCCACATAACGTGTGGTGAGATAAAAATCTCAGTGAATACAAATCACATGCATGAATGCAGGGAACAGATATCGATGCCAATCCATAAGTCATAATAATTCATAACGATTACCAAACAAACTAATATACAAGCATGATGCACTCACTGCTGTGCCCAGCAGACATGTTCTTATCTCTTCTAGAGTTAGAACTGAGCTCAGACTATGGGGAATATCTTCCCCAGGGACGAATCCCACCCAAATTGGACCGAAGTCGTGTTTTCAAAATAATTAATTCATTTACTCACAGAGCAAAGGCCGGCTTGAATTACTCACGGACGAATCCGACTTAAATGTTCTAATTAACATAAACATGATAATATAACAAATTCAGAAATTCATACACAATCAACATAAGCATTTTTGATAGTTTCGAACCTAAAAATATGACACAGTCCCTATTCTCGATTCCAATTTTCAATTCATCAGATACAACACTAACTTAGTTACAAGAATACAATTCCTATCAATAATTTCTAGTAAACCATGGAAAGTTTAGGGTTTAGGGTTTAGGGAGCATGCTTATAGAACTATTAAGAAAAACCACAAGGAAAGTGAGTTGTACTCACCTAAATTTATAATTGGATGAAGAAGAACAGATCCAAGGTGGATCTATTGATGATTCCTTGCTCCAATTTCCGTTTCAAGCTTCAATCCACTTCTTCTCTCTAACCTAGTCTCTCTCTCTCTCTTTAACCAAGAAGACGAAGAAAAAGTGAATTGTTTTTGTTCTAAGTTAAGAATCCTACACCTATAAGTGGATTCTTGCTCAAGCAAGCGAGTCAGTTGCATGTAGCCTTCACATTCTTACTCAAGCGAACCTGTCTCGCTTGAGCGAGATTGACCCAGAAAATCCACTCTTTCTGGACGATTCTCGCTTGAGCGAGCTCGTTCTCGCTTGGGCGAAAATTGTCTAGAAAGTATCTCAAAGTACCCTGGTTCTCACTTAAGCGAACTGCGCTCGCTTAAGCAAGAAATGCAGAAACTAAATTTATAAGTTTTGTTGCATAACTCGCTCAAGCGAGCTATTCTCGCTTGAGCGAGATTACAAAAATCTAGTTTTTAGCCTAAGTCTTATCTTAAATGTTCCCATTCCTCCTTCCCAAAATATTAACATACAAATCCTTATATTAAACTCATGATTATCTAAAGGTCCTGACTTATGGTATGGTACACAAGGTGACTTGTAACAAATTATAACAGATTTTCCTTTTTCTCCCTTTCAGTTCCTTTCAGTTAATTTGTTGACTGGTTCCCGCTCTTTCTTTTCCTTTTCTTTCCTCTCATATGTAAGGAGCTCATTTGTATTAATTCAATGTGATGTGAATGAGATGAATCATCTTTCCATTCCTTACAGTTTAACCGAAATTCTGTTAGACACTGTCTCCATATCTGTGTTGAATATTTTATAGATATTTTAATATTTTAAATATATTTTATATTTTTTACTTCTATGTTTTAAACTTATATAGCAATACAGATGAAAATTGTTGTTAATTATTGTGTTGTTTGATTCATATATATATATATATTAATCTTCTTTAAATTGGAAATCACATTGATGTACATAATTTTAAGCTTGTTTTAAAAAAAGAATTAATATTTTTGTCCAAATAAAAGGCACTCCTTCAGAAAGTCAGGTGGGAGTATATTAGCAATCCCATACATATATATATATATATAGATATATATATTATATGAATTAACCTTGACTGAATAAATCAGAATTAAATGCATGCATTTCCATATTTTGTTAGGGGATAAGCTAATAAATATTAGGAGTGTTTGTTTGTGTGGCTTTATACATGTGAATGGATTATATTTAATGAAGTGCTTGCTTGTAACTATTGACATGTATGTTTTTCAGCTGTAGTTAGACATGCTTAATTAAATCTATAATAAGGTGGGTTCTGTTCATGTATATTTAGTTTTACTAGTTTGATATTAATTCACATATGATGCCTGATACACGATTTCATAATATTTCATATTTCATATTATCGTTATCCAGCCTTTTAAATTTAAGGAAAATGCTAGTTTTAGATAGGAGAGGTGTAGTGAAAACAGAGATAAAAAGATATCAAACCATATAACTTATATCCTTGGGTTACAAGTATGATTTTCATTAGACTTGTTGTTTTCTATGCTTTTTTTTGGATTGAAGGTTTGACTTTGAAGGTAAGGATGCTGTAATGAATTTTGTAGGCTTTGGCTCAAGTCCAACATCCAAAAATGCAACTATATCAGTGTCCTCTGGTCGATTTTCACTTTCTCACATAACCACTAACCCATCCTTGGGAAATGATAAGGTAAATGTTACAGATTGGTATGTATTATGTTCTAATAATGCAGTCCATTATTTTGGATTCTAATTTTCACTTTCTAGTATTGCTAAGATAGTTCCATCTATGTTATTGTTTGATATGAACATCCAATGAAACTATTTTTGGAATTTTTGCAAATTTTAATGGACTTCCATATGAGTCACTAGTTTAATATGTAGTTTAATTTGTTGCTTTGGGAAGCCTGCGTTATTTAGAATTAGAGGATATATAAGTTCCATAAGGCCGAACCAGGATATGTGGTATCATGCTTGTAAGATTTCGAATAAAAAAGTTACTGAAAACATTGGTGCTTGTTACTGGTACAAAGGTTGCCAGAAAAATGATGAACAATGCAACTGTCAAGTTTTAAGTTTAATCTTTTATGTTTTGTACATCATAATAGTATTTAAAAGTTTCAATTTGTCCCTTTCAGGTATATCATGGTTGTAAGAGTTTTTTATGCAAGTGGTGAGGCTCATATCTCAGTCTTTAATAAGGGGAAGCTAAAATGATCTTTGGGTGCTCTGTCGATGAGCTAGATAACCTTAGGTAAGAGTAACATGTTAGCATCTCGTGTCTTTGTTCTTTGAAGTTTATATGTGGAATGATTCAAATGTGTGAGAGGCTTTGAGAGCAATCTAGATTTCGATTTTGAACCGATGTAGTGCATACTTCTATTTCAAGCACGTGTTAGATGTTACCGTAATAAATACTTATAGATCAACTGCGAGAACTTATCATTGATATGGAATGTATAATTTCTATATTACTCAGTTTACATTCTAAAATGGTACTTATTCTATATATCTTGAACACCAATAATATATTAACACTCAATTTATTTTCAACACCAATTCAACACCCTTATTTCTCTTTATCCATCTCTCCTTATCACATCCATATCAATATCTATATTATATGTGTATATATATATACATTTCATTTCTACTATTGTCACATATGCGTTGTTGTGCCATATCTTACAAATGCACATGGGCATGTATTTTATATGGCAACAACTTCATAGAAACCTTTCTTAATTGCTATGAATCTTAGTTACCATTGCAATATTGCAGAGACTTCAAACTTGAAATAGCAAGCTGTAGCAGAATAAAAGGAATTTCCCTTGAACATTGGACTTCTTTTTCACCTCATTATGAGTATATCATTCAAACTGGACTTTTTTTTTCATTTGGTTTGTATTATTAACAAAAAACAATGGTTAACTCGACTAAATAGCTTGAGATTTCTTATACTAGAAGGTGGTAAGGGTAAAATAACCTCTGAATTGAATCTGTTAAATATATCCCACCACCTTCTAATGGGTATCCTAAGTTACTAACTCGTGTGTTAAGTTCAACACCGAGAAAAATGTTCACACCAAAGACCCTAGAATATTAGATGATAATGCAATACTACCTAGGAAACATATAATGTACCATGGCTCATGCTCAGACTCAAATAAGTGAAAGAATGTGATAAAAAGGTCTAGAGCATAAGAAAAGGGACAAAAGTTATGTATTCCACTTCAAAAGCATGTGGTAATCGGAGTTCCCCGTATGAGGTGTAATAGAGTAAGTAGCATATTTACAGAAGCCCTATGAAACTAAACATGTTGCTAGTTGAACCTGATGTTGCACAAAAATTCAAAATACTCTTGTTGGTATGTGGCAGGGAGAAACAAAGGCAACCATGTTGGTGTAATTTTCATCTTAGGAGTAGTGATTGTATTACTACGGCTATTGAATCTATTCTCTACATCTATGGCTGAAGATGTATTTGTGAAATATGAGGAATTCTCTTCATGGCTGCAATTTGAGCAAGAAAATATGTACCAAGCTATGTTATGGGCACTCATATATCTAATAGACCAAATAAAGAATAATTTTAAAATCTCAATCTTCTACCTAGCTTGAAATCAGAAGTAGCCTCTGGAATCTAATACACTGTTTAAATTTAGTCAAATTATTTTGAGGTTGTTTGATGTTTAGATAGACTAATACTTTGGAAACAATGATCATTTACATAGAATACATTAGATTTTGATATAATCTGCAAAAGGATATATATTAACATAACAAAAAAAAGCCTTGATATAGTTATAAATAACTAACCAAGGTTAATTGTAAAAAGATGAAACTCCTTGACTTCCCTTGCTCTCATTGTTGAGCACCCTGATAATATCAACTTGAATGATATGTAGTCCTTCTGCAATCAAACAATGAAATGTGTAAATTTATAGGGTAAATAAGAAGAAACTTTCACTAAGATGGTGTTCAAAATTTAGCAAGATATGTGTTGTTTTAAAAGAGATACTCCTAACAAAACCTATATCTTTAGCAAGACCGTTTATGTACCTAATCTACATTTAGGGTGCACTTGCCTTTGTAATATGGTTTACAACTACATGTAATGGAAAAGTGGAAATTATGCATAGCCCTATTTAAATCATACACAGGCCTCTGTAATAGGAAAGAAGGACTACAAGGAAACATTCTTGTTAAATACCTCATAGATTACATTCAATATAAGTTCTTTTCATGCACATATACTCCCATTGATGATCATCCTGATAATATAAGTTCTTCCTCTCTATGTAAACAAATCACAAAATTTAATGATCACATAAATTAGAAACAATATAATTAAATTTTTGTTACTTTTGGTTTAGCATCCCTTTTCAGATAGACCACACCCGACCTCCTTCAGCATGAGTTGCCTCCTCAACATTCTACAAGCAAGAAAACAATTTAATATTTAGGACATCATAATTCGAAGATATTAAGTTGGTGACTTTACTTTTTTCACTACAAAATTTAATTTAGGTCATGTGAACCTCTCTCTAGAACATGGCCACAACAAACAGGAGGATGATTCCATGCCTTCAGGGAGATTTTCAACAAATAAAACTCAAAACTACAACAACAGATGCATAGGTTAAAGATTCCCCTAGGCCCTAGCCCAATATTGCCGCAAAAACGTACCATTGGAGTGTTCCCAAGGAAGCTACTCTTTAGAATTAAAAAATAGTCTGCTTCAAAATTTTCAAGGAATAACAAAAACCAAATTAAATCAAACAAAATGAAACCTATTTTTGAAGCAGAAAAAGAGTGAAAGAAATAAAATAGGAACAAAACAAACCTTGCATCAAGGGGTGAAAAGGCAGCATCATAGAATTTGCATCAAAACCCTTTTGCAGTGATAACTTCGTTGGCATATGAATGGATTCCCTCACGCGACTGTCATCGGGCATCTATTGGCATATGAATGGATTCCCTCACGCGACTGTCATCGGGCATCTATCGATCTCTAATGAAATGTGTCAACCTATGGACTAACCACGTGTTGTTTCAAAAACCCAGACCTCCCAAAGTCCCTATGTTATGCGCACCATCATCATGTTCTCCATGCTCTAGCTCTCCACTCCTAAGTTGATCGAAACTACAGGGACGAAAAACACATTTTTCCCTAAAATTAACACCAAACTACCTCCAAGCACTATATCCAATAGCTCCCAACCATTGGTTCCATGGAGTAGAAAGGAAAAAAATATAGAGAGGGAGAAAAAAGCAAACCAAGCGTGAAAATGAGTGAGGGTTTATTAGAGAAGAAGAAGAAGAATAATAGAAACATATGAGTGCTTGTGAGGAGAGGAAGAATAAAGTATTTTTTTAATGAGGAAGAAGAAAACTTTTCTAGAGAAAGAAGAATGGGAAAGTGATGAGTAAATTGGTGAGGATTAATACTGAGAAGAAGGGGAGAGACAAAGACAAAAAAGGGGAGAGTAGAAAAAAAAGGAA
Source organism: Sesbania bispinosa (assembly GCA_026901365.1). NCBI lineage: Eukaryota > Viridiplantae > Streptophyta > Magnoliopsida > Fabales > Fabaceae > Sesbania > Sesbania bispinosa. The sequence goes on from QLOH01000100.1 coordinate 1,834,895, forward strand.
GAAGAAAACGTTTTCATAGAGAGAGAAGTGAGTGATTTTACTGAAAGTAGCTTCTGCATTTCAGATTCAAAATTCAAACCAAAACAGAAAGGTTTGACGCGTTCACAAAAAAAGCATAATTTTAGAGAAAAAAATCTTAACCATTAGATAAGTACCTGATAGTTTTCTCAAAGTTTATACACAATCCCAGTGGAAGGATTAAATTAGGCGGTAAATAACTCAACAAAACTTTTCAAAATTTAAAAAACATTAAAATAACAATATTCAACCTCTAAAATGCATAAAAAGAATAAATCGGAGAATGAACGGTGCATTAAAAATAACAAAAAAACCAATAGAATTGTAAACGAGTAGATTGATTGATTATTGATAGCCCCTAAATAAATATTAAACCCTTTAACAATGCACAAATATTGAATGAATAGTAAACTTTTAATATAAAAAACACTTTCGGATTGTATAAAAGAGTTGATAATTTTTGCTATTCATATTACTTTACTATTAGGTGATATTAATTATGTAATATTGTACATTTTTCAAAATTTTTCATGTGAATTTTATTATTTAACATATTAAACTCTGTTTAACCATAACGATATAACGTTTAAAAAAATCATAACAATATAACTAAAATTTAGAAAAAAAATCTTAAAGGATAAAATGTGCACAAATATCATATCTCTATTGTTAAAACCTAATTATGCATTTGTTAAATTTTTACATATATTATAAATCTATTGTTGTTTATAATATTATGATAATTATCTTTATATGATATAATTTATAAATAAAGATTAAAATTAAAAAGGAATTAGGAAAAGACACATTAAGTTTCTAAACCAAATACATGACTACATTATAATTATATAATTATTAAATAATTATTTCACATTTAATGACAGGAATTTTTTTTAAAGAATTAAATCAAACTAAATCGTGATTTGTAAATTTAATAAAAAATTATTTTGTAAATCATAATCCAAACATATTTTAAATCATTATTTTTTATTATAATCAGGGAGCAAGTTTAAATTGGTTGTACAAAAACTTATAATAAAAAATTATATGCGTAATTATTTTTTAAAATCTATTAAATTCAATTTATGTTGTATATGTTAATTAGTTTCATTTCATGATGTACTTTTATCAATAAAAAACCTAACTATTACTACTAAAAATAATCCTTTTTAATATATAAATAATTGCAATGATAATTCATTCTTCCTATACATCTCATGATGTATTTTTATGAATAAAGCAAGACTATTATTATTGAATAATAATCCTTTTTAACTTATACTTAATTGTAGTCATCATAAACTTGATGTATAAGAGCCTTGAATCTCTAAGCTCCAACTAGAAACGGGCTCACAACCAAGCCCATGATAGTTGACAGGAAAATTAAGAGCAATTGCCATGCCTGAGGGTTAACTTCCACTGGTTTGGGAACCAGGAAATGAATAATGAGGCTTGTATATATATGGAGCATTGAACATAATACAAGAGTTCTCAAAGTTGTTTGGAGCATTGAACATTGTGGCCTTTATTCTGTGTCTTACGTGGATTGATCCATGAAAAGGATGTGAGGCTGATAAGCTGGGAGGCTTGATAGTTTCGTCGCCGCCACGTTTCACCGGATTTTCGACGGGGGTGGAGGAGTTGGAGAAGAGGCGGAAGAGAGGAGAAGAGGAGAAGGAGTAGGTTGAGGAAGGGTTGAATTATGACTCTGATGAGGTAATTGAGATTGGAAAGTTGGAGGAGAATTGAGGCAACAATTTCAACGCAAATAACAATAACAATGATAATGAGAATGGTGTCACAGATGGAAAGAAGAAGGGGAAGAAGAAAGGGATTCCAACGAAGAATCTCATGGCTGAGAGGAGACGTAGGAAGAAACTCAATCATAGGTTGTACATGTTTCGCTCTGTTGTATCGTAGTTCCATCAATGGGGGAATATTCTAGGGCACAGAGCACATAGACTTAGCGTGTGCTCCGCTGATTTTTGTCCCTCCCATCTTCTTCATCTATGTGCTATGTTCCCTAGCTTCCTCCATTGACGGAACTACGGCACAACAGAACGAAACATGTACAACCTATGATTGAGTTTCTTCCTACGCCTCCTCTCAGCCATGAGATTTTTCGTTGGCATCCCTTTCTTCTTCCCCTTTCTTCTTTCCACTAGTGACACCATTCCCATTCTCATTGTTATTGTTATTTGCATTGAAATTGTTGCCCCCATTCTCCTCCAACTTTCCAATCTCAATTACTCATCAGAGTCAAAATTCAACCCTTCCCCAACCTCCTCCTCCTCCTCTTCTTCTCTCTTCCTCCTATTCTTCAACTCCTCCACCCTCGCCGAAAATCTGGCGAAATGCGATGGCGGCGAAACTATCAAGCCTCCTAGCTTATCAGCCCCCACATCCTTTTCATGGATCAATCCACCTAAGACACGAAATAAGTCCGCAATGTTCAATGCTCCAAAAAACTTTGAGAACTCTTGTATTATGCTCAATGCTCCATATTGTATAAGTCTCATTGGGGTTTTCTGAGCTTGACTACCTTTGTGGTGAAAAAAACTCTGAGCTTTACAGCGGATTTCAGCGCCTTCACCTACGAGGTGATTTGGTTGATCGTGATCTCGTTCTTCTTTGCTCGTGGGTTCATGAAGACTTGTCTAGGGGATACGATTGCAACTTACTTTGTGAAATGGATTGGAAAGAGCACGTTGGGATTGTCTTATGAGTTGACATTCAAGCATCGTCCTGAGTTAATGGAGAAATGGAGTAAGCTAGGACACAGAGCAAATAGATGAAGAAGATGGGAGGGACGAAAATACATTTTAATATAAACATAAAAGACAAAAATGTTAAAGACAAGTAGGATTTGTGATAAGCCATGTATGACAGATGAGTAGGAGAGAAAGAGTGCCAAATTAGCTCAAAGCACAAGCCAAATTACCAAAGGGATCAATTGCAAAAAAAAATTATGAGGATGCTTTACTAAAGAAAAATTTTTGAGGGACCAAATGCATAACTCTGGATATTTTACAAGACCAAAAACATATTTAACCCAAACAAAAATTTAAAAAAAAAGAGTTAAATATGCTTTTAGTTCCTTAAATATAAATATAATCGAGATTTGGTTTTCGTCCCTATAATTTAAAACCATTGATTTTGGTCCTTCAAAAATTGAAAATACACCAATTTAGTCGTTATTGCCTGGTTTTGCTACAAATTTTGCAACAGATTAGCTACGAATTTTTATCGATAAGGACTAAATTGGTGCATTTTAAATTTTTGAAGGACCAAACCACCAATGTTAAATTACAGAGACTAAAACCAAATCTCGACTATATTTCAGGGACTAAAAACATATTTAACCCAAAAAATTAATTTCGACTTGACGGGTAGAACTCGCTCCTACATATCCCCTAGTGCAATGGGGAACTCAAAAGTCATGTCGCTCTTCTAGAAAATAATTGTAGGTTGGTTGATTTTACTTTTTAATTTTTAATTTTTACTTTTTCTAATCCTAACAATTAAAATTAAACTAAAATATTTTTATTTTTTTATTACCAATCCTAAAGCAAACTTCCTAAAAATTTAAGAAAATCATATAACAGAAAAATTATTTAAAATAAAAACAAAAGAGAAAGAAAAAGTTACCTCGAAGGAGACCCCTCTTGATGTCCCACAAAAATAACTAAAGAGCAATTTCTATACCTTGCATTGGGTCCAAATGTTTTCTTCTTTCTTTGATGCCTCTAACACTTGGTAGTTCACTCCTTTTATAGGAGAAGGAAAGGTTGGAAGAGGGTACACTACCCGATATGGGACTTGAAATTTTGGTTGTTTTATTTTAGGGTAAAATAACTTTTTAGTCCCTATAAAATATCCGAGTTTTGATTTTCGTCCCTGGAAAATTTTTCTTTTTTATTTCATCCTTATAAAATATTTAAGCTATTTTTTTAGTCCCCAGTATTAATTCTACTGTTAATTATGGATGTTTTGAACATCTATAATAGTGACCAATACTTGAGAAGTACCCTGATACATTATATAAGAGTGTTACCCTACTTGAATTCATTCAGAGAATCAAATTTCGTGTCCGACTTGAACTAAAATTCATTGTACATTTCATCCTTTCTATATATCATAAACAATCTCTGAATGAGTTTAAATATGCTAACAATGTTGTATAATGTGTTAGGGTGCTGCACATATGATTATTGACAGTGATGAGTATTAGACACATCCGCATTTAAAGTAAAATCAACAACAGGGACTAAAAAAATAGCTTAAATATTTATAAGGATGAAAAAAAAATAAAAATTTTTCAGGTACGAAAATCAAAACTCGGATATTTTATAGGGACTAAAAGTTATTTTACCCTTTATTTTATCTAATAATCCTATCAAGATTTGTTTCTTATTATTCCTAATCCTCGTAATTAATTTTTTTATTGTTTCTTTCTTATTTTCTCCAAAATCACACTCAATCTCTTTAAATTAAATTACTGATTTCTTTCCAATTTTCTCAAAACTAATCATTAAATGCATAATTACTTGATTAGAGTATTCGAGAATCACATTCACAAATAGAATAATCCTTATAAAATCAAATATCACAATCCATTTTAATTGAGAGGGAAGTTATTAAAAAGAATCAGTCACATTTATGAGAAATATTATTAATCAAAATTTGATCCCTTAGGTATTCGTGATAAAAATTTACTCTCTTCGTTAGTAAAAAATAAAGAATACAAACTTCAATGCAATATCTTCTTTCTCTCTTATCATTTTAATTAAAATAGACTTTTTTTTAAATTTAATTTTTACATTTTTTTTATTTTTTTTTCATTTTTTCAAATTGTTTTCAATTATTTAATTTTCCTAAATTATTTAAAATAACCCAGTCAAAATAGGGTGTTGACGGTATGAATCACATGGCATCACAAAAAATCAAAGGAATGCGAAACCAGAACGAATTGCGTGAAAATGCAGCAACCAAGTTGCACACCAAATGGGTCGGGTTTTGCGGGGACCCAGTTTGGAAAACCAGTAATTCTTACCTTTTTATTAAATATCACAATTAAAGGGCTGAAAATTGAATTTCTTATTGACCCAAGTCAAAGGGAAGGCCCAATAAATCAGAAACATTCATTAGGGTTGATCCCCACTACCTTTCTCTATTTTTCTACTTCTGATAAGTGCGAATTTTAAGTGAATTTCATACTGAATTTAAGCACTCATGGTTTGAATTGTATTTATTTAGAAGTTAAATTACCTTAACATTAGAATTATTGAATCTAACCGTCTATTTCTGAGTCATGATTGAAATTAAACTCTAATTGATCCCCAAATGTTTGTTCTGCATAGTAAATTAAAGAAAGGAGAAAGAAGAAGCTTGAAGAAAAAACAAGAAGAAAGGAGAAAAATTGGAGAAGTTTTGATTCTGCCAAATTTTCTCGCTTGAGCGAGAATACGTTTCTTCATCTTGAAGAATTCTTTTCATTTGAGCGAGAATTTGTTTGCTCAAGTGAGAATTCACTTACTCAAATGTAAAACAGGGGGAAAAAGCGAAGGATCGAAAAACTCATTTCGAAAGATCAAAACCCAGGGAACGAAGTGCGAAAGTGACAAAAAGCTCCGGAAGTTTATTTCCCATCATTTCTACTTTGTTTCTTCTTCGATTATAGTGGCTGTCATGAGCGACTAACTCCTCTATATTGGGAATTGAATATATTCAAATCGAAATCGGATATATTCAAGTGATTTATATTTATAGTTATTCATTTCTATTCAATATTGGTAATTTCATTTTGTTCTTATTGTTTGATTCTATCTAATCAATAATATCCTGATTTTGATTTTAATTTTTGACTGGAAAGTATTTCTTAAAATCTGATCTGAATGAAATTACTCGATGTGTTGCGATGCTAGGAATATATTTCAATATATTGATTGCTTTATAACACTTGTTCATAATGTTGGATAATTTGTTAAATATATGAGGAATCGGTATTTAGGGGATTTTTCTTAGAAACTTTATATTTGAGGATACAATATTCAATATAAAGGATATCATTGTTGTAACATCCCAAACCTAGAGCTTAGGAATTGTATTAGGAGCTTGGATTATGGTTTTAGCCAAGGGTCAGAGGATAGGGAAGAGTATGAGGAATTGGAGTTGGAAAGTGAATTTAGGAAGGAAATTGGTTATCTAATGAGATTAGGAAGTATGTGGTTTGTAATAATTGGGGACGAGTGCATTATCATAGGTTTTGGCTATTTAGTGGAATAAGTCAATAATGGAGACTACCCAAGGAATAATGGAATTGTATAGCAAGATGTGAATGAGGGAAGGCTTTAGATGAGAAGAACTAAGTTAGAAGAAGGTTTTGGAGGAGAGAGATTAGGTTTGAAAAGGAGAGGATTGAGTTGGAAATCTAAGAGGGGCAAAAACCAATATTGTTGCTTGATTTCAGTTTTAAGCCCTATGACCTTTGCTCACTAATTCTAGAATATCTAGAGTTGTAGATGTCCAATTGAGGGGATTCCACTTGGAATAGAAAGCTAACTTCAGGGGCTTCAGTTTGATAAGTTATATGATAGGGTTTCGATCAAAATTGCACCTTCAAACAGACTCATTTTCGCTTCGCATGAGCGAATTATACAAAAAAATCTTGTATAAGTTTTTGCTGTCAAATTTGCTTAAGCGAGTAGGATTCGCTTAAGCGAAATTTGTCTAGAGAGCATGCATTTCAGGGCACGACAGGCTCGCGAAAAGTCACTTTCAGAATCATAAAACACAATTAGGGCTCGATTTCATTCATTTTTCTTCTTTGCGTTTTAGAGAGAGAGGTCGAGAGCTTTTAGAGAGAGGAAGAGGTTTCTTGTTAGGATGAGTGGTTGTGGAGCTTGGAGGAAGAAAGGGGGCCATGGATCTTCACCTTCCACCTTCTCCAACTTCTCTTCTCTTCCCTTTGAGTTCCATTGAGGTGAGTACAACCCACACACCCTCACTTTCTATGGTCGAGTATCTTATATATGAACCCAATCCTTTAATTCCCTTTCTTCTTGGTGATGAATGTTGATTGATAGTGATCATGCGTAATTGGTGAGTTATGGAGATTCATGCATGATTACGTAAAACCATAGGTTGTGAAACTTAGGGAAATAGGGTTTCATTTACATGATTGGATTTTATTCACATGATTCTTAATGTCTAATAATTTATTGAGATTGTGTTGATTTATTTTATTGACGTGATTCTTATTATTGTTAATTCATTTACAATTATAAGTATTTGATAATTGAGTTCTCATGGAGCATATTTAGCATTGTAACATTTTTAGTCGGTTTCGACCATGAGTAATTCAAGTCGGCCTTTGTGCTGTGAGTAAAAACTAAATAATTAAGTAAAACACGACTTCGGTCTAGTATGGGTGGGATTCATCCCCGGGAAAGCCGGTTCCCGTAGTCTGAGCTCAGGTCTAACTCCAGAAAGTGATAAGATCATGCCTGTTGGGCACAACAGTGAGTGCATCTTGAGCATCATAATTTGCATCATTCATCAGTTCATATTAATTAAGTTACATATTGCTTTAGTATGCTGTTAACTTTTGGTAAATAGGCTTTATGTGTTTAGTTGTGAATATGTCACATGTGATGTTTGATAAATGTTGTTTGACTTCCCACACTTTTTATGCTTGGTTGTATTTGCTGAGACTGTAGTCTCACCCCACGTTTCAGGGATCTTCTCTAGTTGCGCATGGGAACCCTAGATATTGATAGAGCACGAAGATGATGTGTGGAGTCGAGTTCTTCTTCAGATGGAGTTTGATTCATTAGAAGTAGATCCTGATGTAATTAAGTTTTAGTGGATCATTGATGTATTTTATATATGTATATTTTTTTCCGGAATAGCCATTAGGCTTAATTCTGATGTTATGGTATTTATGTTATTGAACTGTATTGGTTTTTTACTGAGTTTCAGGTTTATCTTGAGATTTGGTGATGTCCAGTTTTTAAGGGAGACTTTGCCGGATTTCCGGTATGAGTCATTGAATCACACTCCTCCAAGTGTGGATTCTTCCCTAAGTTTAAGTAAGATTTATACTTATTTAGGGATTTTGATGTTTTGTATTGTAATTGCTTAAGCTAATCGTTGGGGAGTTTAAGCGAATGTATGACGATATTGAAAATTTAACGAAATGATTTCAAGGAATTCAGGGATAGTGTCTCCAACGGGCATTATTCTGAGTTTAGAAATTAGGGCGTTACAATTGTGTAGCATCAATATCAATAGTTTTGATTTCTGTATATCCCCCAAATCATTATAATATAAAAGAGTGAGATTGATGAAATTCAATCCCAGGTTTTCCAACTGAATTTCTACTACTTTTCATCACTTTTCTTTTATGCTCGATATAATCTCTTTTAATTTTCCCGTTATTAGAATCATGACCCAATTCTGCTTATCTGTAAATATACTTAGTGAGTTTGTGAATTAAGAAATTTAATAGAAATTCAAGTTCCTTGTGGGGACGACAACCCTTTTTACTTACTACTATAATACAGTTGACTTTGGTACACTTGTCCGATAATCAACAACTTTCCTTCGGCTTTGTATTGACTATATTCTGCTATTCTTCGATTGTTTGATAGTCTCCATTCCAACTGCAACATTTATTTTTGTCTACTGGTCCCCTTTGTCCCTTTTTTAATTCTCCCACTCTTTACTATTGTACTCCACCATCTCTGTTAATTACTCTGCCTCATGTTGTTCACGTAGCCACTTAAGAAGTCATCCTCCATCCGTGCAGCCTTCTCTTCAGCTCGGTGGTCTTCAAGTTGGCTTCAAGTATCTCCTGCCTCAGCACCTCCTCAAACAAATAATGTGACTCGTCGCTTCCGCTGGTATGGGCTCGAGACTCTTGAGTGAGGCTAGTCACACCAGGACGAATGTTGGTTGACAAGTCCCTGGTGCCATAACAACGGCCTCGGGTCTTGCCGCCTGCAACATCCTTCCAGACTTGTAGCTTGGTGGACCTATTAAAGTTGGAGTTGTCCCCCATCTGTGACTCCACCTCCCTCAAGCGGTCCTGGTAATTTGTCTATTGAGTATATGTAAACATATAATTAGTTAGTTATATATTCAATTGCAAATATATGAAATTATATAAAAAAACACTGATAAGCACAATGATGGACTTACATATGTGGACCGCACTTGGTTATATACCCAACCACCACCCTTTTTTATGTGGGTGCGACAAAAAACTCATCGGGCTCTACCACCTACCCAAGCTGTCGAGCCTACACAGAATAAATACACAAATTAATTATTTTAATAACAAATACAAAAATAATATAGAAGGGTGTTTGTTTATTACATACCATATCCAACACCACCTCAAGGTGGGCCTTGCGGCCTATGGTGTGGACTACTCCCCCATGAAGAGAATCCCGACTGCTCTTGTTACGAGTGGATTTCCCCTTGAACTCATCAGAGGCCCAGTATGCCAAAAAACCCTCCCAGGCCTCCTCATTACACCGAGTGGGCCTCCTCCCAGCCCTCCAGGCCTTGTTCATCATATCTTGAAGGCGACAAACAATTCCTTGCTCGTACACCTTAATTTGGGCCTCATCAAAAAGGTCCCAAGTAACTTTGCTCTGAAAAAAGATATAAAGTGAAGACATTTTATTTACCGTAAACGTGACCCACCACTTGTCCCTTACATCCTGCGGGGTGACCTCCCACAGATAGTGAGGACCCCCGAACTGCGATCGAATCGCATGACCAATGGCTGAGATGGGTGTGGGTTGTCAGGCACCCAACTACAAAATAAATAAATTCAATATTAACTGTTAAAACAAATAAAGATTCAATATTATCAATTCAAAAGAAATAAAAGTATATAAACAAAATTCACCCTCTGCCAAAAGGTCGGTGGAGGGATGTCATGATATCTCGGTGTAGGGATGAACCTCATTCCATCGAATGTTGGCTGGTCAAATGCAGCAGGTTGACCAGAAGGTGGAAGGGTGGAAGAAGAAGACTGGACGTTAGGACGTCGGAGGCGCTGAAGCAGATGGATACTCTGGCAGCTCATCAACATGAAGAGGTTAGTCCTCTCCCGAGGTGCGTGAGCTTCCTGTGCAGCCCAATCGCCCTGATGATGGGTTTCTGGCAAGCGAACCAAAAATACAGTAGTATAATAGTAAGAAGAGTATCGTATCCACAGGGAACGGTCAATTTACATAGACTGTGATGTGAAGTCTATAAATCTGTTAAGTAATTAAACATGATTATAAGACTTAACATCCGTTAGTTTTAATGATTAACAAATAAGATTATATAAAGAACAAAAAATATTATATAAAGAACCAATATAAACAGGTTCTACTGAGAAAGGTATTGGTTTGTTAATTACGTTTCAGGATGAAATACTCTTTAGAAGAAGAAGAAGATTTTGTGAACAGAATCAGAATCAGAAGATCAGAATCAGAAGAACAAGAGTGCAGAATCTGAAGAAGATTAATCCTTAACAGAGTTCAAGCAACTGAAGAATAGAAGTGAAGACTTGAAGACTGTCTGAAGAAGTGAAGACCTGAAGACTATCTGAAGAATTAAAGACTTAGAAGACTATCTGAAGAACTGAAGGCAAAAGATATGAAGAAGTACAGATTCAAATATACATATGTCTGAAGAACAACAATGAATTGAAGAAATGAATACAAGAAGAAAAAGAAGAAGAAGAAGAAGAGACTACAAGAAGAAAAAAGAAGAAGAAGAAGAAGATACAAGAAGAATGAAGCTACAACCAGTATGAAGAATTGAAGTTGTCTGAAGGACCGCAACCCGTCTGAAGAATTGAAGCTGTCTGAAGCAACGAAGCTGTCTGAAAGACTTGAGTTGTCTGAAGTCATCAACCTGTCTTAGGTGTGGAAGCCGTCTGAAGACTGGAACCCGTTTGAAGACTGGAACCCGTCTGAAGTTTGGAAGCTGTCTGAAGCTTTAGTAATGACGTGGCATCTTTGCTGAAACCTTGCGTGAAGACTTTTGAGTCTCTGCTGCTAGTACGTTTTGGAACACATTTATGGCAACAATCACAGAGACCTTTCCCGGTGCATTTGAAACTTCATACACCACTAAGGAAATCTCTGCAACGCAGCATTCGCAGCAACAACAGTAGCAGCTTTACAGCAGCACCAACGTTGTACTATGTCAGAACTTTCAAGAAGCGTGTCTCACAACGGATTAAAAGAAGACTATTTGCTGTCTCTAAACGATAGTATTTCAACGAGACATTTCTTCATTGGTGCAATCTGGAACAAAGTAGAAGAAAAGCTCAGGAGACTAAGCAAAAGCAACAAGGAAGATGTTTGAATAAAATATATTCAATTCAATATCTTTATCTAAATCTCAAAAGAGGAATCTGCAAACAACGACTATTGATCAAGACATCTCATTCAAAGAAGTAATGGTGTCAGAGCAAATGAAAAAGGAGTATATGCAGAATAAGCAAAAAGGACAAATTCAACGGATACACACTCTCAAGAAAATCAGAGGAAATCTGAAGAAAGCAGATGGCAAGCCGGACAAAACAGATAAAGGCAGATGCAAGCAGATGCAAGATAATGCAAGCTGGATAAAGCAAATGCAAGCAGATGCAAGATAATGCAAGATGGAGCAAGCAGATGCAAGCTGGATAAAACAGATGCAAGAAAGCAGAAGAATTCAAGAGAGAGAATACACATAATCATCACATCTCTCAAAACAGAGCTCATCAACAGAAGTGTCAGAACGGGAGTATTCTGAACACTCAATATGCTTAAGTAGAAGCAACCGTTTGAGAAGCTATTAGACAACGGCTATATGAGCCACATCATCAGAAGCTCAACGGTATTATGAATTATCTTCAACAGCTATATTCAAGAAGAACATATAAATAGCCTCAAGAAAGAAGTTGAAGATGTTGTTGTTGTTGTGTTGTTGTTGGAAAACAACCATGCAGCTGCTGTTGCAACCAAGTTGGTCAGAATGATCAACAAAGTTAGATGATTGGGATTGTTTTTCAAGAAGGTTCTTGAAATCAATCAGGATGAAAATTGTTAACTAGGCTGAGTGTCTTACAGTTAACAAGAGTTGACTTGAGCTTAAATACATCATGAAAAAGTCAACAACAATTGATCAGAGAGTGAATTCTCAATCGGGCTACTGATCAGCTGGTCAGTTAGTTAGATTGTACAGTTGGTCTGTTGATCAAGTGAGTTGGTTGTCGGGAAGGCAATCATGCTGTACAATGACTATCAAACCGGGTACGGTTTGAAGCTTTGAAGATACCTTGATATTCCAATGATACGGGTGAGAATGTAGCCCATGGAAACCAATGGTTGGAGAATAAGGCTGGAGCTTAATTTTCATATCTTAGTTAGCCTACTCTCAGAGGATGTATTCCTCATAGAAAAGATAGGGATTGTACTTAAATTCAAACACTTGTATCACTGTCTATCCTTGTATTTAGTTTGTAATGACTGTATCCTGAGTATGTACTCAGTAATCTCTATGTACAAGAAGAATCTGAGTTGAGAGGTTCTAGCGAACATCTAGCTTAGATTGAGTAGTAATACTCAACACTTAGTTAAGTGTGTGAGAGCCTGGAGAGGCTTGGTGGAAGAAAGAATACTCGTGGTAGAGCCTGGAGAGGCTTGATAGAAAAGAATACTTGTTGTGTTGGCCTGGAGAGGTTAACATGTGTATCTGTGGTTTTAGATAGTGGAACACATATGTGGCTGCAAGGGGTCTGGGGTATTCGGAGTGGCACATATGTGTTGTTGTTATTGTTGTTGTGATTAAAGGCTAGTGGTGGTTTGCCACTAGGACTGGATGTAACTCACGGGGTTTGTGGGTGAACCAGGATAATTTCTGTGTCTAAGTTTTCTTTCCCTTAATCTCTTTTATTTACAGTCTTTACATTTACGATGGGGATTGAAAAGTATCTTTCATAATAATCTTAACACAACGATTTCAATAAAACAAGTTTTCATACAAACATAAACATTAGAACGTCTCTAGTGTAGGTTGAAGTATTATAGAAGAATATATTCAGAGGGATGTCTGAAATATCTGTCTGAAGTGAGCCCAACAGGATTTCAGTTCAGACACATGATATAGATGGTCTCTGATCATCTAAAGTATTTCAGAAACAGTTCTGAAGGTACTCTTAGTAATATTCTTCAGAAGACACTAAGAGAAGTTTGTTTAAAATCAAAACAATCTTAAGTGTAAGAGAAAGTTTTTAATCTAAATCTTTCATATATTCCGCATGTATTTAAAATAACTCTGATCTTAAGATTGGTTTTGTACAATGATCACTTAACGTGATTGTTTATTTTAAAGATTTCCAAAATTGTCTTAAAATGTCTAAAACACTATTCAACCCCCCTCTTCTAGTGTTGCCTGTGGTTCTAACATATGATCTAATTATCAAGGAGAAAAGAATGGTTTGAGAATATTGTTTCGGAATTGTAAATAACAGATTAAATATCAATGGAATTAGAAAGGAAGAGTTAGAGACACTTTACTTGGATTAGGATTGGACTTGATATCATCACACCTTTTGTGGATATAAAAACTATCTATTATTTTAGGTTTACTCTATAATACTGTAGACAAACTATATTGCTAAGACCCCGAGTTACCGGCAGCCTCACACACTCAAAGGTAATCCATGCGGGCTTTCCCAGGCGACACACTTACCCTCGGCTTATTTTGTTATCTTTTATTCCGTTTGTAAAGAACTAATTGATAAACGAGGCCTACCAAATGAGATATACCTTTGCTAGAGTACTGTCACTACCCATCACTCAATAGATACATCCACTTCTCGCTTCCTGGATTGACAATCAACTAATCCTTTGCTATCGGTAATTTAATAACCATGCTAATCCTTTAGACGCCCTTCATTAGAGTACTCACACTACCCATCAATCACTAGCAACGCCCATGTTTCAGTCACTGGCTACCGAGTCCTCTTGTTCACTCAGAGAATGAGTTTCTTCAGAATCCGCTCCCCCACTCTCAATCATAGTCGAAACTATCCTATAACTTCGGCGCAAGCACGAAAGTTAGGAATTAAGTACAGAATAAGATTACCAATATTATAGACAGAGAGCTCATGAAATAATAATATAGAGTTTACATACACTTGGGGATAGAATCAATTATATCCAATCCTAATGGAGAGTTAACTACACAAGGTAGCCATACAAACCACCGAAGATGCTGTCACCATCTTCAATCCTTGTGAAGCGCTCCTCCTCTCCTACTCTAAACTTAGCTCTGGTGCATTATCACTGAAATATAGATGAAGTACAATAATCGTGCACACTGGATTTGGCACAAGAGGTTCCTATTTATAGACTAAGGAAAGACAAAGCAATTGGGGAGAAATCTATCTAAAACCGGCAACAGGGAGCAAATTAGCGTGACCTACGTTCCAGGCTACGCTACAACGCAGGATGGGGCGCAAGATCCAGAGAGTCTGCGCTTTCACCCTGCGCTGTAGCGCAGGTGAAGCGCAGGTAGCGTCCTGCAGCTCCAACTTTCTCTTTTAATCTTGATCTCTCCCCGAGACTGGTTTTGGCAGATTTGTCTTTCCTTGTTTCCCTTTTCTTGATAAAATCCTTGCATTTATTGAGCAATCTTGATTTATTTGGGAAGCTTGTCTGCAGAATCCTTGATTGATTGGCAGTGATCTCCTCATTAATTGCTTCAAATCTCTTCAAATCTTTACTAAATGTCTTCAATCAATCTCAAATCTTGCAGATATCTCCCTCATTTAATGCTATCTTTCCTTTAATTCAAATCTTTGCAATATTCTACAAAAATCAGCAATATTTCTATCAAAATAGCATCAAATTCAAATCTCAAATTAATAAATACAATTTGTCTAATATTTAATAAAAAAGGATTAAACTAGGGAAAAATTACCATTTTATCCTTGATAAGTGAACTAAAAAGTGCTCTAATTTATCAACTAATTTTCACTTATCAAAATACCCCCCAACTTAATTTCTTGCTTGTCCTCAAGTAAGAGACCTCTTTGCAATCAAAATCAATTCTATTCCCAGTGTATTTCAAACAATTAAAAACAAATTCAAGGAACTATTCCTCAACTCCTTCCTAAGTAGCAGTCACTTTCCAAACATAAGAAAAACTCAGGATCAAGGGATGTTACAAATCATTAATCAGAATAGGAATACAAACATCAATCAAACTTCTCAACATTAGCAATTAAAGCAGTAAGTGATAAACTAAGGAAATCTCTCATTCTCACGGGTAAGTGTTTCCCTCAATCTTTCTCACCACTGTTGAACAACTAGAGTTGATAGTCGTTTCCAAAATCTGAACCTGCAAGCAGTTAATATGGATCAAAAGGTCTTTCTTAGGTTGTAATGAGGCTGGGCTATCAAGAAATCATGGTTTTTCTGGATATTCAAGGAACACTTTGAATAGAGAGCATCTTGTGATTGTGCTTGGGACTTCTCTCAATTCACCTAGTCATTCTTGAATGGTCACCCTTTTTCAACTTGGCCTCATTGTTTGAAGTAATACTCCCCCAAACTTATTCAATTCTACACTTTGGTGCAGAATTTTTTATTTTGACATAAGAATAACATAGAAACTTTATTTGTGGGGGAGTATCGTTCTTTGTGATTACTTGTGCCTTCTCTTGAATCTCTGAGACCAACCTCTCGTCCCATGTTTTTGTGGTGCACCTTGCTCTCTATCCCAAGTGTTAGGACAGGTGATATTCAATGAATATGGTTAGGGTGCATCAAAGGAAATATTCAAGCTCAAATGGGCAAGCAATAAATGGAAACATTTAATCAGCGTTGGCTATTTGGCACTGAGCACAATATTAAAATCACAAAATATGCTTTTGTCACTTCCATATCTTCTTCAAGCAAGCAAAAATTTAAAAGCTCAAGCAATAACAGTTGACAAGCAGCGGTGAAAAGCTCTCAATACCTGTGTTTGGGCTCTCAGCTCACCGGTTATTGGCTAAAATTTCCTTGATAAAGCACTTAATGTTTTAATTAACTATCCAGATAGGTTCTCTTGAGAAGTACCCTTGTAACATCCCGTTTATTAGAATTAATATAACTTGCAAGATTAAAAGGTCAATCTGTGTATGTTTTCTTGAGAACTGAAAACATTATGTAATAGAGGATAAAATTTTAAAGTTTGAAGTTCTTAAAAGAGCAAAATCTAGGAGTTTAAGTCCCTGGTAATCGATTACCATGAGTTAGTAATCGATTACCAGAGAGTCAGGGCCCTGGTAATCGATTACCAAGAGTTAAGTAATCGACTACCAGAGAGTTAGAATCTCAGTAATCGATTACAAGAGCTAAGTAATCGATTACCAGAGAGTTTGATTTCCAGTAATCGATTACAAGGGTTAAGTAAACGATTACCAGAAATCTGGGTCCTTGGTAATCGATTACCAGGAGTAGTAATCAATTACCAAGTGCTCAGAAGAGGTTCGTAAGTGTATTTTGTTGTGAGTAATCGATTACCAACTTTGGTAATCGATTACTGAGCGAAAAATATATACCAGAAACGTTTTGAAATCAGAATTTTTGGGAGAAAACCTAACCTAGAGAGAGAGAGAGAGGATTCTAGAGAGAGGAAGTGACGAAACAACGCGGAAACGAAAAATTAAAGCTAGGATTCACCTCTTCTTCACTTCTTTACTTGGATTCATAGCTTAGGTGAGTAATCCTCACTTGTTTGAATAGGATAGAATTGGTCTCCAAGCATGCCCCCTACTTCTCCCTCTCCCTTTCTCTGATTTTATTGATTATTGATTGTTTGTTTGTGTTTGTGTTTGGTTTTTTGAACACTTGGTGATGATTTTATTCGGATAGATTGAATTGATTGTCGATATCCCTTAGTTTCGAAACTTTTGAGACTATCGAAAGGTTCGAAACTATCAAAATGTCGAAACGTTTCCGTTTTTCCGATTAGGATTGTTCCGGATTGGAAATTATGAATCGATAACTGATTTTTATATAGGAATTGATGAATATATGATATGGTTGTGAAACGAGCATCAAATCTCTTTGGTTTCGAAATGTTCGAAACTATCGAAATTGTCGAAACTAACGGGATTGCTCTATTTATCAATTCTGAATATCTAATTGGTTATTCGAGAAAGTTTTAAAAGATTAAGGACTTCGGTCAATTATGGACTTCGGTCAAATTATATGAGAGTGGGATTCGTCCCCTGGGGAGATATCCCCTGTAGTCTGAGCTCGGGTCTAACTCTATAACATGATGTGAACATGGCCTTTGGGCAAAGCATATAAGTGTATCATGATGCATATGGATATTTGTATGTGAAAAGAAATGATTAAGTTTAAATTGATATAATTGTCAAAGATAATTGTTCCCTGCATTCATGCATTGAGTTTTATTCACTGAGATTTTTATCTCACCACGCGATATGTGGTTTATTTTAGATGTTCAGGTTCCTCCCCCTCAGGATACTCAGCCTCGAGAGTGATTTGTTTGGATGCGGAAGCTTGGGATTTTGATTGTATATAGAATTATGTACATGTGTATATATTCCTATGTTATGTTTAGAACTTGTAGTATTTTGCATTTGGAGTTTAATTGTATCAAGGACTTTGTAATATAAACTTTTGGGTAGTTAAGCTTGATAAGTCAAAGAATTTAATTTCTAATGATTGATTAAATTATTCGGATATGTTGGAATTTGTGATAATTTATAGAACAGGTCGATATTTAAAATGAAGGATTCTAAATTCTGAGTTCAAAATTTGGTTTCCAACGGATCAAATTCTGACTTTTGAAATTTAGGGTGTTACATTTTGGTATCAGAGCAGTTCAATCCATTTGGACTGTGAGCTTAGGATATTCTGTGGTTTGTTAATAATTTCTTATGTATTATTTTGTGAATTGAGAGACTGATCACCTCGATATTTGCTTTATGATATGTAGAGAATTATGGCAGGCAACAGGAGGGGTAGGCCAAGGGTTAATCGTCCTTCTTCACCTTCTTCTTCTTCTCAAGAACCTACACCGGACCCCATGGTGGCAGCACTTCAAGCCCTTACTCAGATGGATGGGGGATCAGGCAGCTACAAATACTGCAATACTTCAAGAGCTAGCTAGGCAACGCCCGGAACAACCACCTCCTACTGTGGATGTCTTTGCAACGGGATTATCTAAGTTCAGGAAGCATAACCCTCCACAATTCAACGGGGTATATGATCCTGATGTGGCAGCGGGTTGGCTTAAGGATCTGAATCGAATATTTGATGTGATGAAGTGTTCTGATGAATCTAAGGTGGGATTGGTTGTCTACATGATGAGAGGAGAAGCTGAAGATTGGTGGAAAACTGCAAAGATTCAGGCTGCAGAGGAAGAGGCTCCACTAACCTGGGAAGTATTTCAAAGTCTTTTCCTGGAGAAATATTTTCCAGCCACTATCAAAAGGCAGAAGGAGGCAGAGTTTCTACAACTCAAGCAAGGGGATATGACGGTAGGACAATATGTATCTAAATTTGAAGAGTTGTCAAAGTACTCACGCTACCTTAAGGCAGTCAATGACGAGGAGTGGAGGTGTACACAACTTGAGGGAGGTTTGAGGCCGGAATTTTTAGATCGAGTCGCAGCCTTGGAAATCAGGAACTTCTCTACTTTGGTTGGTAAATGCTACATAGTTGAAAAGAATTACAAGGGGGCTGTACCACCTTCTATACCACAAGAGGTCAAGGGAAAGAGAAAGGTAGAAGTTAGTAACCAGGGTAAAAATTTTAAACCCAAGTGGCAAGGTAAACCATCTGTGGCAGTTAAGGCTTCTCAGCGTAAGGATACCAGGAAATGTGCAGAGTGTGGAAAGGAACATTTGGGGGAATGTTTAACCGGGAAGAACGTTTGTTATTTTTGCAAGCAAACTGGTCATTTCAAGAAGGATTGTCCGAGAATTAAGGAACGTCAGAAGCCCCAGTCAACTGGAAGAGTTTTTACACTCAGTGGTCAAGTAGCAGCTTCGTCAAATAATCTGCTAAGAGGTATATGCACCTTAGGGGAGAAGACTTTAATTGTATTGTTTGATTCAGGAGCATCACATTCTTTCATTTCTTTTGATTGTGTGAATGAGTTGAAGTTACCTACTGTTTCTTTACCATATGTCCTTAATGTTATAACTCCAGCTAAAGAAGCTATTTCTACTTCTCTTGTGTGTCTGAATTGTTCTTTGGTTATTCAAGAA
Source organism: Sesbania bispinosa (assembly GCA_026901365.1). Classification (NCBI taxonomy): domain Eukaryota; kingdom Viridiplantae; phylum Streptophyta; class Magnoliopsida; order Fabales; family Fabaceae; genus Sesbania; species Sesbania bispinosa. Next base: position 1,854,207 of record QLOH01000100.1, read on the forward strand.
AGAGTATCTGTAATCGATTTAATTTGTTTGCCTTTGACTGGTATTGATATTATTCTGGGAATGGACTGGTTATCTTTCAATCAGGTGTTATTGGAATGTCTTAATAAAAAGGTGATTTTTCCCGATCTTTCTTTTCCTTCTAAGGAAAAACCACCCATCCTTTTGTCTAGTGTTTCACAGATTTCCCAAAGTATCCATGATGGGGGACAATGTTTTGTTTTGTTACTTTCCTCAACTTTAGAATCAAAGTTAGATTTGAATAGTGTAGCTACGGTTAGGGAGTATCAAGATGTTTTTCCTAGTGAAGTTCTAACCTTACCACCTGAGCGAGAAATAGAATTCACTATAGATTTGCTATCAGGTTCAGGACCCATTTCTAAGGCACCTTATCGGATGTCTCCTTTAGAGCTTAGTGAACTTAAGAAACAATTAGAAGATTTGTTAGAGAAAGGATTCATTAGGCCTAGTGTTTCTCCTTAGGGGGCTCCAGTGTTATTAGTGAAAAAGAAAGATGGGAGCATGAGGTTACGTGTAGATTTTAGACAATTGAATACGGTCATAATTAAAAATAAATACCCCTTGCCCAGAATAGATGACCTTTTTGACCAGCTTAGAGGTGCCTCAGTGTTTTCCAAGATAGATTTGAGGTCAGGATACCATCAAATTAGGATAAGGAAGGAAGATGTTGATAAAACAGCTTTTAGAACTCGGTATGAACACTACGAGTATTTGGTGATGCCATTTGGTGTCACTAATGCACCGGCAGTGTTCATGGACTACATGAACCGAATCTTCCGACCTTTCCTAGACAAATTTGTTGTTGTATTCATAGATGATATCTTGATTTATTCCTATAGCTTGGAAGACCATGAGCGACACCTAAGGCTTGTGCTAGAAGTTTTGAGAGAAAAGAAATTATTTGCAAATCCGGGGAAGTGTGAGTTTTGGTTGAATAGGGTTCATTTCTTAGGTCATGTCATTTCAGGAGAAGGAGTACCGGTGGACCCCATTAAGGTAGAGTCCGTTCTTAAGTGGGAAAGACTTAGGACCGTCACTGAGATTAGAAGTTTTCTGGGTTTATCTGGCTATTACAGGAGATTCATCAAAGTATTATCCCGTTTGGCATTACCTCTCACTAGATTGACCCGAAAGGGTCAAGCCTTTGTGTGGGACGAAGGCTGTGAGCAAAGTTTTGTAGAGTTAAAGAACAGGTTAACAAGTGCCCCAGTATTGGCATTACCTAATGTGTCTACGATCTTTGAGGTATTTGTGATGCCTCTGGGAAGGGACTAGGGTGTGTTCTTATGCAGGATAGCAGAGTAGTGGCTTATGCATCTAGGCAGTTGAGGCCTCATGAGGAAAATTATCCTACCCATGACTTAGAATTAGCTGCTGTGGTTTTTGCCCTAAAAATTATGAGGCATTACTTGTTTGGTGTGAGGTTTGAGGTCTTCAGTGATCACAAAAGTTTGAAATACCTTTTTAATAAAAAAAAACTCAACATGAGGCAAAAAAGGTGGATGGAATTTCTTAAAGATTATGATTTTGAGTTAAAATATCATCCAGGTAAAACCAATGTAGTGGCTGATGCTCTCAGCAGGAAATCCCTGCATGTGTCATCCTTGATGATGCATGAGATGAGTCTTCTAGAGAAGTTTAGAGATTTGAACCTGAGCGTAGAATTGGGAGTAGGTAGCATTTAGATGTATAGGTTAGAAATTTCTAGTGAGTTTCAGACTCTGATTAGGGAAGCTCAGAGTTTGGACCCTGACCTCCAAAGTAAAAAGGGGCAGTTAGGATTCTCGGAATCAGATGAGGGAATGATACTTTTTCAAGGGAGAATCTGTATTCCTAAGGGGGGGTAGTGTAAGACAGTTGATGTTAGAAGAGGCCCATAAAGGTAAGATGTTTATACATCCTGGTTCCACCAAGATGTATCAAGATTTAAGGAAGAAGTTTTGGTGGGTATGTATGAAAAGAGAGATAGCCGAGTTTGTGTCTAAGTGATTGACTTGTCAGCAAGTGAAAATAGAACATCAGAAACCATCTGGTGTTCTGTTACCTTTAGAGATCCCTGAGTGGAAATGGGAGAGCATAGCTATGGACTTTGTGGTAAGACTACCTCGAGTCCAAGCTGGGTTTGATACCATTTGGGTTATAGTGGATTGTTTGACTAAGTCAGCTCATTTCCTTCTAGTTAAGAATACCTTTTCCCTAAGTAAATTAGCTGAACTGTATGTTAGGGAGATTGTCAGATTACATGGTATTCCTTCTAGTATCATTTCTGATAGGGACCCCAAATTCACCTCAAGGTTCTGGAATGCACTACACCAGTCATTCGGGACTAAGCTTAGGTTTAGCACCGCTTATCTCCCTCAGACTGATGGTCAGTCAGAGAGAACTATCCAAACCTTAGAGGACATGTTGAGAGCCTGTGTGCTAGAAGAGTTGGGCAGTTGGGATAGATACTTGCCACTAGTAGTGTTTGCCTATAATAATAGATTTCATAGCAGCATAGGCATGGCACCATATGAGGCCCTGTATGGTAGGAGATGCAGATCTCCTTTGTGTTGGCATGAGGTAGGTGAGAAAGCCCTTCTAGGTCCAGAGCTAGTTCAGGAAACCTCAGAGAAGATTAGAATTATTATGGAAAAACTTGTTACTGCCCAGAACCGTCAGAAAAGTTATGCTGACACCAGAAGGAAGGATTTAGATTGAGGAAGGGGAACATGTGTTTTTAAGAATAACTCCTGTCATTGGTACAAAGAAGTCTGTGAAATCTAGAAAATTGAGTCCCAGGTTCATAGGTCCATTTCAGATCATGCAGAGGGTTGGCCCTCTTGCATACAAAATTGCACTTCCACCTCATCTGTCCAAAATTCACAATGTTTTTCATGTGTCCAAATTGAGGAAATAGGTGTATGATCCTTCTCATGTGTTGTCTTCTGAACCAATACAATTGAAGGACAATCTCACTCTACCTGTAAGACCTGTTCAGATTATTGACAAAAGTGCCAAGACTCTGAGGAGTAGGAATATTCCTTTGGTTAAGGTGGTTTGGCAAGGTTTGTCTCTGAATGAAGCTACATGGGAAAAAGAGGATGTTATCAGAAAACATTTTCCTAGCCTTTTTGAATAGAGGTAAGGTTTTTCTGCTTTGTGTTAGCAAATTTTAGGGACAAAATTTCATTAAGGGGGGTAGAGTGTAACATCCCGTTTATTAGAATTAATATAACTTGCAAGAATAAAAGGTCAATCTGTGTATGTTTTATTGAGAACTGAAAACATTAAGTAATAGAGGATAAAATTTTAAAGTTTGAAGTTCTTAAAAGAGCAAAATCTATGAGTTTAAGTCCCTGGTAATCGATTACCATGAGTTAGTAATCGATTACCAGAGAGTCAGGGCCCTGGTAATTGATTACCAAGAGTTAAGTAATCGATTACCAGAGAGTTAGAATCTCAGTAATCGATTACAAGAGCTAAGTAATCGATTACCAGAGAGTTTGATTTCCAGTAATCGATTACAAGGGTTAAGTAATCGATTACCAGAAATCTGGGTCCTTGGTAATCGATTACCAGGAGTAGTAATCGTTTACCAAATGCTCAGAAGAGGTTCGTAAGTGTATTTTGCTGTGAGTAATCGATTACCATAAGTTGGTAATCGATTACTGAGCGAAAAATATATATACCAGGAACGTTTTAAAATCAGAATTTTTGGGAGAAAACCTAACCTAGAGAGAAGAAGTGACGAAACAACGCGGAAACGAAAATTAAAGCTAGGATTCACCTCTTCTTCACTTCTTTACTTGGATTCATAGCTTAGGTGAGTAATCCTCACTTGTTTGAATAGGATAGAATTGGTCTCCAAGCATGCCCCCTACTTCTCCCTCTCCCTTTCTCTGATTTTATTGATTATTGATTGTTTGTTTGTGTTTGTGTTTGGTTTTTGAACACTTGGTGATGATTCTATTCGGATAGATTGAATCGATTGTCGATATCCCTTAGTTTCAAACTTTCGAGACTATCGAAAGGTTCGAAACTATCGAAATGTCGAAACGTTTCCGTTTTTCCGATAAGGATTGTTCCGGATTGGAAATTATGAATCGATAACTGATTTTGATATAGGAATTGATGAATATATGATATGGTTGTGAAACGAGCATCAAATCTCTTTGGTTTCGAAATGTTCGAAACTATCGAAATTGTCGAAACTAACGGGATTGCTCTATTTATCAATTCTGAATATCTAATTGGTTATTCGAGAAAGTTTTAAAAGATTAAGGACTTCGGTCAATTATGGACTTCGGTCAAATTATATGAGAGTGGGATTCGTCCCCTGGGGAGATATCCCCTGTAGTCTGAGCTCGGGTCTAACTCTATAACGTGATGTGAACATGGCCTTTGGGCAAAGCATATAAGTGTATCATGATGCATATGGATATTTGTATGTGAAAAGAAATGATTAAGTTTAAATTGATATACTTGTCAAAGATAACTGTTCCCTGCATTCATGCATTGAGTTTTATTCACTGAGATTTTTATCTCACCACGCGATATGTGGTTTATTTTAGATGTTCAAGTTCCTCCCCCTCAGGATACTCAGCCTCGGGAGTGATTTGTTTGGATGCGGAAGCTTGGGATTTTGATTGTATATAGAATTATGTACATGTGTATATATTCCTATGTTATGTTTAGAACTTGTAGTATTTTGCATTTGGAGTTTAATTGTATCAAGGACTTTGTAATATAAACTTTTGGGTAGTTAAGCTTGATAAGCCAAAGAATTTAATTTCTAATGTTTGATTAAATTATCCGGATATGTTGGAATTTGTGATAATTTATAGAACAGGTCGATATTTAAAATGAAGGATTCTAAATTCTGAGTTCAAAATTTGGTTTCCAACGGATCAAATTCTGACTTTTGAAATTTAGGGTGTTACAACCCTAATCCTAACTGATTATGGAATTAATCACAAGACCCTATCATCTTTCCTAATCTGGTTAGTTAAACTACTTATTTACAGAGAATTTGAAAAACTTACCTTGATTCCTAATTCCTAAGGTCCTAAAATTATCAAAAATAATCCTCAAAATTTTAAAAATTCAATAGAAAAACACAAAAAAATAACTGAATAAGTACTGCATAATATAGATAATGTGGCAGTAGTAATAATATACAGTACATATCAAAAGAAAAAGAAAATAAGAAAAATAAAAGAAGAAAAATAAGAAAATAAATAAGAAAAAGAAAAGAAAAAGAAGGAAAAGCACTAATTAGGAAAGAAATTAATCAATCCTCATCCTGGTCCTGATCCATGTGAGCTGCTCCATCCTCAGCTTCGGCTGCTCCATCCCCCCTGGGAAAATAGGCATGTCCCCAGGCCACTGTAAATAATCATGAAAGAATGTATGGAACATGGGGTCCACACCAGCCTGATAGAGACTGTTCTGAAAGTGTATAGCGGAACGGTGGAGAGTGGACATCTGAGCCATCATGTGAGTGTGTTGGGCCCCAAGTCGTTGGGCCCAGACGAGAGCATCCATGTCTGCTGGTGGTGGTGGTGGTTGCTGCTGCTGCTCATCCTCAACTTGTATCTCCGCAGCTGTGATACAATTGGCTTCAATATAAGCTCTGGTCATAGGTGGTAAGATGCGAACCCTGGGGTTCACCTCCACACCCCTAGATCTGCAGAGTGAGGTAATAAGAGAAGGAAAGCCAAGTCTGATCTTTGTGTTGGGTGTCCTACGCTCCAAAGTATTAGCATAGTCTGCTATCTTCTGAGTGATGATCTGTGAGACGTCGATAACAGCGTTGGTGAAGATGGAGTAGATGAGGTGGGCCATGGGCATAACCACATCTGAAACATGCCCAGTAGGATAAATGTTGGCCAGTATCAGTACTGTCCACATCTGTGAAATGCTCCTCATATCCTTCCTATAAATCTGAGCAGCATGCCGATATGCGTTCCTCTCAAAGGAACGCCCCGGTAAACAAAGCAGCTGAGCAGTCTCGATGTCGAGGGGCTCATTGTCGTTGACACCAACGGCCTCCATCCTATCCTGGTATTGGCACTCCACCAGGTCTCTGTCCTCATCTATGGGGTATGCTAGGAGTGCGTTGATTGCGTTGCAATCAAATTTGATCACTTGTCCCCTCACATAAGACTCCTTCCTAATGTTAACGCCTTGGTCTCCAATGGCGTTAGCATAGAATTCCCTGACGATATCCGGGTCAAAGTAGCTGTCAGGGCGGCTGAGGCGGTCCCAACGCCTCCTGTGAATCTCAGCGGAGAACTCCTCATACTCGCCCTCCTCGAGGACAACTGGTCGCTCCTTAATGAATTTGCAGTCGGCGATGTCAGTGTAGGCTTCAAAGGACTTTAGGTCCTTGAACTGTGAGGGTCGAACTTAGGCTCCTTCTAGGGGGGGCCTTCCTCTTGGCACCCCTTGTGCCCTTCCTAGAGGAACTAGGAGCACCAACATTCTTTGTACGATCCATCTGCAAATCAGAAACAAATCAAAATTATTTATGCATCATAATATTTAATTACTTATAATTATGAAATAAATGGCCAATTTAATTTCAAAGGTTAGAGCAATCAATTAACCAAACAATTGTGCATAAAAATTTTGATTTTAATCCTTACCCAATAAATGCCAATTAATTAATTAAGACATGCTAAAGTGATCAGTTAAAGCAAGTCCTAAACAATCCTAAACAGGCAAAGTGAGAATTAAACTCATGCTCAAAAATCATGTCATCAGTAACATGCAATAAGGGATAATTATTTATGTATGGGCATGCAAAAACATCAGAGCAATTAATTAAGCATACATGCACCAACAAAATAATTTGCAGAAATTATTGAGCACTCAAAAACTACCACCTAAGCAAACCGGAATGACTCACAAAGGATCCTAACCACATGCAAACTAATTTAAAACATTTATGAACAATTATTTCTTTCCTAAAGGTTTCCTAAAATCCTAAACTTCCTATCCTAAGGTTATGCTCAACAAAAAAAAAATCAAAATTTCAATCGGTTAAAAAGAAAGAAAACTATAAAAACATACCTGGTATAAGCTCAGAAACTGAAAATGAGGCTGTATGAGTGAGAAAAAGCAAGGCAAAGGTTAGGAATCTCAGAGAAAAGGCAAGGGAAAAAACGAAAGGGAGTTGAAAATGAACTTCCACGTTCAAATTCGAAACTTAAAGCTGCGCTCCCTGCGCCTCACCTTGCGCTAGGGTGGAGCGCGTACTACTTCAGAAGGTGAAGCGTGCCGTTGCGCTTTACCCTGCGCTTCAGCGCAGGGTGAAGCGTAAAAGTCAGAGAGTTGGATTTTTAATTTTAATTCTGCGCTTCACCTGCGCTGTAGCGCAGGTTGAAGCGCAGATCTGCAGTATTCTCTCTGCTTCTGAACAATAACAATCAGTACTCTCAAGGTTGGAGAAATAACCAAACCAACTCTGGTTGGAATCAGAATGGAGGAGCAAGACAACCACCTTACCAACAGCAGCCCTAAACATATGATAAATTGAATTCTTTGGAAGCTAAGATTGATGACTTAGTAGAAGGATTTAGTGGATTCAAGAAAGCTACTGAGGCATCAATCAAGACTCTAGAGAATCAAGTAGGTCAGTTAGCAAATGAGATGGCAGAGCATAGGCAGCAACACTTCTCAGCTGTGACCCAAACCAATCCAAAGAAACAATGCAACTTGGTTGCTACTGATGGCAACAAGTCAGAGGAGGATGAACTTGATGAGGAAGAAGAAATCATCTTTGAAATTTGAAGAATAATTGCTTCAAGAGGAAGCTGTTCAACAAGATGAAGAGAAAGCAGCAGCACAAGAAGAAGAACATCATGAAGAAAAGGTCCTTGTTACAAGTAAGTCACTTGACCCAGGTAAGTTTACTATACCCATCTCTATTGGTAATCTACCTTCTACTCATGTTTTATTAGATCTTGGAGCGAGCATCAATTTGATGCCGCTATCTTATTTTAACAAGTTGAGTAATGTGAAGGTCAAGCCTGCAAATGTGAGATTACTTCTTGCAAATAAATATGCTCAAAGCCTTCATGGGGTAATAGAAGATATTCAAATTAGAGTAGATAAATTTGCATATGTTGTAGATTTCTACATTGTAGAGACAGAGGAGGAGGATACTAAAGTCCCCCTAATATTAGGAAGACCTTTCATGAAGGCTGCTAAAATGATCATTGATGTTGATCGAGGGAAGTATGAATTGAGCTCAAAGGATGAAACCATAGTGTTTCATATTGACAGGGGTATACCCAGGTTACAACAAACTGATGCTATTTCCAAAAATTCTTCAAAGCTGCCAGGCTCCGGATTTCTGAGGAAGCCTAGGATGAGAGTAACCCTGATGCTTAATCTGAAATGAATTCTAGGTTTGCTTAATTCCAAGAATTAGAAATTAGGATTCGTGTTAGTTTGCTTAATTCTAGTGTGAAAATTAATGAGGATGCTTAATCCGAATTTGATTCTGTCAAGGATTTGAGGAATTTTGTATGAACCAATGATATATTCAATTTGTCAATGAGGTAGAGAACCAATCCGTTTTCCTTGAATTGTTTTCTGCAAATTTAAATTCTGTTTAGAAAATTAGAAAATAGAATGAACAATAATAAAAATCCCCTTGTGTGTGTGTGTGTTGCTATGAGATTGAAATTCTGAATTTGTAATTGGATTCCTTGAGAGAGACGACTTTGGGTTAATCAACCTACTGCACTTTAATTCATTTTATTTGGTTGAGTACAACCTCGATCAATAATAAGTCCTAAAAATAAATAGAAATCCTAATAAAAACAATTAAACAGAATCCTAAGATAATAAAAAGAAAACTTGGTAACTAGACCGCCAAGGTCTATGTGAATTGGAAACCGTTCCCCGGCAACGGCGCAAAAAATACTTGATGGGTTTCTGGCAAGCGAACCAAAAATTCAGTAGTATAATAGTAAGAAGAGTATCATATCCACAGGGAACGGTCAATTTACATAGACTGTGATCTAATTATCAAGCAGAAAACAATGGTTTGAGAATATTGTTGCGGAATTGTAAATAACAGATTAAATATCAATGGAATTAGAAAGGAAGAGTTAGAGACACTTTACTTGGATTAGGATTGGACTTCATATCATCACACCCTTTGTGCATGTAAAAACTATCTATTATTTTAGGTTTACTCTATAATACTGTAGACAAACTATATTGCTAAGACCCCGAGTTACCAACGGCCTCACACACTCAAAGGTAATCCATGCGGGCTCTCCTAGGCGACAGACTTATTCCGTTTGTAAAGAACTAATTGATAAACGAGGCCTACCAAATGAGATATACCTTCGCTAGAGTACTGTCACTACCCATCACTCATTAGATACATCCACTTCTCGCTTCCTGGATTGACAATCAACTAATCATTTGCTATCGATAATTTAATAACCATGCCTATCCTTTAGATACCCTTCATTAGAGTACTCACACTTCCCATCAATTGCGACACCCTTAGTTCCACCACTAAGAATATCACATTGCAAAACGTAATCGTCGAACTTACTGTTTTACAACTTAGAAAATACTGGAATATTTTTTTTTTTTGAAAGAGCTTAGCCATCATCAACTTATTACTTTCTAGTTCCATTTTAAGTATTCATGAAAATGTACTTTCCTTAAGTCTGAAATTTATTTTCTAAAAACATTTAGGCGATTATTACCCCGCATACGTACGCAGCATACACACAGCCATGAGACCGACTATAAGAAGGGAACATCACAAATATATATACAATGTCACAGTATCATGTGCTCCTCGAGCTAACAAGGTAACTATACAAAACATGAATTCTAGTAGTAGACTAAGTGCATAAAACCTTAAACCAAAATACACAGAAAAGAGAATCCTAAACCAGAGCTGTACTACTAGACTCAAAATGACACTAAACTGCTCGTCAGTTTCCGACTCAGTAGAGACAATCCTACAACTCCTCCGCCCAGCGTCTGCAATGGTGATCATCCTAAAATCCTCTGAGGGAACGTCACTCTCCAGGTGCCTCTCTGCATCCACCTTAGCCGTACTTGCATAGACGTCATGACGGAAGTCCTCGATACCAACTATCAACGCGACGAGAAGAGCATAGAAAGAAGAGATAGAAAAGAAGGGTGAGAACATCGCATGAACTCACAGTATGTAAGATACAGTAACTAAAGCATTCACCAGACGTCTTCACAATCGCAATCACAATCACAATCACAATCACATAATTTATGCTGTCATGATGCATATAACTAATGCATGCGGGCCCAAGGAAACCTCACCAACAACAGAGCACACAGCAACTGCTCAACCATATATGGACAATGTCTCAGGAGTTTGTCTGTACTAGCAAATAAAACAGTACTTAGGAGCATTGCTCAATCTCTGGCCAAGACGATTTTCCCTGTCTTCCAGACAACTCGACTGATTCATGAAAACTCGAGAGCGGCAGGATAGTCAAGCCTGTACCCCGTTTGCCCGACAGTAGGGGGCGAGCCTACGTCACCTGAGCCATTCCGGGACTTGACTTATCCTCAGGGTTGGCGTCCCTCTTTCAAGACCCGGCTGGTGTTCTTTGCAAAACCCAGTGCACCCGTCCCAACCAGTTTCACACCGTACTATAGTGTTATTGTCATATAGGTCCCAAGGTTTTTAACCTCAACATCATCATTTATGCCTTATGATGCATGTCACAAAACAATGCCTACAGCATTCCACCCTCACAGGCAAAGCCTAATGAGTCATTCCACGTCACCACTTCCCCGTGGCACGCCTTGGTCCAAGTCTTTTCTTCACAAGAGAAACCAAATCACACTCTCTTACCAAGCTCCTCAAGTCTTATGTAAAGAGAAAGTGTTGGTTATAATCTTTTAAGATGGTTTGTAATAGTGTTATTGATAACCAATTTCACTTAAGTCCTATAACTTACTAAGACTTATGGATGTGTTTTATGAAAGGCTTTTCTCATCCTAGTTCTCTTTGTATGACTAATTAAGATTAGGTTTAGTCCTTAATCATAACCAATCTTTATTAATCGGATTACAATTAAGCTTTTACTTTCTTTAATTAAGTCTTAATCCTTACTTAAGGTCCTAATTAATTTCTAATTATCCCTTAATCTCCTCCTTAATCTTGGATTAGGATTATTAATTACATTTGATTAAGGTTAATTATAATTAATTAGTTCTTGACCGTCATTAGCGATTAATTACTTAATTAATGCTTATATTAAGATTAATTATATTTAGACTTAATTAATCTTTAATTAACTTAAATAAATTAGGTTAATCAACTTAGGTAATTAAATTAATTAAGTTCACTAATTAATTCTAAGCTTAATCTTAACCACTTAGATTAATTATTTTTAATTATCTTTTAAATTGAGTTTTTACTTTCTTTTTAAATACTTTGGACTTAAATAAAAATCATAAAGGTTATTGGACCCATGAGAGCCCATTTTTACTCTTAGTAAATTAAAAACATGACTTTTAAATGGACTTTCATTTTAATTAATTTAGAAATCCGAAAATAATAATTTAATTTAAAAACTTAACTTATTTGCATTTTATCCCTTTTTGTTACAATTTTATCTTTTAGTCCTTTTGAGCCAATTTAGCCCAAAAACATGTTTTAAACATCCTTTTGATCTTTTTAGGATCAAAAAGGACATTCTTGATGAGTTTCATCAAGAACACTCATGAACATCAAGAACAACCTTGAATGTTCATCCACAACTTCAAACTTTTCCAGCATTTCCAGCCACCATACAATCATTTCAAAACCACAAAGGTCACACCAAATCATGCCAAAATCACCAATGCACACATTCAAGTTCAACTTCATTTTTAAGCTAAAAATAGCACTTTCTCAAGCATCAACCAACAAGACAATTTTGTCATTCCATCCAATCACATGCATGTTCATAAAATCATCATTTAAACACATTTCCAACATCAACTAAAATTTTAGAAACATGCAGCCACACAAACACATTAACAAGCAAGTTTTTCTTTTTCAATAAAATTTCAAATAAACAGCCACTGAACAGATCGAATATCTCCCATCCTAGACATCATATCAACGATCCTACCGTTAAAAATGAAGATTCAAGTGTTATAAACCAGCCACTAAAATGTCAGCCCGATCCAACGGTGAACGAATTCACAGTCGCCATTTTATGGTCGCTGCTCTATGTAAAAACGGGAAAAATTTCTTTAAAACAAGTTTCACAATTTGCATGCATCATCAACCACACTCCAAACATATTTCAAGCATCATAATAAACATAACAACATGTAAACAACCCAGCTCCAAGAATCCAAAACATTTGCTCAAAGAAAAGCTCAAAAAGATGATTTTTTTTCAAGGAAAAACAAGAGAAAAAGACAAGGATTCAAGGGCAAATCCTTGACTCTAGTTACAAATCCTACTAGAGTTCAAGTTCTCCCCCCCCTTACCTCAATCTTTCAAGAGAATAGGTGCAGATTTTTGCTCCCAAAAACAGCCCCCAAAGATGCTCCTTTTAGTAACCAACAATGGATTTTTCAAGGCTAGAAGGCTTAAAATTTAAAGCTTTGGTTCAAAGATGGAACCTTGGCTTGATTGTGTTTAAGGGAGGATGAAAATTTTTGAGAGAATTTGGTGAAGATGAAGAATGGCTCACGGCCAAGGAAGGAGAAGGGAGGAAAAGATGAGAGAGTTTCTAGCTTGCATGTAGGAAAAGGTAAAAGTGAAGTGGTGATTTGATGCCATCAAGTCTTTAATGCCATCAAGTCACCTTTTTCTTACACAAAGCTTGAGTGGAAAGGAAGGAAAAGCAATGTCTCTTCATGCATTCATGGCTGGTTGCACGGTCTTCTAGGGGGGAAAAGAGAAGGTTTGTGCAATTTTTTTCTAGCCCGGATCAAGAGTATTCGAGCCCGGTTCAGGGTACCGCAGGGCAAAAAAGTCATTTTTCACAGAAAAATCCCAAAATTCCCAGAAAATTCCTAAAAATAGGAAATTCAATTCTGAATCGAAAAATATAAATTTTGATGATTAAAAATAAATTTTAATCATTCAAAATCCAATAAAACACTCAAAACGGCAAAAACGGTAAAACGCAATGTCTCTTCATGCATTCATGGCTGGTTGCACGGTCTTCTAGGGGGGAAAAGAGAAGGTTTGTGCAATTTTTTTTTGGCCCGGATCAAGAGTATTCGGGCCCGGTTCAGGGTACCAGAGGGCAAAAAAGTCATTTTTCACAGAAAAAATCCCAAAAATTCCCAGAAATTTCCTAAAAATAGGAAATTCAATTCTGAATCCAAAAATATAAATTTTGATGATTAAAAATAAATTTTAATCATTCAAAATCCAATAAAACACTCAAAATGGCAAAAACGGTAAAATGCGGGCGTTACATCAATCACTAACAACGCCCATGTTTCAGTCACTGGCTACCGAGTCCTCTTATTCACTCAGAGAATGAGTTTCTCCAGAATCCGCTCCCCCACTCTCAATCCTAGTTGAAACTAGCCTATAACTCCGGCGCAAGCGCGGAAGTTAGGAATTAAGTACAAAATAAGATTACCAATATTATAGACAGAGAGCTCATGAAATAATAATATAGAGTTTACATACACTTGGGGATAGAATCAATTACATCCAATCCTAATGGAGAGTTAACTACACAAGGTAGCCATACAAACCACCGAAGATGTTGTCACCATCTTCAATCCTTGTGAAGCGCTCCTCCTCTCCTACTCTAAACTTAGCTCTGGTGCATTATCACTGAAATATAGATGAATTACAATAATCGTGCACACTGAATTTGGCACAACAGGTTCCTATTTATAGACTAAGGAAAGACAAAGCAAATTGGGGAGAAATCTATCTAAAAACGGCAACAGGTAGCAAATTAGCGTGACCTGTGCTCCAGCCTACGCTACAACGCAGGCTGGGGCGCAAGATCCAGAGAGTCTGCGCTTCACCATGCGTTGTAGCGCAGGTGAAGCGCAGGTAGCGTCCTACAGCTCCAACTTTCTCTTTTTAATCTTGATCTCTCCCGAGACTAGTTTTGGCAGATTTGTCTTTCCTTGTTTCCCTTTTTTTGATAAAATCCTTGCATTTATTGAGCAATCTTTGATTTATTTGGGAATCTTGTCTGCAGAATCCTTGATTGATTGACATTGATCTCCTCATTAATTGCTTCAAATCTTCTTCAAATCTTTATTAAATGTCTTCAATCAATCTCAAATCTTGTAGATATCTCCCTCATTTAATGCTATCTTTCCTTTAATTCAAATCTTTGCAATATCCTGCAAAAATCAGCAATATTTCTATCAAAATAGCATCAAATTCAAATCTCAGATTAATAAATATAATTTTTCTAATATTTAATAAAAAGGGATTAAACTGGGGCAAAATTACCATTTTATCCTTGATAAGTGAACTAAAAAGTGCTCTAATTTATCAACTAATTTTCACTTATCACCTGAGGGATGAACATCCCTCTATTGGGTGAGACCTTTTGTCCAGCTCTACCACACATACGAGGCATATTTACCTAATTTTAATAGTGTTAAATTAAATATTAAACATCAAACCTATAAATTACTAATTACTAGTAATAACTAATTAATTACTACTAATAATTACTAAATAACTACCTATATAATTAAATACGAGTAAACCCACAAATCGGTCCCTGAATTTTTTTGCATCGGGCAGTTTGGTCCCTGACTTTTAAAAAATGAGCACATTAGTCCCTGAAATTCTTCATCGTCCATCAGTTTTGTCCAACGTCACATTTTTCGTTAACAAAGAGCTGAGTTGTCACGTTAGGTGACACGTAGGATCCAAAAAACCTGCAAATTAGTCCCCGACTTTTTTTGCGTCGGGCAGTTTAGTCCCTAACTTTTAAAAATGAACACATTAGTCTCTGACATTCTTCACCGTCCATCAGTTTAGTCCAACGTTACATTTTTCGTTAACGGAGAGCTGAACTGTCACGTTAGGTGACACGTAGGATCAAAAAAACCTGCAAATTAGTCCCTAACTTCTTTCAAAATCAGGCAGTTTAGTCCTTGACTTTTATAAATGAGTTTATTAGGGATTAAATGTTGTAGAAACGTGTGACTCTCTCAAGAACTCTAAAAAACCTCTCAAAATACATTCATTTCCATTCATGAAAGAGATTTGGGGTACGCTCTTATGAGGAAAGTTCACCAAGTGGAATTTTGTTCAGTGAATTTATAATGTAAATAAGATTCTAATGAAAATCTGATCATAGAATTTAATTCTTAAGAGAGTTCATTTTCTTTAATAAATGTGTTAATTGAAATAAAAACATAAATCAAACAAGGAAGAGAAGAACGTAACTAGAAGTTAAAAGAAAGAGATTTAATATGAACATATTTGATCATTGAGAGAAAGATTGGTGATTTTTTTTAATGGAAATAAATGTATTTTGAGAGGATTTAGAGTTAAGAGAGTCACGCGCGTTTCTACAACATGTAATCCCTAATAAAGTCAATTTTAAAAGTCAAGGACTAAACTGCCTGATTTTGAAAGAAGTTAGGGACTAATTTGCATGTTTTTTGGATCCTACGTGTCACCTAACGTGACAACTCAGCTCTCCGTTAACGGAAAATGTGGCGTTGGACTAAACTAATGGACGGTGAAGAATGTTAGGGACTAATGTGCTCATTTTTAAAAGTCAGGGACTAAACTGCCCACGCAAAAAAAGTCAGGGACCAATTTATGGGTTTTACTCAATTAAATACCTATATAACTCATTCTACTAATTATATACATAATTAAAACTAAAATCCAATTATTTATATACATAATTAAAACTAATTCTAGTAATTATATAAATAATTAAAACTAATTAAAAATATATTCTTAACCCTAAAACTAATATTATAACTAATTAAGTAAATAATTAAAGTTAATTATATAAACAATTAAAACTATTTTAAGCTAATTAAAACTATATCCTAAACCCTAAAACTAATAATATAACTAATTTTATAAACAATTAAAACTATTTATAACTAATCATATAAACAATTATAATTAATTATATAAACAATTAAAACTAATCGAAACTAATTAAAACTGTAAAACTTACTGGTGGTGGGCAAAGGAGGCTAGACGGCGGGTGGTGGTGGACGCCGGAGGAGGAAGAGGGAAGAAAGTGCAAAGGGAACTAGGGGCAACTATTTGAGATTCTGATTGGTTCAAAATGAACCTACGAATAGGGGAGTGTTTAATCGGTTGAGATTTTGAAAATGAAAGAGAGAGGGAGAGAAACAGGGATGGTCGGACGTAAGGAAAGGAGAGGAAGGAGGAGGAGGAGGAGGAGGAGGAGGAAGGAGGAAGAAAATGAGGGGAGGGGGGAAAGGGTTTTGTGCGCGTACGTTTTAAACTTAGTGACGATCTGTCCGTCGCAAAGGACGTTGATACGATAAAAAATAGCTATGATGCGCCAAATTTAAAAAATTAGCGAGGGCTTAGCCATCACTACGTTTATTTTTTAAATTTTCAGAAAAAAAAAATTAAAATTAATTAATTTTTTAGTGTAGCGACGGCCCTAGTCGTCGCTATAGTGCAAAACGTAGGGAAGGTCATACCGTCACAGAGTATTAATTGCATAGCTACGCATTGAGTTGCGTATTTAATTTTGTAGCGACAACTCCTGGCCGTTGTTACGCTTTCACGTCTAATTCAGCGCATTCTTGTAGTAATTTATATTAATGATTGAGAAGGAGTATCTTAGTCTCATAATAAGTGTGTGGAATTCACCATCACATGAGAGAAGAGAGAGAATGCTAACAATTATTGTGAGGGAGAGTAGAGTTTATGATTACCTCACTCTCCAATATAAGGTCTCAAAATTATAATATAGAGAGTTGATACGTTGGTATTTGTTTAAATATATATAAACGTGATGAAAAAGTTAATTAAAAGATTGTAGAATAATTAATAAGTTGATGTTGTACATCATAGAATGATAGATGGAAATTAAACCAAAATTAAGTATTTAACAATCTAGCTACTATATGAGAGATAAAATGTAATATGTAATTAAATATATTACTTTTTATTTTGTTTGTTAAAGGATAGAATAATAGGAAACTAGCCTAGGTAATTTTATGGTTCAACCTTTATTCTGATATTTAATTCTAATTTAAATGAAATATATATATATATATATAATATAAAAGAACAATGAAAAATGACATTTAAGATAGATATGTAGTATTAATGATTTGAAATTATATATATATATATATATATATATATTGATTCTACATACAGATTTATACCCAAAAATAATGTAGCAATGCATTTCTATTAAAAAAATTGAGAAATACAAAGACGTTAAACAAATTATTTAAATAATATCAAAATTTGACAAAATTCAAAATAAAAAAATAATTAAACAAAAATTTAATTTCAAAAACTATAATGAACATGCATAGTAAGGAATTGTTATCTGTGATATGCAAGGAAACTCTTTTAAGTTTTGTTATTATTTCACATAAAATAAATAAATTTAAATTATATAATTAACTTACTATAAATAAATATTAATTTTATTAATTTTAAAAGATAATAATTAATTATATAATAAATTGAAATGGCTAATCATCTTATAGAATTTGGTTTAAAAGTTTTGTTAGTATTTTCACATAAAATAAATAAATTTAAATTATATAATTAACTTACTATAAATAAATATTAACTTTATTAATTTTATAATATAATAATTAATTATATAATAAATTGAAATGACTAATCATCTTATACAATTTGGTTACGGTTTAGGGTTTATAATTTAACAATAAAGATACAACAAAAAATATGCATACTTAAAAAATATTTCATAATTACTTGAATGAATAAAGTTTTATATGTTTAATCCCACAATTGCAACACTTTAAACTTATACTTGAAAATTTATTATCGAATATTAAAAGCTAAATAATTAATGATAATTAATTATATAGCCTAAATTTGCTGACAATTAATTATGAATATATGTGTGTGTAATATGAAGTTTTTTACACATTTTTTTAAATTTTTTTCTTATAAACCTAAATTGAGATAATATAAAAAATAAAATGGGAACCTTTCTCGTATAAAAATGTAATTAATTTTATGTGATGTACTGGACTAACTATTTATTATTTAAATTATATGAGACAAATAGATTAAAATGATTTTAAATATTAGAGTTTTATTGTACTCTTTAAAATAAAGACATTACAACTGAATAGTTATAATAAAAATATCAACATTAATAACATGGAATATATGACTTTTATTATTAAGATTAATTAAAAAATCATAATGTCAAGTAGGGGTATTGATATGTAATCTAATTCAAAGCAAACCGTAAAAAATCGAAAACTGAATCAAACCAAAAAATCAAAAATCGTAAATAACCGAAATTTTTTCATTAGATTAAATTTTTTTCTGCATTTCTATGTTGAAAATGTAGAAACATGTGTTTGAATTGTGTTTATGAAAACTTTTCATTTTCAGATGGAACTTTAAAGAATACATCTTAAAAACTTTCAGACATATTTAAAAGGTTGTTTGAAGTATTACTCTATTATCTTCTTTAGAGAAAATACTTTAAAAAAGGATAAGCTTCACAATCACTATTTAACCCCTTTAGAATTAGTGTAAAAGTTGAATTCACAAGGGTAAGAGAAACTTAACACTATACTTTATTCTGATTCACTCACTACCATTTTGAGCTACGTCCAGTCCTATTACAAACTCGCTACTGGATTTATCCACTAGTCCTAGCAAAGATTACAAATATTCTTTTGCTACAAGCCTCTCAGGATCAACCAACCAATACAAGTATTGTTTCCACCCATAGCAGAGTTTGGAGAGCAGCACTACGCCAAATTTAGGATAAGAGCACCTACTTTAGGGCGTTCCCGTGTTAGTAGTGATTAAATTGATCGTTTTAAAACCAGGGAGCTTTAAATTTGGGCGGGAGCGCCCTTACAGTTAAAAGTTAGGGTGCTCCATCTGCGCGCCCTGAATTTTGTAAGTACTTTCTCTGACCAGGGCGCTCCCAGATGCGCCCTTATGAACACAGTTTTTTAATATGTTCGTGTTTCAGGGCCCTTTTTTTTTTTTCCTTTGGGCGCTTCCTAGAGCGCTTTCCCCTTCCCGCACTTTTTTTTCTCAACCCTAATTAGATCACAAGCTCCACTCTCTCTCACCCCTTCCCTCGTGCTTCTCTTTGTGTTCCATCACCGTCGAAGCTCATGCTACCATCGTCTCCACTGATACATTTTCTGTCATCCGACCTCACCCCTGCACTCCGTTCTTCTTCTTCTTTCCCGCTTCGTCCGCTGTTCGTCACTGCGGCTGGTGGAGCGCGACACAGTTACTTCTTTTAGCGGTAAGTGATTATTTACTGGATCAGCTTTCTGGCTAGAAAATCGAAATTAAGTTCTTGTTAAGGTAATTTCAAAGGCACGAACCTAAATACGTAACCTATGAACTACCAAGAATTTTTGTCTTGACCATGAAAAACCTATTCTGATACTAGACTAAGTCATGGAGTATGGTGCCAGTGAAACACCTATTCTCATGTATGTCCATAATCATTACTTTCTGGTGCAGGGTCAAAGTATAATTCTGAATTAAGTATTTACTAACTTGAAGAAGGAATAATGATTAGCGAATACACTTTCTGAAATTCACATTGTCCTTACTAGATCCAGATATTGGATTTCTTCATTTCATTATTATTCCTTTTTTTTACTTTTAAAGAAAATAGTTGTATGTTTGTGTATAAGGTATCTTATGAATAGGGTTTAAAGCTAGATTGATAGATAGATTGTATCATGTATATTTATTTGCTGATGTGGTGTGATTTGCATTGTAAGAACCTTTCATGGGAAGCTTTCTGTATGCTTATAAAAATTATAGAAGGAAAACCTGTTTAAGATGGTTGGTCCTCCATATTCAAATATCAAGATATCGTCTCTCCAGCTTTGACACATTCCCTGCACTTTCAATTCAGGTATTATAATTTTTGTTTGTTCTTTATCTTCCTTTTTTTTACAAAAAAAAAGATCGTTCTATTAGATGATATTATAATTTTTTAGTGCATACAAATTAAACTTTAGTTTTATGGAGAGATGGTGGCATATAATTTGAGGTGAAGTTGTATTTTGACTATTTGCAACATGCATTCAATGGATAGAATCCACAAGATAAGATTTCTTATTCTATTTTCTCATTGACCATAACCAAGAAGACTTTATTTGTCTAGCATACTAGCATATTTTGCTTTTTTTTTCTTATATGATTTCAATATGTTGTAATATTACATAAATGTATCATTATCAAGAGTTATGATTGGATACGAGATTTAATTGAATACTAGTTTCATAATCAACATCAACAAATCAATTAACAGCATGCAATTCAATCACTCATATTGTTAAATCTTCCATTAGGCTCTATTGGCAGATTCTTATCTAGGCATTTGAGCAGGATGTTAAGTTTTGTGGCGGTCAATGACCTCTAGTAATATAAAATATTACAATATATGCAGTTTGTGGCGGTCAAAAGACTGGCAGTAATGTGCAATTTTTTATAAATATGCACTTTTGTGGGGGCGCCAGACCGCCAGTAATCGAGGGTGCTCACTGGAAGCCCCCTCCCCAGCGCAGAAAAAATAAAATAGAATGTAAAAGCGGCAGGGCGCTTCTGAGGGCGCTTCCGTGTCATTTTAAGCGCCCTCCACTGACTTTTGTTAGGGCGTTTCAGAAAACGCCCCTTCTCTCAACGACTATACTAGAGCAGTTTGCTATAAGTGTGCACGGAAAATCCCTTTTATGCAATACGAGATCGCCCTAATTGGCCTTTTTGGCAGTGTAGGATTCCATATATGTTGCTTCACTTTTGAAAACTTCCCAGAAAATGTCTTTGTCTTCATTTCTTCAGCAAAATCTTCTTGTGTAAGGCAAAGTAGTTTTGACTTTACAGAGTCTGAAATTTTATAGACTTCGTATTCAGACAAATAGAGCTCTTCAGACAGCAGTAAAGCTTGATGGTGTGAAAACTTCAGACTTTATTATCGTCTAAAAATTGGATACCTTCATCTTGAAACATATAAAGTGTGTGGAAGTTATATTTTCTATAATGATTGCCACCTCAATTTGTTATCATCAAAACTTTGGTATGGAGGGTCTTAAGATATTCATGTTTGAGACCGTCAACAGAAAACCAATGCCAATCCATCCAAACCCAAACTTATATACACACATATTAATACTATATAGTTGTATCTATATAAAGTACAATTATATTTATGAAATTACTTAATTAATATTTTTATGATTTTATTATCTAATATCATTTAATATCCTTTGTGTGTGTGTATCAATTTTAAATTGACTAAATAGCAAATTCGTCTCCCTCACTTTTTTAGGGTCATGCATTTTTAGTTCTTGAGAAATAGAAAAACCAAGAGCCAGTAAAATAGGCTAGCCCAATCGGCCAGCCCGACCCGCAAAAATGGAGGGCTGTGGACACTTACTTTTAGAAGCCCGAATAACTCCCGAACTTTTTAACCCAGCCCGCTACCCGCCAAAAGACCAAGTCCGCCCAAAAACCAGAAAAAATTGGGCTACCACAAAAGGCTGTAAAAATGTATGGCTCGGGCACCTATTTTAGAAGCCGAATAAGTCCCAAGCTTTTTAGCCTAGCCCGAAAAGCTCTCTACCCGCATTCAAATCGGGTTGGGTAGCCCAAATTGACAGCTCTAAAAAACCCAATATAATCTCCAACTTCTTACTTTGTCTGTGACTATAGTCCAATTCCGTGTTTCCTATTGATTTTTTATGACGTGTCACATTTAATGACATGTATTACACATATGTTATCGAGCACAAAAATGACGTCATTAGAGCTGAGAGCATCCAGTGAAAGAAGAGGAATAAGAGAGAAGCTGAGAGAATAGGGAAACACATGACTATCAAAGTTGAGGTCATCTAAGCTATAAATTTGACAAAACGACGTCAAATTTGTGTCACAGTAGATGCTATATATTGACAAACAGTGTGCCACAATTTCACTAAACATGACACGTCGTACAAAAATTATTGGGAAATACACAATTAGACTATAGTGATAGACAAAGCACGAGTCAGTGATTATATTGGGTTTTTCTACTTCTTAGGGACTAAACTGTAACATCCCGAAAAAATAGGATCTAAGATTAACTAAAGGTAAGTTAGAAAGGGAGTGAGAAGTTGAGGAAAGAGGAAGGATTTTTGAGTAAGATTAATGAGGATAATGGGAATTTATGGGCATTACGGGTAGATTTAAAAGAGTAATTAAGTTAGGAATGTGTTTTGGCAAAGGAGATAAGGGAATAGAAGAGGACAACCTCATGAACAATTAGGACCCTTAGTCTTAGTCTTATTGAAGTCAATTTATGAGATGCATCATGGTTCATGTGGAGTATGCCCCGTTGGGCTTCAACCGAGGTTATTGCTCAATTTTGAGTCTTTAAGCCCTATGACCTTTGCCTCACTAATTCGAGAATATCTAGAGTTGTAGGTTTCCAATTAAGGTGATTCCACTTGGGATAGAAAGCTAAGATCCGGGGCTTCCATTTGATAGGTTATATGATAAGGGTTTATATCTAGTTTTCACCTTCAAAAACAGCGTAATTCTCGCTCGAGCGAATTATGCAACAAAAAGGGAAGAAATTGAGTTTCTGCATATCTCGCTTGAGCGAGAAATTGTCCAGAGAGAGGGTTTTTTCTGGGTCATTTTTCGCTTTGAGCGAGAATGTGAAGGAAAATCATGCAATCGACACGCTCGCCCAAGCGAGAATATCTCGCTTGGGCGGAGAATTCACTTATAGGCTCAAAACCTTAATTTAGTTTCCGATTTCTTCACTTCTTTCTTCTTCTTCTTCCGTTCTTTTAGAGAGAAGTTAAAGAGTTTAGAGAGCGAGGAAGGGAATTTCTTGTAAGAATGGGCTCGTTTTAGAGCTTGAAGGCTTGGAAGGGAACTTGGATCTTCACTTCAACCTTCTCCTCTACTTTCAATTTCTTCTCTTTTGAGTACCCTTAAGGTGAGTACAACTCACACACTAACACTTTTGTGATTGCATGTCTTGAGCTATGAACCCTATCCTCTTATTCCCTCTTCTTTATACTTGTAGATGTTAGTTATTATCAATTGTGTGAAAATAATGTGATTAAGTTAAGGAAATTAGTATTTGTTTGCATGTTAGTTGTTACTGACATTGAGAACCATAGCTTTCGAAACTTACGAAATGTGACATTATTGTCATTTGATGAATATAAGTATTAGTTCATTGAGATTATGTTCATTTAAGTAATATAAGCCGATTTCGACCATGAGTTAATTCAAGCCGACTTCGCGCTGTAAGTTAAAATTAAGTAATTATGTGAAAACTTGACTTCAGTCCAGTAATGGGTGGGATTCATCCCCAGAGAAGACGTTCTCCTTAGTCTGAGCTCAGTTTTAACTCCAGTTTAAGTGAGTAAGATCATGTCTGCTGGGAACAGCAATGAGTTGCATCATATTTGCATTTATATTGAGATGATTGTGATGTATGAGTTTAAGCCATAGCCGTTGTCTAATGGAATTGTACATGTATATTTACCTTGATCGAAAATGAGTTTTCATTATGGAAAAGAATCAGTGTTAAGCTATGAACTATATGTTAGCATGTTTTAGGTGTTGCATCTTATATGATTGTTTTCTCCTTACATTGCATCTGGCATAGTTGTGCTCGCTGAGACTGTAGTCTCACCCCACGTTTCGGGGATATACTCTAGTTGTGCAAGTGATCCCAGGTGATGATAAAGAAGGGAAAGGAATGGTGAAGCCGAGTATTACTTCCAGTGGAAGACTCATTTAGTAGAATTAGTTCTTATGTAATGATAGGTAGTTAAAATATTGATGTATAGTGTATGCATATTAATGTTCTAGCCACGGAGGCCCTATTATGATATTAGTGAATTAGTGTTTTTGAATTGTACTGGCACGGTATTTTTACTTCTGAGTTTTCAGGTTAAGTTTGGAATTGGTATACCTCCAGTTTAAGGGAGACTCTGCCCGGACTTCGGTATGAGTCTTATGAACACACAACACTCCAAGTGTAGGTCTTTCCCTAGTTTAATAAGATCTTCAGTTTGTATGAGTTTGTGATGTATGTATTAGTAACAGCTTAAGCAAATCGTTGGACAAGCCTAAGCTTTTGTTGGCGATATCAAAGTTGAACGAAATAATTTTAGAAATTCAAGAATGGTGTTTCCATCGAACACTATTCTAGAGTTGAGAAATTAGGACGTTACATAAACTGCATAATCCTAAAAAAATCAAGGACGAACTTATTAGTTTACTCATTTTAAATTAGTTCTAAATTGATTTTCAAGTTCCATGTTCCATGTTTTCCTTTTATATATAATTTTGTATTTATTTTGATAAATATAAATTTCAATAAAAATAATATGTTTATAATATATTTAAATAATTTATTTAATATTTTTTTAAATTATATAATTGTTAATACAATTTTTAATTATTTTTATTTTACTTAAAAGCCTTATCATAAAAATATTGTTATTTCTATTCTTCTTTGTAGTAAGTACTAAGAACTAAGTAGTATATTCATACTAGCCTCACAAGAGAGTTAGGGAAATTTAAAATACAAATGGTTGCAAAGTGAATTCTATGGGGAAATTTAAATTTAATAATTTTAAAGCCATATGGTTTTATGAACATCATAGTTAGAATCTCATATTGTATAAAGATAGAGCTAAATAATAGTATATAAATCTTAGAAATTCCACCCTCACCCTATAAGCTAGTTTTTTAGGTTTACTTATCGCAGAACAAAATCTAAGAGCACATTTGCACACAATAAGCCAGGACCTCATCAAGGGCTTCTTCTGATCTGTGCCTCTTCTTTATGATACGAATAATTGTGAAGGTAAACTATTCTGACTTTCTGCTCAATGAAATTCTGTTTGTATGACATTACAACACAGAGGCCCTATTATGATATTAGTGAATTAATGTTTTTGAATGTATGTAGAAACACAGGGAAACACTAGATGGGGGGTGAATAGTGTTTCTTAATATTTTTGAAAGCTTTTTCAAAACAAAAGTATAAAAACTGTTTCAGATAGGTTTTTGAGGACTGTCTGAAGTTTTAGACAGCTTCTGGAAATATATTTTAAAAGGTTTCTAAGCTCTTGAAATATTTAGAATTGCTTTTCAACTTCCTTAAATTAGTATAAACGAATTGACAAGAGTTAAGGGATAGAAAACTTAGCCAAGGAATTTATCCTGGTTCACTCACTACCATTGTGAGCTACGTCCAGTCCCAATGCCAACTAGCACTTGGATTTTCTCTTAATCTTTCACAAAGATTAAAAGTATTCTTTACAGTCAAGCCTCTTCAGGCTCTAAAACCAAGTATTCTTTACTGCCAAGCCTCTCCAGGCTCTACAACCAAGTATTCTTCAGACACCAAGCCTCTACAGGCTCTACAACCAAGTATTCTTTAGATACCAAGCCTCTCCAGGCTCTACAACCAAGTATTCTTTAGATACCAAGCCTCTCCAGGCTCTACAACCAAGTATTCTTTAGATACCAAGCCTCTCCAGGCTCTAGAACGATTTTACAGAGAAAAGATAAGTTTAAGCTTTTAAACTAAACCAGTTATAAGCTCAAACAAATACAACATACAAAGATAACTGAGGTATTCTCAGGATATACAAATGTGTGTATAAAGAATATTATCAGAGAGTTTTTACAGAGTAAAAACTAGCAGCGATTTGTTTCTCTTTGATTTTCTTGAATATGAAATCCTTCTCTGTTCTTCTCTATATGTATATGTATTTCTCTCTTTTTGTGATGGTCTTCATGAGGGGTATTTATACCCAGGCTTCAGTCCGTTGAAAAACCACCGTTTAGAGATAGCATTAAATGCTATTTAATCCGTTGTGAGACATGCTTCTGAGAGTCCTGACCTTTCTGACACAGAACAAGGTGCATCTTCCAAAAAGCTGCTTCAAATGTTGTTGCAGAGGCTACGTTGCAGGAATTTCCTCAGTGGTATATGAATTTCAAAAACACCAGAAAAGACCTCTGTGTCCTTGCCATAAATATGCTTGAAAAGGTACGTGCAGCATAGACTTAGAAAACGTCTTCACAAAGCTTCAGCAAAGGTGCCACTTCATTAATGAGACTTCAGACAGCTTCAAACACTTCAGACGGGTTGGGCACTTCAGACGGCTTTCAACACTTCAGACGGGTTGAACCTCCAGAAGGCTTTGAATCCCTCAGATAGGGTTGAAATACTTCAAGTCTTTTTGTAGGATCATGGTGGCTTGCTGAGATCATAGATAAATCATTAAAGACATATGTGTATCTATGATAAATTATTTAACCCAAATTTGTTAGTCATTAAAACTTGGGAATTATATTATCTTGAAGCATATAATTTACTTATGATATTTTTAGACTCACATTTCTCCCCCTTTTATGATGACAAATTTGCTTAAAAATATACAAATCTGAAAGGAGTTTTTAATAAGAAAATGATAACTCCCTCTTAGATGATGAACACTTAAACTGATTTACTCTTATCAGTTTCTTATATGCTCCCCGCTGCCCCTGAGTCCTGTAATCACTTTCAGATTCAGATTTTGTTAGTTTTTATACTCCCCCTTTTGTCATCAATCAAAAGGGTTTCCAGAGCACAACAACAACCAAACTCAGACATAAATCACAATAAAAACATGAGAGGATAACAGCAAACTCAGACAATAAAGCACAACATTCATGAGTAAAAACTAATAGATTATAGCAAATAGTTCAGACAAACAGAAATTTAAACACTTTGAAAGAAATGAACTAAGAAACATGGCTACACATCATAGACTATCCATCTTTCTTCAGCAAAGCTTCCTTCAACAAAGAAATCATCTCATCTTTGGCTTTGTCAATCTGAGAAGGAAGAGCAGTCTTCATATCCTCTTGGCCATTTTAATCTGCTGTCCTCTTGAAGGATTTGGTCTTGCTTAGGCAACAAGGTCTGCATTCTGCTTCTCCAGCTTCTTTATCTTCATCCTTAGTCTCTATTTTCTTCCTCAGATCAGGATCTGATTCATAGAAGATGATTTGAATGTAACTACAAATCGCAGCACTCCAAAACCTGGAAACAACCCATACTCATGAGGATGATAGACAGGATGAAAGAAGGTGCCAATGGGGTTTAATAACTCCCATTCTTCATGAAATGGTGCAGTCAGAGGGGGAAAGGGTTGTCTGATAAACATATACTGCACATTGAGGTGCTTCCCATGACCAACCTAGTGAATCTTCATCAGGTCCAGATGACCCAGAAGAGGATCCAGCATCCTCTCTTATCTTCCAATACGAAGCCCAACTCTGTCTCTAAGACTGTGATGCCATGCATCCTCCTTGCTTCTTTATATTGGCAGGAGCTCTCTCCACTCCCTTGGAGTCAAAGGCTTGAAGGGGGCTAGGAAACTTTATGTTCTTTAAAATTATAGTCTTCAGAACCCTCTTCAAAGGATACCTAGGCACAATCCTATCAGGTTGCAAAACCAGAATTTTGGTGGTTGGCCTTATTGGAAAGTCCTAGGAGCTTGTAGCCTCTCATATACCTATGCCCTTGAGACGTCTCTTTCAAACAGCTCTCCTTTGTATACAGCTGCCTAGCAAAGCTCCAGTATCATTGGATAATTTCAGACAGTCTTCATTAGAGAAAGGATTGAGTGGAGCCCACTTATGAGAAGGGTGGTACCACAACCTTTCTGATCTTCTCTAACTGTCCTGAGTACTCGCTGATCAAAGCTTCCCTTGTACTTATCTCTTTCAGCTTCAACAGTATGCTTGATCAAACCTTGATGCAGAGAGATGGGAGGTGCATCTCTGAAGTAAAACAACTCTCATAGAGGTTGGGGAACTTAGGAACCCTTTCTCTTTCAAAGAAGGTCCTCATCCACTTATGGGGCACTTCACGCTTCTTCCTCACCTGATGATCAGTGAAGGGGAATGCATAAGGATCAAAAGTGGGTTATGTGAAGAAATCCCTACTTTTGGGTCCAAGCCTAATGTGTTCAGGCAGCATACTCCCTTTCCATACCTTGGAACTTGATCCTTGCCTGAATCTCCCTAACAGGTTCTTCAGATTGAGCTGACTCTGAAGATGATGAAGATGATGGTGATGATGGGGGTGATGGAGGAGATGATGGTGATGTTGGTGCAGGTTCTTCTTCAGTAACTATAGGTTGATCATCAACCTCTATTTCTTTTTCTTGTTCTTCAGCAGGCCTCTTTTCAGGTGAAGAGGGTCGGTGAAGGGGTCACATTGTACCAAACCTGACTCTAAGCCTCTTTACTGGAGTCTTAGCCTTTTCAGGTTCAGACACCTGCTGGTTTTCTCTTTCAGCTAGCTTGGCTTCTCTACGTTTTGAAAAAAGAGATTGGTTGTGACAAACTTCTGGTACTTGTCAGCCATCTCCACAGCTTCTTGTTGACTAGTCACACTTTCTGTAATCCCTAGTAGTAGGTTCAGGAGCCACCTCAAGAAGTCTTCTTCTCCTCTGAACAACACTGGATCTTCTTCTTTTCTAGAATCTTGTTCCAAGGTTTCTTACCTTTCATGATCAGCTAAGGCAAGTTGTGCAGCCACAGCAAGTGCATGATCAGACTTCTCTTGTTCTTCTTTTTGTTCCAGCTCCTCTTGTCCAAAGCAGTAGCTATGGCAGCCACTTGGATTAGTTCTGGATCAGAGGGGCAAGTAGCCAAAGGTGATGCTGCTACAGCATCAGCAACAACAATCCTATCCTCATGAGCCTTTCCTTCTTTGTCTGAAGTAGGCTTAAGAGGCCTTGCAATTTCAGACCCTTGACCCACAATTTCAGATGACTTTGGCAAAGCCTTCTGAACAGGTTCAGTTGTCTTAGAGTGCAAGTTAGGGTTTGTTGCAGACACTTTTGCTGCACTTCTTACTGGTAACTTCCGCAGCTTTGGTTGAGGGGAGGGCTTAGAGCCTTTGAACTCCTCCTTTCTGATGTCTCCCTGCAGCTCTCTTTCCAGTACCTCAATGGTGCTTTTCCTCCTTGATGCCTTCTCCAGTAACATACTCTCCTTCAGAGTAGGAGATGGAGGTCTTGGTACTAGAGCATTCTTTAGATCATGCTCTTAAGATTTGCTTCACCAAAGAAATTAGGCCCTTTGTGATCATACAGCAGCCTCACGATAGGCACTTTGAAGTGTAAGAGTACCTTGGTTATGAGCAGATTGTGGGGAAGATTTGCCACCTGAACTCTCTATCTTCTTCTGCATGTGAAACATAAGGATGCCTTGGAAGATTCATATTCTCCTTCTTGCAGCAGATGGATCAAGCAGAATCTTTCTAGTTCAGACCACATGATTTCTGCTCCCCACTCTTAGGGATTATGGAGCACCCTAAGATGGAGTGGAGTACTCTCACCTTATCTAACATGAATTTGGAATCAGGACTTTCAGGCACTTCAGTTCCATATAGCATCTTGGTAAATTTCTTCTGACACACCATTCTTCAGCTCCCATCCAGGAGAGAAATAGATGCTCCCTTCTGCCTTTACATCAGTGACAGTAGACAAAATACCTTCATCCACGAACACAGGAACACCCAGAACATTAACCCTGATGCTTTCATATATCCCTTTGGAGTTAGGGATTCCTTTTGCTGCTGCCCAGAAGTCAATCACACTCTGCTCATGCCACGAACAGTAAACTTTGTCCAAAGAATGGCGTCTAGCCCACAGCATCAAACTCCTCAAACAGTCCATCCCAAGGTTACGAAGATCCTCAAGGTCCACAGCTTTGGATCTAACCACATTTCCACCTGAACTTGAAGACTTCTTCGGTGCCATTGAAGTTGCAGAGGAAAGCTTGATATGAAAACGGTTGCGAGAGAGATGAAGAAGTTTAAACAGAAGCTTGAGAGAAAGTGTAAGGCTTCTCCAACACCACTAACTGCTGCATTTATAGACCCATGATGTAATGATGGCATGTACTGGCTGCGCAGACGTTGGGTAACGAGCGAAGTGGAAGAGACAAAATAAATGTATTTTAACCGTTCTCAGATTAGCCACCGTCATCAAGTTATATCAGACAAGTGAGAAATTTCAGATACACATAAAATTTCAGATACCCTAAAATTTCAGACACCCTGAGATTTCAGATGCTCTTTTTCATACAGCATACAAAATCAATTAGAAAATGCATGTATGTTCAAGTTATTGCATATGAACTTAATCTATCTTCAGCCAGGGGGTTTTGTGAATATATCTGCCCATTGATGCTCTGTTTCAATGAACTTTATATCAAAAACACCTTTCTGAACATAGTCTCTAATGAAATGATGCTTGATTTCTATATGTTTAGCCCTAGAATGTTGAATAGGATTTTAGACAAATTAATGGCACTTGTATTATCACACAACACAGGTATAACAAATATAGGAATGTTAAAATCCTCAAGCTGATACTTCACCCATAGCAGTTGTGAACAACAACTGGCTGCTGAGATGTATTCTGCTTCTGCTGTTGATAATGCAATGGTGCTTTGCCTTTTGCTTGACCAGCTGATCATGTTGCTTCCAAAGAAGTGACATCCTCCACTGATACTCTTTCTTTCTATTTTATCTCCAGTAAAGTCAGCATCACAGTATCCTATCAACCTGCAATCCTTGTCTTTCTTATAGCATAGACCAAGATTAGTAGTACCTTTAAGATATCTAAAAATTCTCTTGACAGCTTTGTAATGAGTAGTTTCTTGGATCTGATTGAAATCTATCACAAAGACATACACTGAACATAATGTCAGGTCTGCTTGCTGTTAGATACAATAAAGAGCTAATCATTCCTCTATACAAGTTTGATTAACTGGTTCTTCATTTTCATCCTTACTTAAAGATGAAGAGGGGATGCATAGGAGTTGACATGGGTTTTGCAATCACTTAAATTGAACTTCTTAAGCATTTCTTTTGTATATTTCTCTTGATGGATCCATATACAATCAGAATCTTGCTTAATCTGAAGTCCTAAGAAAAAATTTTAGTTCACCCATTAAACCTCATTTCAAACTCTGATAACTCAGAAAACTCTTTGCATAGTGAAGAATCAGTTGAACCAAATATAATGTCATCAACATATATCTAGACAAGCATCAGATTTTTGCTAGACTGTTTTCTAAAAAGGGTTGTATCTACTTTTTCCTCTTTCAAACAAAACCATTTTGATAAGAAAACTGCTCAATCTGTCATACCAAGCTCTTGGGGCTTGTTTCAAAAACCATAAAGAGCCTTTTTCAGTTTGAAAAACATTATCAGGAAAAGCAAACATCCTCAAAACCAGAGGGTTGTCTAACAAAAACTTCTTCTTCAATTAATCCATTGAGAAAAGCACTTTTGACATCCATTTGATTATAGTTGATGTCATTATTTTATAGCATAAGAAAGAAGAATTCTAATTGCTTCTAACCTGGCAACAGGGGCAAATGTTTCAGTAAAGTCAATGCCTTCTTGTTGATTGTACCCTTGAGCCACCAATCTTGCTCTGTTTCTGACCACTTTTCCTTCTTCAGAGAACTTATTTCTGATCACCCATTTGGTTCCAATAATTGTTTTCCCATGTTGGTTAGGAACAAGGGTCCCAGATATCACTCCTAACAAATTGATTCAGCTCCTCTTGCATGGCTAGGATCCACCCTTCATCATGCAGAGCTTCATCAATGTTCTTTGGCTCGATTTCAGACAAGAGAGCAAGAGAATTCAGATTCTTGAATTTTGATCTTTTCTTAACTCCTTCTGAAGTACTGCCAATAATTTGCTCTTTAGGATGATGTGAATTGTATCTCCAGTCAGGTTTGAGAGGTGATACTAAGTCAGTCTGAGACTCAACATTTGTCTGAAGGGGTTCTGATAGATCTTCAGACACCCGTTCATCCTTGGTGATGTTGTGTGTGTTTAGCTCCATTCCTGCAAAATCATCTTCTAGATCTGATAGTTCCCTATCAGTCTCTTTCATGTCATTGAATTTAACATGGATTGATTCTTCTACGATTAAAGTTCTAGAGTTATAAACTCTATAGGCTTTTGATGTTTCAGAATATCCTATGAAAAATCCTTTATCAGACTTTGCATCAAATTTTCCAAGATCATCCTTTGTGTTAAGTATAAAACACTCACAGCCAAAGGGATGGAAATATGATATGTTGGGTTTTCTTCCTTTCCACAACTCATAGGGAGTCCTTTTAGAATTGGTCTTACCAATATTCTGTTTTGAAGGTAGCAGGCTGTGTTAATAGCCTCTGCCCAGAAGGTCCTTGGTAGACTGCATGAGTTGAGCATGGTTCTTCCCATCTCTTGCAAACTTCTGTTCTTTCTCTCAACAACCCCATTTTGTTGAGGTGTTCTAGCCACAGAGAAATTGTGTGAGATCCCATTCTCATCACAAAACAGCTGAAAGTTTGCATTCTCAAACTCTCCACCATGATCACTTCTAATGACAGATATACAGAATCCTTTTTCATTCTGTACCTTCTTGCAGAATATTGTGAAATTCTTAAAGGTCTCATCCTTGCTTCTAAGGAATATTACCCATGTTATCTAGAATAGTCATCAACAATGACCAAACCATATTTCTTACCACTAATGCTTTCTGTTCTAATAGGACCAAACAAGTCAATGTGTAAAAGTTCTAATGGTCTGCTAGTAGAAACAACATCTTTACTCTTAAATGAGTGTCTTGTTTGTTTCCCTTTCAGACAGCTTTCACATAAAATACCAGATTTGTATGAAAGCTTGGGCAAACCTTTAACAAGGTTGTGTTTTGCTAACCTTCAGATTAATCTCAAGCTGGCATGCCCTAGTCTTTGATGCCAAATCTGTTTTTCATCTTCAACAGAGATAAAACATTTTACATTTTGACTTGCTAACTCCTCTAGATCAATTTTGTACACATTATTGTGCCTCTTAGCAGTAAAAAGGATTTGATCATGAGAGTCTTTGACTATACATCCTTCCTTAGTGAAGGAAACCACATATCCACTGTCACACAATTGACTTATGCTCAATAGATTGTGTTGAAGTCCTTCTACTAGGAGAACATTCTTAATAAAGGATAGAGGAGTCATACCTACATTCCCTATACCAGTGATCTTCCCTTGCTGATTTCCACCAAAGGTGACCACTCCTCCTGCTCTGGGTCTAAGGTTTTGGAACAAAGACCTTTCACCTGTCATGTGTCGCGAGCAGCCACTGTCCAGGTACCATTTGTGGGGTTTCCTTTGTCCTGTTAAAACACATCTACAACTGGAATAATCAAGTTCTTAGGTACCCATATTCTTTTGGGTCCTTTCTTGTTAGACTTGGGTTTAGGTCTCCCTTTGTGTTTGCACTGAGCCACATTGTGTCCAGCTTTGCCACAGTGAGAACACCCAATAACTTTCTTTTTGCCTTTAGCGTCATTGAAAATATGAGGTTCAGAGACATCATGATCACAAAAGCCTAAACCACTTTTGTCAAGGAAATGCATTTGATTGCCAAGTAATCTGTT
The DNA here is from genome assembly GCA_026901365.1 of Sesbania bispinosa. NCBI lineage: Eukaryota > Viridiplantae > Streptophyta > Magnoliopsida > Fabales > Fabaceae > Sesbania > Sesbania bispinosa. Next base: position 1,887,918 of record QLOH01000100.1, read on the forward strand.
AAGATTATCAGTTCCTTTGACAAATTTAGCCAAGTCTTTTGTCAGTTCCTCAACTTGTTTCTGAAGTTTTTATTTTCTTCAGACACAGATTGTGAACTGCTGACTTCAGACACAAGAATCTTTTCCTTGAGCATAATATTTTCTATCTCAATAGCTTCATATTTACTACACATTTCTGTGTGAGCTTTGGATAGATTCTTATACTCTTGGAAGAGCTCCTTGGAACTTTCCATCAGATCATCATACATCTCTTGAAGAGTTAAGGGAAAACACCTCTTCTTCAGAGCTGTCTGATGAGGGCAGGCTGGCCATGAGACATAGGTTGGCCTCTTCTGAAGTGTCCTCCTCTTCTTCTGAAGTGGACTCATCAAGATCCTCGCATGTAGCCATCAGACCTTTCTTTTTCTTGAAGAACTTCTTCTTTTGAAGGTATTCTTCTTCAGCTTTGGGCATTCTGCCTTCGTGTGACCTGGTTGTTTACATTCAAAACAAATAACCTTGTCATTTTGAGAGTCTTTACCTGACTTACCTCCTTTAGAGGTTGAAGGTTGGTTCCTTCTGAACTTCCCTCTATTTTGCAGCATTCTTTTGATCTTTCTACTTAACAGAGCAAGATCATCATCTTCTGAGCTATTTCCAGAATCTTCATCTGCTTCTGAAGTTTCTTCAGCTTGCATAGCCATCATCTTGCTATGCCTAGGCTGACTGGCCTTGGAGTTTAGTGCTAGAGACTTCTTCTTGTTGTCATCTTCACCAAGCTCAAGCTCATGAACCTTAAGAGATCCCAACAGTTCTTCCATTCTAAGAGAGTTCAAATCTCTTGCCTCTTGAATGGCAGTATAACTTTGGGTCTCCAGGACTTAGGCAAACTTCTTAGAATCTTTCTGTTATTATCTCCAGATTCATAAGTTCTACCCAAAGACCTGAGTCCATTGGTTATGGTCTGAAACCTTCCAAACATTTGATCAATGGTTTCAGTTTCTTCCATCTTAAACATCTCATATTGATGTATAAGCATACTGATCTTGGATTGCTTGACAGTCTCAGTCCCTTCATGGGCTGCTGCAAGTGTATCCCAGATTTCCTTGGCAGATGTACAACCATGAACCTTCTCATATTCTGATTTATTCAAAGAACATATCAGATAGAGCTTGGCTTTGGCATTCATCTGGGCTCTAGCCTTCTGCTCCAGGGTCCATTCAGCCTTAGGTATAGGCAAGCCATTGTGCATAGGCACATGGTCTCCATCAGTGACTACATCCCAAACATCAATGTTGTTGCTCTCAATGAACAACTTCATACGATCCCTCCAATAGTGGTAATCCACACCATTCAATGTTGGGGGTCTTGTGATAGAGGCTCCTTCAGTGATATATTGCCTGTTGTTGTTGGAAGCTTCCATCTGGATCTTTAATCCTCAACACTTGTTAGGTGCTCAACCTTGAGTTGAGCTTTGATACCAACTGTAGAAACACAGGGAAACACTAGAAGGGGGGTTGAATAGTGTTTCTTAATATTTTTGAAAGCTTTTTCAAAACAACAAGTATAAAACTGTTTCAGACAGGTTTTTGAGGACTGTCTGAAGTTTTTAAGACAACTTCTGGAAATATATTTTAAAAGGTTTCTAAGCTCTTGAAATATTTAGAATTGCTTTTCAACTCCCTTAAATTAGTATAAACGAATTGACAAGAGTTAAGGGATAGAAAACTTAGCCAAGGAATTTATCCTGGTTCACTAACTACCACTGTGAGCTACGTCCAGTCCCAATGCCAACTAGAACTTGGATTTTCTCTTAATCTTTCACAAAGATTACAAGTATTCTTTTACAGTCAAGCCTCTTCAGGCTCTAAAACCAAGTATTCTTTACTGCCAAGCCTCTCCAGGCTCTACAACCAAGTATTCTTTAGATACCAAGCCTCTCTAGGCTCTAGAACGATTTTAAAGAGAAAAGATAAGTTTAAACTTTTAAACTAAACCAGTTATAAGCTCAAACAAATACAATGTACAAAGATAACTGAGGTATTCTCAGGATATACAAATGTGTGTACAAAGAATATTATCAGAGACTTTTTACAAAGTAAAAACTAGCAGCGATTTGTTTCTCTTTGATTTTCTTGAATATGAAATCCTTCTCTGTTCTTTTCTATATGTATATGTATTTCTCTCTTTTTGTGGATGGTCTTCATGAGGGGTATTTATACCCAGACTTCAGTCCGTTGAAAACCCACCGTTTAGAGATAGCATTAAATGCTATTTAATCCGTTGTGAGACATGCTTCTGAGAGTCCTGACCTTTCTGACACAGAACAAGGTTGTATCTGCCAAAAGCTGCTTCAAATGCTGTTGCAGAGGCTGCGTTGCAGGAATTTCCTCAGTGGTGTATGAATTTCAAAAACCCCAGAAAAGACCTCTGTGTTCCTTGCCATAAATATGCTTGAAAAGGTGCATGCAGCAGAGACTCAGAAAACGTCTTCACAAAGCTTCAGCAAAGGTGCCACGTCATTAATGAGACTTCAGACAGCTTCAGAAGGCTTTGATCCCTCAGATAGGTTGAAATACTTCAAAGTCTTTTTGTAGGATCATGGTGGCTTGCTGAGAATTATATTGTCTTGAAACATCATAATTTACTTATGATATTTTTGAGACTCAACACTGTACTGGCGGTTTTCTGAGTTTCAAGTTAAGTTTGGAATTGGTATACCTCCAGTTTTAGGGTAGACTCTGCCGGACTTCCGGTATGAGTCTTATGAACCACAACACTCCAAGTGTACGTTCTTTCCCTAGTTTAATTAAGATCTTCAATTTGTATGAGTTTCTGATGCATATGTATTAGTAACAACTTAAGCAAATCGTTGGAAAGCCTAAGCTTTTCTTAGACGATATCAAAGTTGAACGAAATAATTTCAGAAATTCAAGAATGGTGTTTCCAACAGACACTATTCTAGAGTTGAGAAATTAGAACGTTACATTTTGGTATCAGAGCAGTTCAATCTAATCGGACTATGGTTAGGATAGTTTGCCCGTGACTTACTGTGATCTTCTAGTACATGTACTCATTATAGGAACTGATCACTCCTATGGTGTGTGTTATATACAGAGATTATGGTCAGTTATGTGAGTAGGATACTTTGGTCCGGAAGTTAGGATACTTCCCTAACAAAGTTAAAGCCTCCAATCTTCATGTCAGATAAAGAGTAACCTAGGTTAAATTCTAAGAGCGGAACCCTTGCCATAGAAGTCTTATAGAATGTTATCCTAAAACCTTAATGAATATAAGACACCCTTGAGATAGTTAGTTGATATTGATTCTGTAACGTCCTAATTTCTTAATTCAAGAATAATGTCCGTTGGAAACACTATTCCCGAATTTCTGAAATTATTTCGCGCTATTTCTGATATCAACAAACAGTCACAAAATACGCCTAAGCAGTCCAACGTTTACTTAGACTTCCACATAATTCAAACATCCTGAATTCCAACACAAATTCTAAATCAAAACATGGGGACGGAGCAACACTTGGATATGTTAAGGTCCATAAACTCCTACCGAAAATCCAGCAGTTTCCCCTGAAAATTGGACGTTTCCCAATTTCCAAATTCAGCTGAAAACCAGCAAAACACCAGTGCAGTTCATAATAGCCTAATCACTAATCCAATTCAATAACAATAGGCCTCCATGGCCAAACTATGGAGTTCTACATCATACATCAATTAAATAGCCACTACAATCAAATCTCCAATAACATCTCTATATAATTACAAATAATTCTCCACTAAAGACTTCCCTCTGGTTACTAGGAGTGTGTGACCCACCCCAAAAGCTTCCTCTCCATTGAGCATAACCTGGAATAACCTGCATAACTAAAATATATCCCCGAAACGTGGGGTGAGACTATGGTCTCAGCGAGCAAAGCATACAACAGGCAGTGTGGGGAGGCAGATATATGACATGCAACATATCATTCAACATGTCATGCATAACTATTTCAATTACCACATTACAATTTCACTCAACTATATAAGATGTTTAATGCAAATATGGAAAATAGATATGCTATGCATGACCTGCATTACCCGGCAGACGGGTCTTTTCACTATCTGGGGCTAGACCTGAGCTCAGACTACAAGGATTGTCTTCCTTGGGCATAACACCGCCAATTAACTGGGGGCCAAATCTCGTGTTATAACTGGGGACCGAAGTCCAATTAACTGGGGACCGAAGTCCAATCTTGATAAATTAAGGTGAACTGGGGCCGAAGCCAAAACTGGGGCCGAAGCCGAAACCTGGGGCTGAAGCCAAAACCCTGGGGCCGAAGCCAAAACTCATTTTCTCTGGGAGCCAAAGCTCAAAAATCGTTTTTTCCGGTTAATTGGCCAAAGGCCTGGATGCAATGCACACACAATACATAGTTCATGAATTTTCCTATATCTAAACATGTTCTCCTTTACAAATCTTAGCATGTACAGTAACATCTATCTATAACAAAACCATCATAAAACATCAAGAATCATCTATAATAATCACCCATCAACATTTCACCCACAAAATCCCAAAATCCCCAATTTCCCCTAACCTAGGGTTCTCACTTACAAGTTCATAAGCAATTCAAAACATGAATATTCTCTAATCCAACCATAAATCAACATTCACAAATCAAAAGGAAGAGGAAAAGGGGGATAGGGATCATGCTAGAAGCATACATTAGATGAAGTGGAAGTGTGTGAGCTTCACTCACCTTCCATGGAGGAAACTTGGTGGAAGAAGGGAGAAGAGGAGGATGATCTTCAAGCTTCAAGAGGTAGGGAAAGCTCCATGTGAGATTTGCTCCTCCTTTCTCTCACTTTATCTCTCTAATATTCTCTCCCTCTCTCTCTAAAACGCTAAGGAAGAAGAAGAATGAAGAAAAAGAGCTAAAATTGCGTTTAAAACGAAACGGGACGCATTCCTGTGCTCAGGCTGCGCTTCAGCGCAGCTGGAGCGCGATTTTTCCTAAATTCCTCTGTTTTCTGCGCTGCAGCGCAACTGGAGCGCAGAAAACATATTGGAATTCCTCAGTTTCTTGACAGCTTTCTCGCCTAAGCAAGAATGCATCTATTTGGGGTGCAAACGAGCTTGGAATACTATCACATAGCATATCAAACTAAAGCCCCGGAAATAAGCTTTCTAATGAAAGTGGAATCATCTTAATTGGACACCCGTAGCTCTAGATATTTTCGAATTAGTACACCATGGTCATCAGGCCTAACTCTCAAAATTAAGCAATAACCTCAATTTGTGTCCCTCTTGGTTCCAATTCATTTTTCTCCTCCTCAAACATAATTCCTCTCCATGAAAACCTTATTCTAACTTAGTTCTTCTCATCCAAACTCTTCCCCTCTCTAATTCTTGATGAATCAATTCCCTAATTTCTTGTCCACTATCATACCTTTCCAAATTAGTTCTTCTTCCTCTAATATCCTTTCCTCATTCTTAAATAGTTGTAATCTTCTTATATCATTTACTTAATTCCAATTCAAATCTTCAACATCTCATACCACTTCCCACTCTCTATTACTTGGTCGGAACCACAGCCCAAAGCTCACTATAGTCTGTAGGCCCTAATTTTTTGGGATGTTACAATCCTACCCCCCTTAAATAAATTTTGTCCTCAAAATTTGTTCCGATTATCCTAACGCAGGGTCACACTCCCATTCTTAACTATGTTTGTGTACTAGGAGTCCTCCCAAATTTTCGTTTGATCACTAATACCTCTATTCTTCAAGATGGCTAACAAGGAATTGAGGTTCCATCATATTCCTAAACTCATCCTCTTAGTCCCACCCTTATAGGCTACATCTCCTATGTCACTATCTTCTAACTGTTTTATGCCTGACTCACACCGGCTCCAAACAATCCTCTCATTCTTCCTCGGAATACATACCTCAACACCTACCCTTCCTCTACCACAATCCTAACATGGGTTTCTAAGGGGCCTCCCCTGGGTCTCCTCTCTCCAAGGTAACTTAACGACTTGGGTCAAACCGGCTACATAGCAGGATTGAAATAAAGAGGGTTCACAACTCCTGGTTGTGATTCCTAACTCAATGATTAGCCCACGCACCAAACCCTGGGGAGTACCTACAAGTTGTCTAAGTTATAGGGGATCCTAATTTTCAACAGCTACATAATGATTCTCAATTTGGGCTGCTAACAACCTAGATGTGTCCTGAATATTCCTAATTGGACTTCTAAGTTATACTATGGGTTCCCATATCTTCTCCTACAAGGCTACCCCCCTTAAGGGCTCAGTCCTCTCTAACAACTCTCAAGGTTCAAGTCTACCACATGAAAATACGTTGTGACTTCTAAAGCTATCTGGTCTGAAACATAATCTTATGAACAACATCATATCATCACTGGTTTCTAAAACAACCACACACAAGTCTCAAATAAAAGAATATAGAGTTGCAGCCACTTGGTGCTCCCTGATACACATATGATGGAGAATGGACAAACTCTTGTAGTTCATCCAAAGAGAAACTCATCTCTTCTAACAGAACATGATAGTGTGTAGGCCTGCTTGTACCTATCACTCCATCATGTGCCCAATCATAGAAACAAAATTATCTATCATTTCACCTAGGAGACTGAGTACGAGCACATGCTCTATATTACAACATCAACCTCTACTGCCTAAAGTTGACAACTGCAGCGATTGACGGGAATGCATTTGCCTCGACGGCCAGGGGACACCAAAACCTAGGTGGATAACATAGGTCCCCGAAATAAGGGAAAAAGGAATGAGAATATTCGACACCTAGTGATGGACTTGGTACACTAAGCTCAACACCATTCCTTAACCCAAAACATGAACATAACACGAACCATTAATCCTCCTAGGAGATATACACTGAGTAACAATTCTAAATTCTGCAAAATCCTTATTTTCCCAAGGGCCCTAAATACTAGAGTTCCTCCCACTAAGGATACGACAAGGAAGAGGCTAAGGGGTTTAATTTATAGACTTAGTTTTGCCATCAATAACTTTGAAAAGGATAATTATTCATGCACTAACAACATAACCCCAGAACACTTTGGCTATAACCCAAAAGAACTTATCCCTTAGATGTCTACAACCAAATAGGCATAAGCTAAAAGGAACCGATCATGATTGCAACCTACAAGGTGCCCTCAACCATTAAATTTTCTACTACCACTCATTCCCTTAGACTCCGGTGTTTACCCTCCAACTCAACCGAAACTTATCAAGGGGTTCTAACTAGATGATAGTGCCCAATCAAAACTCAATTGGAAACCACAGGGTGATGGTCACAAAAGGGCCAAAAGACCATAAGGCTCTAAAGTGGAACAAGGTAGCTATAGAGTCATGGGTTGACAAGGTATAACAAATTCTCACTTGGTTCCTAACTAAGAAACCTTCCAATCAGTCACGTAACAATCATGCACTAATGATTAGATGCTTAACATGTGTCTACAAGGGTCGAGGTTACCTCTAATAGCCCGTGGGGGTTTAGGAGCATTAGCCTAGTAACCTAGGGAATAAAGGATTGGCTTACCACTTGCATGCTAAAACTGAACGAAAGACTTGTACAATCTCACCATCATTGGGTTAAGAGCATGTATCACTTGGTGTAACATTTAACCGGACCTATTGACGGACAAAAACGATCAGTGGGGAGGTTAAGGTTGAGATAATAACATCTATCAACATGAACATACACTGACGGGGGTTCAGAGATCTTAATTTCTTTCCTCTATTTGCCTTTAGGATCACACCTAACCCATAGAATAACTTAACCAAAAGCTAGGACTACCCTCTATCACTAATGACATCAACTTCCCATACTCCCATGAGTTCCACACTTTCATTCTAACCTTTACCTGGCAAGGAATCCTTATTCTTAGAAAATTTCAGTCAACCTCTACATACAAGAAATTCAAGCAACGCAAATAGACAGGCATGTCATGCAAGCATTCCAACCAAAACAATCATCATAACTAATCAAACAAGTCACACCTTCAAGGAGTGAACACAAGCAATCAACACTCTTCTTCTTACTAGGGAGCCTACTCCTTAAGTCCCTCTACATTCCCCCTTTTGCTTACACATTCCAAATCCAGCTATGCTCTATGTCTCAAAGCCTACATTATACCTTTCCTTCTAAATGTGCCTCAGTTCACTAATAACTAAAAATGACATCCTATAAGGTTTCTAAGGTGAAAGTTCTATACTTGGGAATAGACCTATGTTACTCTCCCTCTATCTATCATATAGGTGGCACTAACCTTGTAGGGAAGTGTCCCATTTTCCTCAACAAGGCATCCTGCTTACGTTACTAACCATAATTCCGTGTACAACATACCCAGTAGAGGGGTGATCAGTCCCTAAACTGAGCATGAGGCACGGTGGAATTATAGTAAGTTACGGGCAACTAACCTAACCACAGTCCAATTGGATTGAACTGCTTTGATACCAAAATGTAACATCCTAATTTCTTAATTCAAGAATAATGTTCGTTGGAAACACTATTCCCGAATTTATGAAATTATTTCGCGCCATTTCTGATATCCACAAACAGTCACAAAATACGCCTAAGCAGTCCAACGTTTACTTAGGCTTCCACATCATTCAAACATCCTGAATTCCAACACAAATTCTAAATCAGAACATGGGGACGGAGCAACACTTGGATATGTTAAGGTCCATAAACTCCTACCGAAAATCCGGCAGAGTTTCCCATGAAAATTGGATGTTTCCCAATTTCCAGATTCACCTGAAAACCAGCAAAACACCAGTGCAATTCATAATAGCCTAATCATTAATCCAATTCAATAACAATAGGCCTCCATGGCCAAACTATGGACTTCTACATCATACATCAATTAAATAGCCACTACAATCAAATCTCTAATAACATCTCTATATAATTACAAATAATTCTCCACTGAAGACTTCCCTTTGGTTATTGGGAGTGTGTGACCCAGCCCAAAAGCTTCCTCTCCATTGAGCATAACCTGGAATAACCTGCATAACTAAAATATATCCCCAAAACGTGGGGTGAGACTACGATCTCAGCGAGCAAAGCATGCAACAGGCAGTGTGGGGAGGCAGACATATGACATGCAACATATCATTCAACATGTCATGCATAACTATTTCAATTACCACATTACAATTTCACTCAACTATATAAGATGTTTAATGAAAATATGGAAAATAGATATGCTATGCATGACCTGCATTACCCGACAGACGGGGTTTTTTCACTACCTGGGGCTAGACCTGAGCTAAGACAACAAGGAACGTCTTCCTTGGGCATAACACCGCCAATTAACTGGGGGCCGAAACTTGTGTTTTAATTGGGGACCGAAGTCCAATCTTGATAAATTAAGATGAACTGCGGCCGAAGCCAAAATTGGGGCCGAAGCCGAAACCTGGGGCTGAAGCCAAAACCTGGGGCCGAAGCCATTTTTACTGGGGCCGAAGCCAAAACTCATTTTCTCTGGGAGCCAAAGCTCAAAAATCGTTTTCCGGTTAATTGGCCAAAGGCCTGGATGCAATGCATACACAATACATAGTTCATGAATTTTCCTATATCTAAACATGTTCTCCTTTACAAATCTTAGCATGTGCAATAACATCTATCTATAACAAAACCATCATAAAACATCAAGAATCATATATAACAATCACCCATCAACATTTCACCCACAAAATCCCAAAATCCCCAATTTCCCCTAACCTAGGGTTCTCACTTACAAGTTCATAAGCAATTCAAAACATGAATATTCTCTAATCCAACCATAAATCAACATTCACAAATCAAAAGGAAGAGGAAAAGGGGGATAGGGATCATGCTAGAAGCATACATTAGATGAAGTGGAAGTGTGTGAGCTTCACTCACCTTCCATGGAGGAAACTTGGTGGAAGAAGGGAGAAGAGGAGGATGATCTTCAAGCTTCAAGAGGTGGGGAAAGCTCCATGTGAGATTTGCTCCTCCTTTCTCTCACTTTCTCTCTCTAATATTCTCTCCCTCTCTCTCTAAAACCCTAAGGAAGAAGAAGAATGAAGAAAAAGAGCTAAAATTGCGTTTAAAATGAACCCGGACGCGTTCCCACGCTCAGGCTGCGCTTCAGCGCAGCTGGAGCGTGAGTTTTCCTAAATTCCTCTGTTTCCTACGCTGTAGCGCAACTGGAGCGCAGAAAACATATTAGAATTCCTCAGTTTCTTGACACCTTTCTCGTCTAAGCAAGAATGCATTTGTTTGGGGTGCAAACGAGCTCAGAATACTATTATAAAGCATATCAAACTGAAGCCCCGGAAATAAGCTTTCTAATGAAAGTGGAATCACCTTAATTGGACACCCATAGCTCTAGATACTTGCGAATTAGTAAACCAAGGTCATCAGGCCTAACTCCCAAAATTAAGCAATAACCTCAAATTGTGTCCCTCTTGGTTCCATTTCATTTTTCTCCTCCTCAAACCTAATTCCTCTCCACGAAAACCTTATTCTAACTTATTTCTTCTTATCCAAACGCTTCCCCTCTCTAATTCTTGATGAATCAATTCCCTAATTTCGTGTCTACTATCATACCTTTCCAAATTAGTTCTTCTTCTTCTAATATCCTTTCCTCATTCTTAAATAGTTGTAATCTTCTTATATCATTTACCTAATTCCCATTCAAATCTTCAACATCTCATACCACTTCCCACTCTCCATTACTTGGTCGGAACCACAGCCTAAAGCTCTCACTATAGTCTGTGGGCCCTAATTTTTTGGGATGTTACAGATTCATTATTTTTGGAGGATGGTTGTTGTTGATTTATGATGCAGTCCTGATTGTGTAATTGTTTGATATGAATGTGTTATGTGATTCACTAACTGTTTCTGACTTTGGTTGTATGAATAAATTTATGGCATATTAGGTTCAAATGTGTGTGTGTGTGTTTATTACGTAGAAATTCGTTTAGTTGAATTTTCCTCTGATGCAGACACTTGTGAGGTCACGTTAGAGGGAATGTGGGACTGTACTTCAGATTAAGATAGAAACTCTACTTAGGGTAAAGTAGAGGTCACAGATGCACCCAAGAGGATTCCAAACCTTTGGGAAAGTGTATAGGGGGTTATAATTTAAGTATGCTTGAGACCTTACCTGAAGTCAGCAAACATAGCAAGGACATATAGACATTTAGACCTAAACTTAGAGGGGTTAGGAATTCAGGTTTCTTTAGAACATGATGAGGAAAAAGAGGTATTCCCTAGGCCACCTTGAGGGTAGTCAGGAGATTTTTCGGGCGAGTGATGATTCTTCTAGCCACCCAACCCTTGCCTTGTCCATGGATTGCATGGATAAGATCCTTAGGCTCTACCAGACGGGTAGGTAGTTATGGCGACCACCATCTTCTCACCTTACCATCCCACGTTTAGAGAACACCCAGTGGCTCTAGAGGCAATATCTGGTGAATCTGGCATTCTAAAAACCCTTAGGTAAGGACATTATACCTATACCTTAAGAACTACAACATCAATTGATGACCCACAAGAAGTTGAGGGCATGTTTAGGAGATGATTAAGGTAGAGGTCACTAGTAAAGGTAGTGAAAGAGAAACCAAAGTTCACTTAGGCACATGAAAGGGATTTAAACCATTAAGAGGTATGGGAAATTGAAAAAAAAAATACATAGGTTCAGGATCTACTCTAAACTAATAATATATTGCAATGTCATAGGCATATGAAACATAAATTAGGAAGGGTTAAGGAGTGAGAGTTCTTTTGGAAAGGAATAAGAATAAGTGTATTCCTTAAGTCGTCTTGAAGTAGTTAGAGGACCTGCCAAACGGGTAGTGAGTTTTCAGTTATCTAACATTATTACCCTACCATGAGTTACAATTACTAACATCTTTAATCATACCGAGTGGGTAAGTTGTAAAAAAAAACCATACCTTCACTCTTTCTTTTCACCTTTAGAAAATACATAGTGATTTTAGGAAGTAATACTTTATAACCTTGAGAATCTAGAAATTATCCCAATGTGAACACCTCATTAATGTGGACATCAGTCAAGCAGTCAAAAGACTAGGAGGGCCCATGACAAGGGCGCATGATAAGAAGGCTAAGGAGGCACTACAACTTATCATCAAAGAAGTCCAACTTCAAAACACTATGAACATTAATGAAAGTGACCAGTTTATTAATTGCATTCAAGTTGAAGAAGGAGGGACCATTGATGAAGCCACAGTTGCATTTAATGCAACTACCAGTTGAAGAACCATCATTAACATGGGATGGGGCCATGGTGGGCGGCCAACTCAACCACCAATTTGCTGATTTATGTTGTTTAATTGTTTTTCAATAAGATGCTAGTGGTTACAAATTTGGAGATTAATTTTGTGGTGGTTACAAGACAAAGTTATAAATGCATTAAAACCTTGTCTACTAGCAGTTAGGAAGTGTGTGATTCTGGTGCATGCAAGAACCTGGACTTCTTTCCATCCACATGGAGACCTTCCAACAAGCAAAATGGGGCGGCCAACATGTGACTAAATGGCTGAGTTATATGCCATCAAGTGGGGCAGCCAACATATGCTTAATTGGGTGAGTTAAGTGTCATCAAACAAGGGCCAATAAGTGAGTAAGTTGGCTGAGTCATATGCCATTACTTGGGCGGCCAACATGTGCAATTCATGGGCGAAATAAGAGTCATCAAAAGGGGTTTATGGAGGTTTTATTTGGCTGAATGAAGAGCCATAAAGTGGGCGACCAACACCATGAATAAGGGAGTTACAAATTGATTGGGAGCTTGAAGAATATGGTTGTTTTGTGCGGCCAACTAATGGCTGAATCAATGACCATTTTATTTCATGTTTTGGTGGTTACACTCTCCATTTTATTGCGGCCACATGTGCAAGGAAAAGCTGGTAGAATTGCGGGCAATAAGCTACATTAGGTTGCATTTTTACTAGTTTATTTAGGTTCTTTAATCAATTAAATTTTAGTAGTTTAATTAGGGTTGCATGGTAAATGTATGAAGGGTATTTTTGGGAGTATTTAGGTGTGAATATGCAGCTGAATGCATGGCCCTAATTTACCTTGTAATATCTTATGAATACATGCTTCATGCATGCAAGAAAGGTTACCAGTTTAATACAAAGAATTATTTCCTACTTTGAGAGTGTTTCTCTTAGTTTCTTGCTAGTCAAGAGTTGAGGATTATCAAAGGATCCTTCCTTTGTGTGTTTGTCCTCAGGGGCTTATCTTTCAAGTCTTTGAAAGTGTGACGTCCTTTCCTACCTTCTATTCTTCTTCAACCATTTTCTTTCTATTACGTTTATCTTGCACAAAACCTATTCTTCTTCACATGAATTGCTTGAATTTTATGTGATTTATCTTTCAAGAATTTCAAGGTTGAATATACGTTTTTAGCAAGGAATTTTGGGTATCAATATTTCTTGAATTCTCGTATCAAAAAGAAAAGAAAATAGAAAAAGCAAAGAAAAATAGCAAAAGAAAAATATTGAAAAGAAAAGAAACAAAAATTGTTTTCAATCAAAGGTGTTGAGTATTCAGAGGTTTCTAAGGTCCATGCTACATAGAACCCTAAGGTTCATATCACTCATCCATACTATCAGTCTAACCACATCGATTTTAACCTCGAGGATTCGGAGTAGTACTCGGGGGAAGGGTGAGGTAAAGGTCTTTAGTCAGGATAATGAGTATAAACCAAAATTTTCCCAATTAAACCACACTAATGATGACCTTGTAGAAAAAAGAATTAGTAATCGCCAGAAGCGTTCATTAGGGCATATAGTAAATGAGTTAAAATACTTTAGTTAAAGATGACGAAACATTAGGAGTAATCTAGACACCTCTGAACTAATTAGAAAAGGGAAGGGAGTAGAATTTGATGTCCTGTTGAGAAACGAATAGAACCAAAGGATTACCCAGATCACCTTAAAGTTATCGAAGAATTTCCAAGAAGCTATAGATGTTTTCCCAGCCACCCAAATACTTAGTCTCATCCATGAATTCCATGAGGGAAATACTAGAACATTAAACCATATACCTATATGTTGTAGTTGTGACCATGTTTACATATGTTCACATCCCAAACAGAAATAGGAAATTCCATTTCACACCATAATAGAAATAACTCGGGAATTTATGAGAGGGGAAAAACAAATTAGATTAGGCATTTGGATGTAGGCATGGTATCCCCAAGAAAGAAATCAAGATTTTAAATTCTGAAAAATATTATGAAGATCCTGAAGCCTTAACGGGGTAGCCTTATAGGTAGGGCATGTGAAGCCATAGAAGGCACTCAGTACACGAGCACAACTAAGTTTTACCCAACCTGAAAGTTAGATTTGACTGTGTATAGTTAGGCCTGGCCAGAGTGTTAGGAAGGATTGAGAGGTTGTTAGGCTCACTCACTAGGTTAGAACTCTAAAGCATTTAGAAATCCTTACTTATAGGAGGACCAGAGTGTGGATGACATTAAGTCACTTTCCATTTTCAGTCAAAACTTAGAACCAAACGAAGTAGAAGCCCTGACCGATAAGGTGGGGGTAGTGAAAGATCCCATTACGGGTAGATAGGAGAGTAGGAGAGTTTACCGTGTTCATGCTATAACCGGTAGGTATTTCACCTACGTTTATGGCATGAGTGTTGTTAGAATTCCAATGTTTCCTTAAAAGAATGAGTGACTTTCATTACACTTTAGTGTGGTGTTTGCCTGTGTGATTATGTGAACTTAATTCCTCGAGCATGACGTGAGTGTTGGATTATTTCGCCAACACAAACTTAGTGATTCGAGGTGTTAAGTAACTATGTGTGCATGATTTATTGTTATTAATATAGTAGAACTTAGAATATAAACCTGTAAATCACTTGGAATTTTCCTAAACCTAGCTTGACCATTAAGAACATAAGACTTAAAACCCAACCAACGGTTGATGGGTTTGGGTATTGAATTAGGATCCTTACTTAGTTGTTGCGTGAACTCTTTTCCTATCATTAGATTCTATCAAGTGGGTTGTCTAACCAAACCAGTTGAGTATACTCAAATAGAGTAAAGAGGGTGAGAATCTATTAGAGAAACCAGACTATGAACTTGGGGGGAGAGTTATAGGTTTCGGAGCATGTAATCCGAGGAATTAGGAGAAAGGAGGTGAATTGATGTTGAAAGATAACCGGAGCGAATTTTTGGGGACGAAATTCCTTTTTTAGGGGGGGTAGAAATGTAACATCCCAGAAAGTAGGACCTAAGATTATGAGAAGTTGAGGAAAGAGGAAGGATTTTAAGTAAAATTATGAGGATAATGAGAATTTATGGGCATTACGGGTAGATTTAAAAGAGTAATTAACTTAGGAATGTGTTTTTGCAAAGGAAATAAGGGAATAGAGGAGCACAACCTCATGAACAATTAGGACCCTTAGTCTTATTCTTATTGAAGTCAATTGATGAGATACATCATGGTTCATGTGGAGTGTGCCTCGTTGGGCTTCAACCGAGGTTATTGCTCAATTTTGAGTCTTAAGGCCTATGACCTTTTCTCACTAATTCAAGAATATCTAGAGTTGTATGTTTCCAATTAAGGTGATTCCACTTGGGATACAAAGCTAAGATCCGGGGCTTCAGTTTTATAGGTTATATGATAGGGTTCTGATCTATTTTGCACCTTCAAACAAGCATATTCTCGCTCAAGCGAGAATATCTCGCTTGAGCGAATTATGCAGCAAAAAGGGAAGAAATTGAGTTTCTGCATATCTCGCTTGAGCGAGCCAACTCGCTTGAGCGAGAATTGTCCAGAGAGGGTTTTTTCTGGGTCATTCTCGCTTCAGCGAGACAGTTCGCTTGAGCGAGAATGTGAAGAAAAATCATGCAATCGCACGCTCGCCCAAGCGAGAATATCTCACTTGAGCGAGAATTCACTTATACGCTCAAAAACCTTCATTTAATTTCCGATTTCTTCACTTCTTCTTCTTCTTTCTTTCTTTTAGAGAGAAGTCAGAGAGTTTAGAGAGAGGAAGGGAATTTCTTATAAGAATGGGTGTTTTAAAGCTTGAAGGCTTAGAAGGGGACTTGGATCTTCACTTCAACCTTCTCCTCTACTTCATTTTCTTTCTTTGAGTACCCTTAAGGTGAGTACAACTCACACACTTACACTTTTGTGATTGCATGTCTTGAGTATGAACCCTATCCTCAAATTCCCCCTTCTTTATACTTGTAGATGTTAGTTATTATCAATTGTGGGAAAATCATGTGATTAAGTTAAGGAAATTAGTAATTTGTTTGCATATTAGTTGTTATTGACATTGAGAACCCTAGCTTTCGAAACTTACGAAATCTGACGTTATTGTAATTTGATGAATATCAATTATTAGTTTATTGAGATTATGTGCATTTAAGTAATATAATCCGGTTTCGACCGTGAGTTAATTCAATCCGGCCTTCGCGCTGTGAGTTAAAAATTAAGTAATTATATGAAAACATGACTTCGGCCCAGTAATGGGTGGGATTCGTCCTCGGAGAAGACGTTCTCCTTAGTCTGAGCTCAGTTCTAACTCCAGTTTAAGTGATAAGATCATGTCTGCGGGGAACAGCAATGAGTTGCATCATATTTGCATTTATATTGAGATGATTGTGATGTATGAGTTTAAGCCATAACCGTTGTCTAATGGAATTGTACATGTATCTTTACCTTGATCTAAAATGAGTTTTCATTATGAAAAGAATCACTGTTAAGCTATGAACTATATGTTAGCATGTTTTAGGTGTTGCATCTTATATGATTGTTTTCTCCTACATTGCATCTGCATAGTTGTGCTCGCTGAGACTGTAGTCTCACCCCACGTTTCGGGGATATACTCTTGTTGTGCAAGTGATCCCAGGTGATGATAAAGAAGGGAAAGGAATGGTGAAGCTGAGTATTACTTCCAATGGAAGACTCATTTAGTAGAATTAGTTCTTATCTAATGATAGGTAGTTAAATATTGATGTATATGTGTATGTATATTATGTTCTGGCCACGGAGGCCCTATTATGATATTAGTGAATTAATGTTTTTGAATTGTACTGGTTGTTTTACTGAGTTTCAGGTTAACTTTGGAATAGGTATACCTCCAGTTTTAGGGGAGACTCTGTCGGACTTCCGGTATGAGTCTTATGAACCACAACACTCCAAGTGTAGGTTCTTTCCCTAGTTTAATTAAGATCTTCAGTTTGTATGAGTTTGTGATGTATGTATTAGTAACAGCTTAAACAAATCGTTTGAAAGCCTAAGCTTTTGTTTGACGATATCAAAGTTGAACGAAATAATTTTATAAATTCAAGAATGGTGTTTCCAACAAGCACTATTCTAGAGTTGAGAAATTAGGACGTTACATAAACTGCATAATCCTAAAAAAAATCAAGGACGAACTTATTAGTTTACTCATTTTAAATTAGTTCTAAATTGATTTTCAAGTTCCATGTTCCATGTTTTCCTTTATATATAATTTTGTATTTATATTGATAAATATAAATTTCAATAAAAAAAATATGTTTATAATATATTTAAATAATTTATTTAATATTTTTTAAAATTATATAATTGTTAATACAGTTTTTAATTAATTTATTTTACTTTAAAAAGCCTTATCATAAAAATATTGTTATTTATATTCTTCTTTGTAGTAAGTACTAAGAATTAAGTAGTATATTCATACTAGCCTCACAAGAGAGTTAGGGAAATTTAAAATACAAATGGTGCAAAGTGAATTATATGGGGAAATTTAAATTTAATAAATTTAAATCCATATGGTTTTAAAGATCATAGTTAGAGTCTCATATTGTATAGAGATAGAGCTAAATAATATTATATAAATCTTAAGAAATTCTCACCTTCACCCTATAAGCTAGTTTTTAGGGTTTACTTATCGCAGGAACAAAATCTAAGAGCACATTTGCACACAATAAGCCAGACCTCATCAAGGGCTTCTTCCTGATCTGTTGCCTCTTCTTTACGATCTAATAATTGTTAAGGTAAACTATTCTGACTTTCTGCTCAATGAAATTCTGTTTGTATGACATTACAACATAAACTATGGTTTTCCTTTCCCTTGAAATTTTTAAAATAATTTTAATATAATTTTGTAAAGGCTTTAGAAAGTGGGTCATTTGACTTTCTGTATTTATGTTAATTGATGTAAGGGAGAGGTGTCATGTACATGGATTGTATATCATTTAAAATTAGAGAAATCTAATATATTAAATTAATATTAGAGATGGATATCTAAAGGGGGAAAGGAGTCGATTAGGGATACAAATCTTAAAAATTTAGGTAAGTGTAAATGAAGTTACAAGTTTCTTGATTGGGAAACAAGATAGTCATAATGAGCTGCAGTTAATAGAATTGAATGACGGTGAATTTTAGGATAGAAAAAAAAAAGTGGTCTATGATAGACCTTTACTATAAATAATATAAATTTAATATTAAAAAATTAATAATATACATTATAAATTAAAGTTACTTTTTTTTGTGATACCCTACACTTATATGTGCTTGACTTTACTTTTTTTTAATTTGATGTAGATTGGCCAAGAAGCATGGACACTGAAAGAAATAAAATCAGAAGTAGAAAGCCCACTTGAGGAAGACTCAGCTGTAACCACTAAATATGAAAGTCCCACATCGGGAGCAAGCTAACTTGTAACAAATAATAATAGATTTTCCTTTTTCTCTCTTTCAGTTCCTTTCAGTTAATTTGTTAGCTGGTTCCCGCTCTTTCTTTTCATTTTCTTCTTCTCCTATATAAGGAGCTCAATTTTATTGATTCAATGTGAAGTGAATGAGATGAATCATTTTTCCATTCCTTTTAGTTCAACTAGAATTCTGTTATGGTATCAGAGCCTTGAGTTTTCAACCGCTCTGTGTTTTCTGTTTTCATGGGCAGAGTACCTGATTGGTCCAGCTGTGAAACTCCATCAAGATTCTGGTCAGCTATTTCTAGATGTTGCTTCCTACAGAAGGTTGGTTGGCAGCCTCCTTTATTTAACCGCCACAAGACGTGATATCACCTTTGTCACTTAACAAGTAAGTCAATTCATGAGCAAGCCCACTCAGGTTCATCATAAGGCTACCCTTCAAATCCTTAGATAACTTTAAAAGGCACCATGGACAAGGCTTGTTTTTCCCTCGGCAATCCAACTTCCAACTCCAAGGTTTTCTGATGCTGATTGGGGTGGCTGCCTTGATTCCAAAAGATCAATCTATGGTTATTGCTTCTTCCTTGTTCTTCTTTTGTTAGTTGACCTCTAAGAAGCAAACTACTATTGCTAGATCATCCGCAGATACTTAATATAGGGCCCTTGCTGCTGCCACTTGTGAGTTACAATGGCTTCATTATCTTCTGTAGGATCTTCATGTTACCTGTCCTAAATCTCCAGCACTCTTTTGGGACAATCAAAGTGCCCTACACATTGCCAACAACCCTGTTTATCATGAACACACTAAATATTTGGAGATTGACTGCCATGTGGTCCGAGATAAACTCAATTCTAGTCTCTTGCCCATTTCCTCTCCTGACCAGGTTGCTGACTTCATCACTAAAGCCTTGTTACCCAAGACCTTCAATTACTTACTTGCCAAGCTTGGTGTGATGGACATCATCCATCCTCCAGCTTATGGGGGCCTGAAAGAAATAAAATCAGAAGCAAAAAGCCCATTTGAGGAAGACTCAGTTGTAACCACTAAATATGAAAGTCACACATTGGGTGCAAGGTGACTTGTAACAAATTATAACAGATTTTCCCTTTTCTCCCTTTCAGTTCCTTTCAGTTAATTTGTTAACTGGTTCCCGCTCTTTCTTTTCCTTTTCTTTCCTCTCCTATGTAAGGAGCTCAATTGTATTAATTCAGTGTGAAGTGAATGAGATGAATCATCTTTTCATTCCTTTCAGTTTAACCGGAATTCTGTTAGACACTGTGTCCATATTTGTGTTGAATATTTTATAGATATTTTAATATTTTAAATATATTTTATATTTTTTACTTCTATGTTTTAAACTTATATAGCAATACGGATGAAAATTGTTGTTAACTATTGTGTTGTTTGATTAATATATATATATATATATATATATATTAATCTTCTTTAAACTGGAAATCACATTGATGTACATAATTTTAAGCTTGTTTTAAAAAAAGAATTAATATTTTTGTCCAAATAAAAGGCACTCCTTTAGAAATTCAGGTGGGAGTATATTAGCAACCCCATACATACATACATATATATATATTATGTGAATTAATCTTGACTGAATAAATCAAAATTAAATGCATGCATTTCCAGATTTTGTTAGGGGATAAGCTAATAAATATTGGGAGTGTTTGTTTGTATGGCTTTATACATGTGAATGGATGGATTATATTTAATGAAGTGCTTGCTTGTAACTATTGACATGTATGTTTTTCAGCTGTAGTTAGACATGCTTAATTAAATGTATAATAAGGTGGGTTCTGTTCATGTATATTTAGTTTTACTAGTTTGATATTAATTCACATATGATGCCTGATACACGATTTCATAATATTTCATATTTCAGATTATCGTATCCAGCCTTTTAAATTTAAGGAAAATGCTATTTTTGGATAGGAGAGGTGTAGTGAAAACAGAGATAAAAAGATATCAAACCACAAAACTTATATCCTTGGGTTACAGGTATGATTTTCATTAGACTTGTTGTTTTATATGT
Source organism: Sesbania bispinosa (assembly GCA_026901365.1). Lineage (NCBI taxonomy): Eukaryota > Viridiplantae > Streptophyta > Magnoliopsida > Fabales > Fabaceae > Sesbania > Sesbania bispinosa. Next base: position 1,908,653 of record QLOH01000100.1, read on the forward strand.
TTTTTTAATGAAGGTATGATTTTGAAGGTAAGGATGCTGTAATGACTTTTGTAGGCTCTGGCTCAAGTCCAGCATCCAAAAATGCAACTATATCAGTGTCCTCTGGTCGATTTTCACTTTCTCACATAACCACTAACCCATCCTTGGGAAATGATAAGGTAAATGTTACAGATTGGTATGTATTATGTTCTAATAATGCAGTCAATTATTTTGGATTCTAATTTTTCACTTTCTAGTATTGCTAAGATAGTTCCATCTATGTTATTGTTTGATATGAACATTCAATGAAACTATTTTTGGAATTTTTGCAAATTTTAATGGACTTCCATATGAGTCACTAGTTTAATATGTAGTTTAATTTGTTGTTTTGGGAAGCCTGCATTATTTAGAATTAGAGGATATATAAGTTCCATAAGGCTGAATCAGGCTATGTGGTATCATGCCTATAAGATTTTGAATAAAAAAGTTACTGAAAACATCGGTGCTTGTTACTGGTGCAAAGGTTGCCAGAAAAATGATGAACAATGCAGATGTCAAGTTTTAAGTTTAATCTTTTATGTATTGTACATCATAATAGTATTTAAAAGTTTCAATTTGTCCCTTTCAGGTATATCATGGTTGTAAGAGTTTTTTATGCAAGTGGTGAGGCTCATATCTCAGTCTTTAATAAGGGGAAGCTAAAATGATCTTTGGGTGCTCTGTCGATGAGCTAGATAACCTTAGGTAAGAGGAACATGTTAGGTACCCGTGTCTTTGTTCTTTGAAGTTTATATGTGGAATGATTCAAATGTGTGAGAGGCTTTGAGAGCAATCTAGATTTTGATTTTGAACCGATGTAGTGCATACTTCTATTTCAAGCACATGTTAGATGTTACCGTAATAAATACTTATAGATCAACTGCGAGAACTTATCATTGATATGGAATGGATAATTTCTATATTACTCAGTTTAAACTCTAAAATGGTACTTATTCTATATATCCCGAACACCAATAATATATTAACACTCAATTCGTTTTCAACACCAATTCAACACCATTATTTCTCTTTATCCATCTCTCCTTATCACATCCATATCTATATCTATATTATATATATATATATACACATTTCATCTTTACTATTGTCACATATGCGTTGTTATGCCATATCTTACAATTCACCCCACTAAAGCAATGGTCCACCTAAATTAAATGTTAATAAAAAAATGCTTACCAAATGTGTTAACTCAAAAGACACCAATTGTATTAAAACTAGTGTGTATATCCCGTGCTATGCACGGGCAGTAAGAAAATGAACTGAATGAGTCCGGCAAAAACTACGTGGAATCATATTGACAGCAACATACATGTTAGTTTTCCTTTTATAAACCTTTAGTGAGTTACTATAATATAGATGACAGTCGCAACCAATTGTGTAAAGTTTGATCAATTGAGCAAGTTGTGGTAACAAATACGAAAACAAAATTATCTGAATTGGTAAAAATAAAAGAAATTTCAAGCAAATAATAACATTTGCATCATATTTTAATGAATAAAATAGAAACAAAATATGAGACAAATATACAATGCATCATATTTCCTTTTAGACTAACAAATTATTTAACATTTTTGTTTGGTTAATCATACACGTTAAGACAGTTTTTTTTATTTCAAACTTTAAAGTCAAAAATCATTATTTTTAATGAAAATATATAATTCAATTACTTATTATTTGTCAATAAAGATCCCTAAATTTAAAACCAATTTATTCAGTTAATTATTGACTGAAACTTAACAAAACAAAACTTGCATTATGAGAATTCCATCGTAAACAGCAAGAAAGTCTTAAATAGTATTCTTAACCAACACATTACACCACCTTCTACCTGCACAAAGTACAAATAAAAATTCAAAAAATATATAAAAATTTCATACAACATAAAATCTAAAGTTTTATCATAAGTAACCGAAACAATCAAGCAGTGGTGGTGGGAACTCAAGAAAAGAAAGTGCAGGAGTTTGTCATGCACATCATGATATGCAATTAGATGATCCTGTAATAGCAAGAACTTTGCAAATTGTAGAGTAGAATCTGCCATGTGGTTACGTACATGTGAACATAAAATGATTGATATTAGAGCTAGTCACATAGGGGGTTGGAACAAACGCATAACTGTAGAAATGAGTGCTCGTGACAGAATAGCAAATAAAATGAGTAATCATCTTGCTTGGGTCTTAGGGAAAACATGGCAAATTATCATTATAACTTTCGCTAGATGTTATGGAAAGTAAAATACAGAAAGAATTATATATTGGTGAAATTGGTTTATTCTAATGACAATGTTATATATTATCAAATTTTGCTTAAAGTTGTTATTCATTCTTGCTACTAGCAAGACTTTATGCTACTTTCAATAGGTGAGAATGAAATAATAAAGTTATTAATGTGCTAGCTACTATTTTGATGCACATGGGCATGTATTTTATATGGCAACAACTTCATAGAAACCTTTCTTAATTGTTATGAACCTTAGTTACCATTGCAATATTGCAGAGACTTCAAACTTGAAATTGCAAGCTCTAGCAGAATAAAAAGAATTTCCTTTGAATATTGGACTTCTTTTTCACCTCATTATGAGTATATCATTCAAAATGGACTTTTTTTTATTTGGTTTGTATTATTAACAAAAAACAATGGTGAACTCGACTAAATAGCTTGAGATTGCCTATACTAGAAGGTGGTAAGGGTTAAATAACCTCCGAATTGAATCTGTTAAATATATCCCACCACCTTCTAATGGGTATCCTAAGTTACTAACTCGTGTGTTAAGTTCAACACCGAGAAAAATGTTCACACCAAAGACCCTAGAAATATTAGATGATAATGCAATACTACCTAGGAAACATATAGTGTACCATGGCTCATGCTAGGACTCAAATAAGTGAAAGAATGTGATAAAAAGGTCTAGAGAATAAGAAAAGGGACAAAAGTTATGTATTCCACTTCAAAAACATGTGGTAATTGGAGTTCCCCGTATGAGGTGCAATAGAGTAAGTAGCATATTTACAGAAGACCTATGAAACTAAACATGTTGCTAGTTGAACCTGATGTTGCACAAAAATTCAAAATACTCTTGTTGGTATGTGGCAGGGAGAAACAGAGGCAATCATGTTGGTATAATTTTCACCTTAGGAATAGTGATTGTATTACTACGGCTATTGAATTTATTCTCTATATCTATGGCTAAAGATGTATTTGTGAAATATGAAGAGTTCTCTTCTCATGGCTGCAATTTGAGCAAGAAAATATGTACCAAGCTATGTTATGGGCACTCATATATCTAATAGACCAAATAAAGAATAATTTTAAAGTCTCAATCTTCTACCTAGCTTGAAATCAGAAGTAGCCTCTGGAATCTAATACACTATTTAAATTTAGTCAAATTATTTTGAGGTTGTTCAATGTTTAGATAGACTAATATTTTGGAAAGAATGATCATTTACATAGAATACATTAGATTTTTATATAATCTGCAAAAGGATATATATTAACATAACAAAAAAAAGCCTTGATATAGTTATAAATAACTAACCAAGGTTAATTGTAAAAAGATGAAACTCCTTGACTTCCCTTGCTCTCATTGTTGAGCACCCTGATAATATCAACTTGAATGATATGTAGTCCTTCTGCAATCAAACAATGAAATGTGTAAATTTACAGGGTAAATAAGAAGAAACTTTCACTAAGATGGTGTTCAAAATTTAGCAAGATATGTGTTGTTTTAAAAGAGATACTCCTAACAAAACCTATATCTTTAGCAAGATCGTTTATGTACCTAATCTACATTCAGAGTGAACTTGCCTTTGCAATATGGTTCACAACTACATGTAATGGAAAAGTGGAAATCATGCATAGCCATATTTAAATCACACACAGGCCTCTGTAATAGGAAAGAAGGACTACAAGGAAAAATTCTTGTTAAATACCTCATAGATTACATTCAATATAAGTTCTTTTCATGCACATATACTCCCATTGGTGACTTGACTTTTTCCACTACAAAATTTAATTTGGGTCATGTGAACCTCTCTCTAAAACATGGCCACAACAAACAGGAGGACGATTCCATACCTTCAGGGAGATTTTCAACAAATAAAACTCAAAACTACTATAACAGATGCATAGGTTAAAGATTCCCCTAGGCCCTAGCCCAATATTGCCGCAAAAACATACCATTGGAGTGTTCCCAAGAAAGCTATACATTGGAATTAAAAAATAATCTGCTTTAAAATTATCAAGGAATAACAAAAACCAAATTAAATCAAACAAAATAAAACCTATTTTTGAAGCAGAAAAAAGAGTGAAAGAAATAAAATAGGAACAAAATAAACCTTGCATCAAGGGGTGAAAAGGCAGCATCATAGCATTTGCATCAAAACCCTTTTGCAGTGATAACTTCGGTGGCATAAGAATGGATTCCCTCATGCGACTTTCATCGGGCATCTATCGATCTCTAATGAAATGTGTCAACCTATGGACTAACCACGTGTTGTTTCAAAAACCCAGACCTCCCAAAGTCCCTATGTTGTGCGCACCATCATCATGTTCTCCATGCTCTAGCTCTCCACTCCTAAAATTAACACCAAACTACCTCCAAGCACTATATTCAATAGCTCCCAACCATTGGTTTCATGGAGGAGAAAGGAAAAAAATAAAGAGAGGGAGAAAGAAGCAAACCAAGCGTGAAAATGAGTGAGGATTTATTAGAGAAAAAGAAGAAGAAGATAATAGAAATATATGAGGGTTTGTGAGGAGAGGAAGAATAAAGTATTTTTTTAATGAGGAAGAAGAAAACTCTTCTAGAGAAAGAAGAATGGGAAAGTGATGTGAACCCAACTGGGTAAGAATAAAGAAGATGGTGACATGGTTTAAATAAAGTGACAGTTGCATTTAATGCAACTACCAGTTGAAGAACCATCATTTATCATGGAAGGAAGCCATGTGGGGCGGCCAACTTAGCCGTCAATTTTCTGATTTAATTAGTTTTATTTGTTTTAGTAAACTTTAGGGAGTTACAAGACACAAGGTTTAATTTTCTGGTGGTTACAATTCCTATTCTGGTGGTTACAAACAAGGTTGTAATGTAGATTAAATGCATTAAAACCTTGTCTTTTCTAGCAGTTAGGGAGGTTTGTTTCTGGTGCATGTATTTGGACCTCTTTGAAGCTACATGAAGACCATCCAACTAACCAAGGTGGGCGGCCAACAAGTGATTGAATGGTTGAGTCATATGCCTTCAATTTTGCGGCCAACAAGTGAGTAAATGGCTGAGTCATAAGCCATTATTTTGTGCGGCTAACATGTGCAATTCATGGCTGAAATATGTGTCATCAAATGGGGTTTATGGTGGTTGTAAATGGCTGAATGAATGGGCAATTAAGTGGGCGGCCAACAATGAAGAGAAGGTTACAAAATTGATGGATACTTGAAGAATTGTGGGTTGTTTTGTGCGGCCACTTATTGGCTGAATCAAGAGCCATTTTAATCCATGTTTTATGGTTACATTTCATGTAATAATGCAGCCACATGTGCCAAGGAATCTGCATGGAAATTGCGGCCAAATAAGCTAGTTAGGGTTGAGTTTTATTAGCTTGGTTTATTTAATTTCTAGTAACGTATTTAGGGTTGCATGGGAAGTGTGTAAAGGTATTTTTGGGAGTATTTTGGGCGTGAAAATGCACCTGATTGCATGGCCCTAATGTTGAGACAAGCTCACCCTAAAGCAGTTTTTAATATGTCAAACTAAGTAAGTTTAAATACTAAAGATGAGATGCATCTTGTATTACTAACTGTGTGTTCAAGTATGGCATAGATCTTGTACATCTTGAGTTATTTCAGGAAACCATTGAGACTAAAAAGATTGGCAATTCACTTGGAAGAACTAAATTACATGCAAGGCAACACAAGATCAGAAACCATGTAGAAGCATAAGCATATAAGGCACAATCAGGATCAATGAACAGATGCAGAAGCAATCAGACACATATGTAAGATTAAGAGAAACATTTCAGAAAAGAAAGCAGCATGAGATGCATATGTCTTTTGTTCAGATGTCATCCAAAGAATGAAAGGGATCTCAGCATGAAGCTTAAAGAGACTCAGGTTCAGCATTGAGATGCAAGCAATGAACAGATGATAGTTCAGCTTGAGATGAACGAACAGCTTGAGATGCAAGAACAGCTTGAGATGCAAGCAATGAACAAATGATAGTTCAGCTTGAGATGAACGAACAGCTTGAGATGAACGAACAACTTGAGATGCAAGAACAGCTTGAGATGTCATCTCAAGAACAGACGCAGTCAGATAGTATCTCATCAGAGAAGCAACAAGAGTGCAACAGAATCTGAACTTAAGACAGAAGGCATTCTCAGTATCAGGAGACAGCAAGTCAAGTCAACTAAAAACCATGCAAGTACACTGACACAGTACTTTAGACTGAAAAGCTGCTCAGAACCTACTGAAAGGACTGTGACCGTTGCTGCAAGCTCCAACAAACTTCAACGGCCATAAACGGCTAGTTTCTCAAGTCCTGGTATAAAAGAGACATTGTTAGAAGCTGAGAAGGTGTGGGAGAGACTGCCTATACATTTGTGAAATCATCAAGCAGCTTATCACTTCTTAACAGACATCTCAAGTACATTCATCAGCTGTCTGAAGATCAGACTCAACTCATCTTGAGATTGTTCACTTGTCTCTTTCATCTCATCTCTGTGTGTATCATTCTATTACTGTAATCAGAGTTGAGACTCAGTCTAGCTCATTAACCTCTGTATCCTTACTGTGTATGAGCTTAGGCTAGACTTATCATAAACACTTATCAATATCTTGTGTCACCTAAGATAGGAAGTGTGCCTAGTCTTAGAAGTGAGGGTGTACGTCCTGAAGAGGCTGCAAGAATACTTGGAACTCAGCTAAGATAGGAGTGTGCCTAGGCTTAGTGTGAGTGGATCGTCCTGAAGAGGATGTAAGAATACTTGTATTGGCTGGTTGTCAATAGTGGAAAATCTCACAGGTTGTGGGGACTAGACGTAGCCCAAGGTGTGGGTGAACCAGGATAAGATCTCTGTCTCTTGTCTCTTACCTTACTCATATATTTAACTATACTGAAATCAGTAAGGCATTTTGATAATTAAAAGGATAACATAATTGAAACTGATATAAGTATTAATCACGAGATCAGACTAAGCTCACCACTAAAATTGTATAAGCTCTTTCCTGTCTTAACAGAGACTCCAAGTTAATCAACTTGAGAGCAATTCTCAACTATCAATTTTAGTGTGGAATTGCAGGAACAAATTTGTAGGTCTCTATTCAACCCCCCCTTCTAGAGACGTTCAGCCAACTTCAGTTGGTATCAGAGCTCGGCCTCTAGGGGTTGAGCACACCTTTGTGTGAAGAGGATAAAGATCCATGGCTGGTCCTAGCACAAGTCTGTTCATTCCTGAAGGAGCTTCAACAAACAAACCTCCTGCCTTTGATGGAACTGATTACTACTACTGGAAAGACAGGATGAGACTGTTCATTGAATCTCAGCATGCTGATCTATGGGAAATCATTGAGATGGGCCCCTATATGCCATACATCACAGATGAACTGGGACTCAGGGCAGCTAAACCCAGAGATCAGTGGACAGATGGTGAGAAGGCAAGATATGTGCTTAACTCAAGAGCTAAATACCTGCTCACTTGTGCACTCAGCAGAAGTGAATATGACAAGGTAGCAGGATGTGACTCTGTAAAAGAAATATGGGATGCTCTTGAGATTGAACATGAAGGAACAAACCAAGTCAAAGAAGCCAAGATCAACATACTGGTTAGACAGTATGAGCTTTTCAAGATGATTGAAGATGAAGGCATTGAAGACATGGTGAGGAGATTCACTGTCATAACAAATGACCTAAAATCTCTAGGAAGAACATATTCAAATCAGGACATGGTAAGGAAAATTCTGAGAAGTCTGCCCAAACCTTGGAGACCAAAGGTAACAGCCATCCAGGAAGCCAAAGACTTGAGCACCCTCAGACTGGATGAGCTCCTTGGATCTCTGAAGGTACATGAGCAAGAGTTAATGGAAGAAGATCTCATCAGACGTCCCAAGTCTATAGCACTGAAAGCAGCTTCCAGTAACTCAAAGGCAAAAAGACTAGCTCATCTCAACAAACCTCACTCAACTCATCTCAAGACTCAGAAACAGAAGAGGATGATGAGGATGAAGATGATAGTGAGATGGATGACGAGCTAGCCTACATCTCAAGGAAGATCAGACGTATGTGGAGAGCCAGAGGGACTGGAAGAAAGAGTTTCCCCTCAAGAAGAGGAGAAAATACTGACAAGAAGGGACAAGTTATATGCTTTGAATGCAAGAAGCCTGGACATATTAGGTTTGAATGTCCTCAACTCAGAAAAGAAATGAGAAAAAGTCCAAGGAAGAAGGCAATGATGGCCACCTGGGATGACACAGATGAAGAAGAAGAAAGTCAAGATGGACAGTCAGCTAACATATGTCTCATGGCAAAAGGAGACTCATCAGATGAAGAGGTAAATGAATCTGACTCTGAATATTTTGTTGATGAACTTAAGTCTACTTTTGAGAATCTTCTGTATGATTCAAATCTTCTTGCATCTAAGAGCTCTTTACTTAAATCTGATTTAAATACAGCTCTTGAGAAGGTAAAATTTCTTGAAAAAGAAAATGAAGATATGAATCATAAAAACAGCAGTCTCATGTTGTCTCACATGAAATTATCTGAACAAGTAAAAGCAAAGACTCAAGTTCTCAATGGGCATAATCTAAAGGGTTTACAAGAAGAAAATCTACAGCTTAAACTCCAAAACAGAACTCTCATAAATGACCTAGCAAAATTTGTTAATGGAACAAAAAGCCTTGAGAGACTCATTGGATCTCAAGAGGGAATTTTTGATAAAGCTGGGATTGGTTATTAGAGATCTTCAAATGAAGTTTGGTACAAAGATTTCTTCATACCTGCAAGAAAGAAAAAGAAAGAAAGATGCTCTTGTTGTAGTAAATATGGCCATAAAGTCACAGACTGTTACATGAGACAAGTAGCATCTGAGAGAAAGGCAACTAACCATACAGGACCCAAATATAAGTGGGTACCCAAAGCTAAATCTATTGTTGAAACAGATGTGCCTGGCAACAGCAAAGACCAAGAAAGAGTGGGTACTAGACAGTGGATGTTCAAGGCACATGACGGGAGACAAAAGCAAGTTCCTATCACTTGAAGAAAAGTCTTCTGGAGTTGTCTCCTTTGGGGACAACAGCAAAGCCCAGATCAAGGGCATAGATAAAATTGGTAAGGCCAACACAGCTCAAATTGAGAATGTATATTATGTTGAAGGTCTGAAACATAATTTGCTGAGTATTAGCCAGCTGTGTGACAATGGTTATCATGTTAATTTCTAGCCTACCTTTTGTGAGATCATAGACTCTAAAACTGGAAAAATCATTTTCTCTGGAACAAGAAAGAAAAATCTTTACTCAGTCACACTTGAGAGTCTGTCAGATCTCACCTGTCTCATGTCTCATGATCATGAGAGATGGCTTTGGCACAAAAGGGTTGGACACATTAACATGAGAACTATGAGTCAGCTTGCTAGCCAGTCTCTTGTCAAAGGATTACCTAAGGTAAAATTTGACAAAGACCTGAAGTGTGATCCTTGCATAAAAAGCAAGCACAGCAAATCAAGTTTCAAACCAAAAGACTGTGTCTCAACTATCAGACCTCTTGAGATCCTCCACATTGACTTATTTGGACCAACTAAGACATCAAGTCTCAGTGGTAAAAAGTATGGTTTTGTCATTGTGGATGATTTCTCAAGATTCACCTGGGTTTTGTTCCTATCTCAGAAAGATGAATCATATGATTCATTTAAAACCTTTTGCAAAAAGATTCAATCTGAGAAAGGATACAGCATTGGATCTGTTAGGAGTGACCATGGAGGAGAATTTGAGAATGCTAAGTTTAAAAAAATTCTTTGATAAAAATGGCATAACTCATAACTTCTCTTGTCCAAGGACTCCTCAACAGAATGGTGTAGTTGAGAGGAAAAATAGAAGTCTTCAAGAAATGGCTAGAACTTTGTTATGTGACTCTGGAATTGAAATGTATTTATGGGCTAAAGCTGTAAACACTTCTTGCTACATTTTAAACAGAGTCACCATAAGAAAGATCTTGAATAAGACTCCATATGAGCTACGGAAAGGTAGGAAACCTTCAGTTTCATATTTTCATGTGTTTGGATGTGATTGCTATATTCTAAATACAAAAGATCATTTGGGAAAATTTGAAACCAAATCAGATAAAGGAATCTTTCTAGGATATTCACTGACTTCTAAAGCTTACAGAGTATACAACCTAAGAACAAAAACTACTGAAGAATCTATGCATGTAGTATTCAATGAAGTACAGGGAAATACTCAGAAAGAAGTTGATGAGGAGATAAAAGAACTGATAAAAGATCTGAAGATCTCAACTCAGGAAGCTGAAGAGAAACTCTCATCTGAACAAAAACTGACAAGATCACCCCTGTCTGAACATAGAAGAGAAGGCCGGTCTGAAGGAGTACCTCTCAGAAGCAGTCAATCTGAACCCTCTCATGATGTTCAAGAGGAAGATAAAATAGACAATCAAACCAGATTTCAAGGAACAAGACAAGAGAATGTTGAGATGCAAAATGAACATGCATCTCAACTACCCAGAAGCTGGAGACTGGTAAGATCTCATCCAAGAGATCAGATACTTGGAGAGACTTCAGACAGAGTTAGAACCAGATCCTCCTTCAGAGACACAGAGAATCTAATGGCTCTTCTATCTGACATAGAGCCAAAAGATATACATGAGGCCTTAAATGATGAATCCTGGATTAAGGCCATGTAAGAAGAATTGACTCAGTTTGAGAAAAACAAGGTCTGGAATCTGGTTCCTCCACCATCTCATCAAACCATAATTGGAACCAGATGGGTCTTCAGAAACAAGCTAAATGAGAAAGGTCAAGTCATGAGAAATAAAGCTAGACTGGTGGCTCAAGGGTTCAACCAACAAGAAGGAATAGATTATGATGAGACCTTTGCACCAGTAGCAAGACTTGAAGCAATCAGGATTTTGCTAGCCTTTGCAGCCTTCAGAAACTTCAAATTATACCAGATGGATGTGAAAAGTGCATTCCTAAATGGGATCATAGAAGAAGAAGTTTATGTAAGGCAGCCCCCTGGGTTTGAAAACCCTGATCATCCAGAACATGTGCTTAAGCTGTCCAAAGCTCTGTATGGTCTCAAGCAAGCTCCAAGAGCTTGGTATGACAGGTTAAGTTCATTTTTACCTAAAAATAATTTTACAAGGGGTAAGATTGATACCACCCTGTTTAAGAAAGAAATTAGCAAAGACTTATTAATTGTTCAAATTTATGTTGATGATATTATCTTTGGATCAACTAATGAGTCTCTATGTCAAGAATTTTCAAGTCTCATGCAGGGTGAGTTTGAGATGAGTATGATGGGTGAGCTGAGATTCTTCCTGGGATTACAAATCAAACAGCTAGCTGATGGGATCTTCATCAGTCAAGCAAAATATACAAGAGATCTTCTCAGCAAGTTTAAAATGAGTGAGGCAAGACCAATGAAAACTCCCATGCACCCATCAACTCAAATAGATCAGGATGAAGGTGGTAAAGCTGTATCAGACAAACTATACAGGGGTATGATTGGTTCTCTTATGTTCCTAACTGCAAGCAAACATTCAGTTTGCTGTAGGTATGTGTGCAAGATTCCAATCAAATCCAAAAGAGTCTCACCTTACTGCTGTAAAAAGAATATTTAGATAGTTGATTGGGACTACTAATCTTGGCCTATGGTATGAGAAGGGAAAAAGCTTTGATCTCATAGGATATAGTGATGCTGATTTTGCTGGAGACAAGACAGACAGAAAGAGCACCAGTGGATCTTGTCAATTTCTAGGGAAGTGTCTCATCTCCTGGTCCTGCAAAAAGCAAAACACTATTGCCCTATCCACAATAGAGGCTGAGTATGTCTCAGCAGCTGCATGTTGTACTCAAGTTCTATGGATCAAATCTCAGTTGCAAGATTATGCAGTCAGGGTACTCTAAAATTCCTATTTATTGTGATAATACAAGTGCCATAAATCTTGCAAAGAACCCTGTTCATCACTCTAGGTCCAAACATACTGACATCAAGCATCATTTATAAGGGATCATGTTCAGAAAGGAAATATTGAGCTATTTTTTGTAGATACAAAGAGTCAGCTAGCTGACATCTTTACAAAACCTTTAGTTGAAGAAAGATTCAATGAGAACCTAAAATTGCTAAACATATGTTCTATTGAATAAAAGTAAGTAGTTGAGACAAGCTCTACCATGAGCTCTATGACTAAAAATGTCACCAGAGATGAGACTCAAGTGTCATCTGTTCAGAGATAAGAGCTCAGACGCATCTGTCACCAGACACGTCTCATGACTCATCTGAACTTGCGTCTCATAAAATTAGTGAGACGTATCCATGTGTCAGAAATGAAAGGTTTTGAGTCGTTACTCAAACGGCTAGTAACTGCCCACTAATTGGGAAACTAGCCGTTAGGCTATAAAAAGGAGAGCTAACCTCCCACAACTACCACAATAACTCCCCACTAACAGGCAGTTATTACGTCTCTCTCTCTCTTCCTTTCCTCACTTGTCTGAAGACTATTTAAGTCTCATCTAATACGCATCTCTTACTTTCTCTCCTCAAATGCGCATCAAGGTCACAGCTCTAAAACTTCCACACTCTGATTCATCATCTTCTTCCTCTCCAAACAAGATGTCTTCTGATGAATCAAAATCACTCAGTATTCACTCAAGCCAAGAAACCCTGACTCGTTCACCATCTCCACAACCTAGCACTGAATCTGAACCATCTCAAACCACTGCACCTGCACAACCCTCTCCATCCTCAAAATCCACCTCTTCCAAAAATAGCACACCCTTACTCCCTAGGATGAAATCTCAGAGAATAGCATCCCAAGTTACTCAAACCTCTGCACCCAAATCCCCTGTCCATATAGACCTTACACAACAAGAGCCGAAGAAAGGAAAAAAGAAAGCTGCTGAAGGAAAGAAGATCTCCTTTCAATCTGATCTATTCTCAAGTGCTGAAATAGAAGATAAGTTTACTAAACGATTCTCTGAGAAGACTATCATAGTTGGAAGGGTGATATCAACTCAGGAATTGAAAGATGAAGGATGGGATCTGATCCCATATCTGAAAAAGCAAGGTTGGCAAGATTACCTGACAATGACAGATGTTGTCTTTCCAAAGATGACAAGAGCCTTTTATGCTGCTTGCTACAAAGCCAAGGGATCCTCACAAGAACAGCCCCATATCATCTCTGATATCAAAGGAGTCCATATTGAGCTGACTGAAGAGACTCTTGGAACGATTGTCAAAGCACCTGTGACTGGAAACAGGTTATATCATGAAGAGCATTGGTGGGACAATGTTGGTATCTCCTCAGGAAATGTTGGTACGTCTCTGTTCAAAGGAGGACTGATATCAGATGCCTCATCATCTCTCAATCCTTTTGGTAAATTTCTGTTTCATCTGGTTGCCAAGTGCATCATGCCAAGGGCTGGAACTTTCAACAAGATATATCACCAAGACCTGATGGTCATGTACCATCTCAAGCATGGAATCCCCCTCAATCTACCATTTCTCATACTAAGGCATATGGAGCATGCCTTCCACAATTCAAAAATCAATGCTTCTCTCCCTTTTGGAATGCTTACCACCATCATCTTGAGACACTTCAAAGTTGACTTGAGAAACTGTGAGAAGTCTGAGGAAAGACCTGGATACATAGGAAGCAAGAATCTCAAGTCTCTGAGTCTAGATGGTAAGTCTATTCCTCCTCCTACTTTTCCTTTGACTGATTCTACACCTGCTATGCCTACCACCACACAGGCTTCCCCATCATCTCATCTATCTGAGGCAAAGAAGAAAAAGAAGAAGAATGCCTCAACAGAAGCTGCTGTGGAACCTCAAGAAAAATCTGAGGTTCCTGTGAAAGAAAAGAAGAGAAAGGAACAACCATCCCCCTCCATAGAAACTGAGAAAAAGAAGCAAAAGAAAAAGAGGTCCAGATCTCAGCCCCTCATTCAAACAGAAAAGACTCCTACACCAGCTGTGCCACAGCTTGACAAGGTGGCAGAAGAGGAAGAGCTGAGAAGGGAAGATGAGGTGGCCAGAAATGAAGATGTTTTGGTCAATGCAGAGAATGAAGCTATTCCTGACAAGGAGATCAATTTGAATGAAGAACATGCCTTTGCTGATTCTCTCCTCCATCAATCCCCAATACCCTCTCCTCCTGCTGAAGCAATCACAGAGAAGGTTTCTCCTGCAAGCAAGATAGTTGCAGAGACGCTTGTGAGCTTGGAGAAAGAAACCACAGCAATTGGAGCAAGAGGCTGCTGACAACTTGATCCCTCCACAAACTACTCCTGAGAAGGTTCAACCATCTTACTCCTATCAAACCTCCTTCCCTACTCTTGGAAAATTTTTTGTTGAGACCATCCTCCACTCACCTCTACCTAAGTATGATCAGTCTGCACCATCTGCTGCAAGACCCAAGCCTGCTGATCCTCCCTCCTCTGAACCATCCATTCCCACACATATCTCCACTTCCATCAACACCTTTCTGAATCAACTCCATGACGAACAACAACAATACAATCAAAACCTCAGCAACAGATTAGAAGAAAATCAAAAGAAGATACTCAAAAAGATGAAGCACCAAAAGGAAAGACAAGAGGCTCTGTTTACTGCCTTTGATACTGTTCTCCAGGCAATGCACACATCCAATGAGTATCATAAGCAGATTAACAGTCATCTCACCCATGTGCCTCCTCTGCCGGATATCCCACAGACTGTGCAAAGGCCATCTGAACCTGACTCTGACTCATCCTCTTCCCACTCATCCTAGCTTAGCTAGCTTTTCATGTTTTGATAATGTCAAAAGTGTAGGAACACAGGGAAACACTAGAAGGGGGGTTGAATAGTGTTTCTAAATATTTTAAGAAGCTTTTCGAAAACATATTTACAAAATAGACTATCAGACAGGTTGCTAGAGGGCTGTCTGAAGTTTTTCAGATAGTTGTCTGAAGTTGGTTTCAGAAGGCCTTAAAATGGTTCTAAATGAAGTTTCTTCCTTTTTAAAATACTAGATTAAATATTCAGTACCCTTGATTAGCGTAAAACTGAAATGACAAAGATAAGGGAAAGAGAAACTTAGCCACAAAATTTATCCTGGTTCACTCACTACCACTTGTGAGCTACGTCCAGTCCCAATGCCAACTAGCACTTGGATTTTCTCTTAATCTTGCAAGATTACAATTATTCTTTTCTATCAAGCCTCTTCAGGCTCTACAACCAAGTATTCTTTTTCAGACAAGCCTCTCCAGGCTCAACAACACAAGTATTCTTTTTCAGACAAGCCTCTCCAGGCTCAGAAGCAAATACAAATGAGAGAAATGCTTAAGCTCACAAACTATATCAGTTTTGAGACTTAAACAGTTACAGATTGTACAGAAATTACTGAGGTATGCTCAGAATAAAATAATTTGTGTGTACAAAGATGATAAATTCTATCAGAGTGTTGCAGCGAAAAACTTGCAGAGTTTTTGTTCTTTTTCAATTCTTCTCTCTGTGTAGGTCTTCAAATGAGGGGGTATTTATACCCAAATGATTGGCCCATTGAAGACTCTCATGCTTGTGAAATCCATGCTAGCCGTTGTGAGACAGCTGCTGCAGTACAAAATATTCTCTGACATATTCTGATATTCCCTGACAAATTCTGACACTTTTACAAGGTTTGCTCCTGCCAAAAAGGTGATCTTTGTTGCTGCTACAATTGCTGCGTAGCAGAGGACACGTTATGACAGAGAACGTGCTTGAATTGCATTGCACAGGTGCCAGCTGTTTGTAGCAGAGAACGTGCGTGAAAAACGTGCAGAGGTATAAGGATTGTCACAGCTTCAGACAAGAGATGCCACGTCATCAAATGCTTTCAGACGACTTTGATGCTTCAGACGGGTTGACCATCTTCAGACAACATCAGCTTCTTCAGACGGATCCAACACTTAGTCTAATATAATAGGCTTCTTGCTGAAAATCATAGATAAGCAATTAGACAATTGTATCTATGAGAAACAACTTAAGTTGAATTTGTTGATCATTAAAACTTAGAGAAATTTCAGTCTTTAAAACATCATAAACCTCTTTATGATATTTTTGAGACTCAACAAAAAGGGGGGAGAGTAGGTTAGATATGTAATGAGAGTCTTAGTTAGGATTTATTTCACTTAAATGTTTGTGAGGATTGATCTGATTGATGCTAGAGATGCAGTTAGCATCTTTTCAGCATTTTGATAAGATACAGTGGCATCTTCTGTTTTGTAATCATCCTTATTATCCTTGTGATTAATGAAAAAATTGACTCTCTGATTATGCAGTCCAAAAATTTTATTACATTAATCAAAACTCCAAATAAATAAACAGAAAAGGAAGCTATGATTCAGGGGGAGTTCATTTCATCACATCTATTTGATTATAAGATTGCACATCTTAAATGTTAAATGAAAATCATATCTTCATGCTTTTCTTCTTCACATCTCATCAGATATAACTTATAGTTTGACATCATCAAAAAAGGGGGAGATTGTTGAGACAAGCTCACCCTAAAGCAGTTTTTAATATGTCAAACTAAGTAAGTTTAAATACTAAAGATGAGATGCATCTTGTATTACTAACTGTGTGTTCAAGTATGGCATAGATCTTGTACATCAAGAGTTATTTCAGGAAACCATTGAGACTAAAAAGATTGGCAATTCACTTGGAAGAACTAAATTACATGCAAGGCAACACAAGATCAGAAACCATGCAGAAGCATAAGCATATAAGGCACAATCAGGATCAATGAACAGATGCAGAAGCAATCAGACACATATGTAAGATTAAGAGAAACATTTCAGAAAAGAAAGCAGCATGAGATGCATATGTCTTTTGTTCATATGTCATCCAAAGAATGAAAGGGATCTCAGCATGAAGCTTAAAGAGACTCAGGTTCAGCATTGAGATGCAAGCAATGAACAGATGATAGTTCAGCTTGAGATGAACGAACAACTTGAGATGCAAGAACAGCTTGAGATGCAAGCAATGAACAGATGATAGTTCAGCTTGAGATGAACGAACAGCTTGAGATTAACGAACAACTTGAGATGCAAGAACAGCTTGAGATGTCATCTCAAGAACAGACGCAGTCAGATAGGATCTCATCAGAGAAGCAACAAGAGTGCAACAGAATCTGAACTTAAGACAGAAGGCATTCTCAGTATCAGGAGACAGCAAGTCAAGTCAACTAAAAAGCATGCAAGTACACTGACATAGTACTTTAGACTGAAAAGCTGCTCAGAACCTACTGAAAGGACTGTGACCGTTGCTGTAAGCTCCAACAACCTTCAACGGCCATAAACGGATAGTTTCTCAAGTCCTGGTATAAAAGAGACATTGTTAGAAGCTGAGAAGGTGTGAGAGAGATTGCCTATACATCAGTGAAATCATCAAGCAGCTTATCACTTCTTAACAGACATCTCAAGTATATTCATCAGCTGTCTGAAGATCAGACTCAACTTATCTTGAGATTGTTCACTTGTCTCTTTCATCTCATCTCTGTGTGTATCATTCTATTACTGTAATCAGAGTTGAGACTCAGTCTAGCTCATTAACCTCTGTATCCTTACTGTGTATGAGCTTAGGCTAGACTTATCATAAACACTTATCAGTATCTTGTCTCGCCTAAGATAGGAAGTGTGCCTAGTCTTAGAAGTGAGGGTGTACGTCCTGAAGAGGCTGTAAGAATACTTAGAACTCAGCTAAGATAGGAGTGTGCCTAGGCTTAGTGTGAGTGGATCGTCCTGAAGAGGTTGTAAGAATACTTGTATTGGCTGGTTGTCAATAGTGGAAAATCTCACAGGTTGTGGGGACTGGACGTAGCCCAAGGTGTGGGTGAACCAGGATAAGATCTCTGTCTCTTGTCTCTTCCCTTACTCATATATTTAACTATACTGAAATCAGTATGGCATTTTGATAATTAAAAGGATAACTTAATTGAAACTGATATAAGTATTAATCACGAGATCAGACTAAGCTCACCACTAAAATTGTATAAGCTCTTTCCTGTCTTAACAGAGACTCCAAGTTAATCAACTTGAGAGCAAGTCTCAACTATCAATTTTAGTGTGGAATTGCAGGAACAAATTTGAAGGTCTCTATTCAACCCCCCCTTCTAGAGACGTTCAGCCAACTTCACCTAATTCACCTTGTAAACTCTATAAATACATGCTTCATGCATGCAAGAAAGATTAGTTGTTTTACGCAAAGTTTATCCTTATACATGAAAGTGATTTTCTCTAAATTTCTTTCTAGTCAAGAGTTGAAGATTATCAAAGGTTCTTCACCTTTGTGTTTGTATCTTCAAGGGCTTATCTTTCAAGTCTTGAAAGTGTGACGTCCACCTTCTATTCCTTCTATTTTCCAACTTCTTCTATTTTTGTTCAAAAACTATTTTCCTATACGTATTGCTTGAATTATAAGTGATTTATTTTTCAAGTATTCAAGGTTGAATATCAGTTTTTGGTAAGGTTAGAATTTGTTATCCTACTATCTTATTTTATTTGATGTTCGAAATTCAAAGAAAGAAAATAGAAAAAGAAAGTATTGAAAAGAAAAGAAAATTGTTTGTCAAGAAAAGTGTTGTTTTATTCAGAAATTTCTAAGGTCCATGAAAAATAGAACCTCAAGGTTCATATCAGAAAGTGTTGAGGAAATTGGTGAGGATTAATACTGAGAAGAAGGGGGAGAGACAAAGACAAAAAAGGGGAGAGTAGAAAAAAAAGGAAGAAGAAAACGTTTTCTTTGAGAGAGAAGCGGGTGATTTTACTGAAAGTAGCTTGTGCATTTCAGATTCAAAATTCAAACTAAAAGAGAAAGGTTTGACGCGTTCACAAAAAGGATAATTTTAGAGAAAAAAAATCTTAACCATTAGATAAGTACCTGATAGCTTTCTCAAAGTTTATACACAATCCCAGTGCAAGGATTAATTTAGGCGGTAAATAACTCAACAAAACTTTTCAAAATTTAAAAAACATTAAAATAACAATATTCAACCTCTAAAATGCATAAAAAGAATAAATCAGAGAATGAACGGTGCATTAAAAATAACAAAAACCAATAGAATTATAAAAGAGTAGATTGATTGATTATTGATAGCCCCTAAATAAATATTAAACCCTTTAACAATGCACAAATATTGAATTAATAGTAAACTTTTAATATAAAAAACACTTTCGGATTGTATAAAAGAGTTGATAATTTTTGCTATTCATATTACTTTACTATTAGGTGATATTAATTATGTAATATTGTACATTTTTCTAAATATTTCATGTGAATTTTATTATTTAACATATTAAACTCTGTTCAACCATAACAATATAACGTTTAAAAAAATCATAACAATATAACTAAAATTTAGAAAAAAAATCTTAAAGGATAAAATACGCACTTATATCATATCTCTATTGTTAAAACCTAACTATGCATTTGTTAAATTTTTACATATATTAAATCTATTGTTGTTTATAATATTATGAAAATTATTTTTATATGATATAATTTATATATAAAGATTAAAATTCAAAAGGAATTAGGAAAAGACACATTAAGTTTCTAAACCAAATACATTACTATATTAGAATTATATAATTATTAAATAATTATTTCACATTTAATGACAAGAATTTTTTTTAAAAGAAATAAGTCAAACTAAATCTGTGATTTGTAAATTTAATAAAAAAACTATTTTGTAAATGATAATCCAAACATATTTTAAATCATTAATTTTTATTATAATCACGGAGAGAGTTTAATTTGGTTGTACAAAAACTTATAATAAAAAATTACATGCGTAATTATTTTTTAAAATCCATTAAATTCAATTTATGTTTTACATGTTATTTGTTTCATTTCATGATGTATTTTATCAATAAAACCTAACTATTACTACTAAAAATAATCTTTTTTAATATATAAATAATTGCAATGATAATTCATTCTTCCTATACATCTCATGATGTATTTTTATGAATAAAGCAAGACTATTATTATTGAATAATAACCCTTCTCAACTTATACTTAATTGTAGTCATCATAAACTTGATGTATAAGAGCCTTGAGCCTCTAAGCTCCCACTAGAAACGGGCTCACAACCAGGCCCATGATAGTTGAAAGAAAAATTAAGAGCAATTGCCATGCTTGAGGGGTAACTTCCACTGGTTTGGGAACCAGGAAACGAATAATGAGGCTTGTGTATATATGCAGCATTGAGCATAATACAAGAGTTCTCAAAGTTGTTTGGAGCATTGAACATTGTGGACTTTATTCTGTGTCTTAGGTGGATTGATCCATGAAAAGGATGTGAGGCTGATAAGATGGGAGGCTTGATAGTTTCGCCGCCACCGCGTTTCGCCGGATTTTCGGCGGGGGTGGAGGAGTTGCAGAAGAGGAGGAAGAGAAGAAAGGAGGTTGAGGAAGGGTTGAATTATGACTCTGATGAGGTAATTGAGATTGGAAAGTTGGAGGAGAATTGGGGCAACAATTTCAACGCAAATAACAATAACAATGATAATGAGAATGGTGTCACTGATGGAAAGAAGAAGGGGAAGAAGAAGGGGATGCCAATGAAGAATCTCATGGATGAGAGAAGGCGTAGGAAGAAAATCAATCATAGTTTGTACATGTTTCGCTCTGTTGTATCGTAGTTCCGTCAATGGAGGAATCTAGGGCACAGAGCACATAGACTTACCGTGTGCTCCGCTAATTTTTGTCCCTCCCATCTTCTTCATCTATGTGCTATGTTCCCTAGCTTCCTCCATTGACGGAACTACGACACAACAGAACGAAACATGTACAACCTATGATTGAGTTTCTTCCTACGCCTCTTCTCAGCCATGAGATTTTTCGTTGGCATCCCTTTCTTCTTCCCCTTTCTTCTTTCCACTAGTGACACCATTCCCATTATCATTGTTATTGTTATTTGCGTTGAAATTGTTGCCCTCATTCTCCTCCAACTTTCCAATCTCAATTACCTCATCAGGGTCAAAATTCAACCCTTCCCTAAGCTCCTCCTCGTACTCTTCTCCTCTCTTCCTCCTATTCTCCAACTCCCAACCCTCTCCGAAAATTCGGCAAAACGTGACGGCGGTGAAACTATCAAGCCTCCTAGCTTATCAGCCCCCACATCCTTTTCATGGATCAATCCACCTAAGACACGAAATAAAGTCCGAAATGTTCAATGCTCTAAAAAACTTTGAGAACTCTTGTATTATGCTCAATGCTCCATATGTATAAGTCTCATTGGGGTTTTCTGAGCTTTACTACCTCTGTGGTGAAAAAAACTCTGAGCTTTACAGTGGCTTTCATCGCCTTCACCTACGAGGTGATTTGGTTGATCGTGATCTCATTCTTCTTTGCTTGTGGGTTCATGAAGACTTGTCTAGGGGATAGGATTGCAACTTACTTTGTGAAATGGATTGGAAAGAGCACGTTGGGATTGTCTTATGAGTCGACATTCAAGCATTGTCCCGAGTTAATGGAAAAATGGAGTAAGTTAGGACACAGAGCAAATAGATGAAGAAGATGGGAGGGACGAAAATACATTTTAATATAAACATAAAAGAAAAAAATGTTAAAGACAAGTAGGATTTGTGATAAGCCATGTATGACAGATTAGTAAGAGAGAAAGAGTGCCAAATTAGCTCAAAGCACAAGCCAAATTACCAGAGGGATCAATTTCAAAAAAATATTATGAGGATGATTCGCTAAAGAAAAATTTTTGAGGGACCAAATGAAAAATTAGGGTTAAATATGTTTTTAGTTCCTTAAATATAAATATAGTCGAGATTTGGTTTTAGTCCCTACAATTGAAAACCATTGATTTTGGTTCTTCAAAAATTGAAAATACATCAATTTTTGAAGGACCAAAACCACCAGTGTTAAATTACAGAGACTAAAACCAAATCTCGACTATATTTCAGGGACTAAAAACATATTTTACCCAAAAAATTAATTTTGACTTGACGGGTAGAACTCGCTCCTACATATCCCCTAGTGCAATGGGGAACTCAAAAGTCACGTAGCTCTTCTAGAAAATAATTGTAGGTTGGTTGATTTTAATTTTAATTTTTAATTTTTAATTTTTCTAATTCTAACAATTGAAATTAAACTAAAATATTTTTATTTTTTATTACCAATCCTAAAACAAACTTCCTAAAAATTTAAGAAAATCATATAACAGAAAAATTATTTAAAATAAAAAGAAAAGAGAAAGACAAAGTTACCTCGAAGGAGACCCCTCTTGATGTCCCACAAAAAATAACTAAAGAGCAATTTCTATACCTTGCATTGGGTCCAAATGTTTCCTTCTTTCTTTGATGTCTCTAACACTTGGTAGTTCACTCCTTTTATAGGAGAAGGAAAGGTTGGAAGAGGGTGCACTACCCGATATGGGACTTGAAATTTTGGTTGTTTTATTTTATCTAATAATCTTATCAAGATTTGTTTCTTATTATTCCCAATCCTCGTAATTAATTTTTTTATTGTTTTTTTATTTTCTCCAAAATCACACTCAATCTCTTTAAATTAAATTACTAATTTCTTTCCAATTTTCTCAAAACTAATCATTAATTGCATTAATTACTTTATTAGAGTATTCGAGAATCACATTCACAAATAGAATAATCCTTATAAAATCAAATCTCACAATCCATTTTAATTAAGAGGGAAGTTATTAAAAAGAATCAGTCACATTTATGAGAAAGATTATTAATCAAAATTTGATCCCTTAGGTATTCGTGTTAAAAATTTACTCTCTTCATTAGTCAAAAATAAAGAATACAAATTTCAATGCAATATCCTGTTTTTCTCTTATCATTTTAAATAAAATAGACTTTTTTTTAAATTTAATTTTTACATTTTTTTATTTTTTATTTTCATTTTTTCAAATTGTTTTCAATTATTTAATTTTCCTAAATTATTTCAAATAACCTTGTCAAAATAGGGTGTTGACAGTATGAATCGCATGGCATCACAAAAAATCAAAGGAACCGCAAAACCAGAACGAATTGCGTGAAAATGTAGCAACCAAGTTGCACACCAAATGGGTCGGGTTTTGTGGAACCGATTTGGAAAACCAGTAATTCTGACCTTTTTATTAAATATCAGAATTAAAGGGCTAAAAATTGAATTTCTTATTGACCTAAGTCAGAGGGAAGACCCATTAAATAAAAAACATTCATTAGGGTTGATCCCACTACCTTTTCTCTATTTTTCTACTTCTGATAAGTACTAATTTTAAGTGAATTTTCATACTGAATTTAAGCACTTATGGTTTGAATTTAAATTACCTTAACACAGAATTATTGAATCTAACCGTCTATTTCTGAGTCATGATTGAAATTAAACTCTAATTGATCCCCAAATGTTTGTTCTGCATAATAATTAAAGAAAGGAGAAAGAAGAAGCTTGAAGAAAACAAGAAGAAAGGAGAAAATTGGAAAAGTTTTGATTCTGCCAAATTTTCTCGCTTGAGCGAGAATACGTTTCTTCATCTTGAAGAATTCTTTTCATTTGACCTAGAATTTGCTTGCTCAAATGAGAATTCACTTACTCAAATGTAAAAAAGGGGGGAAAAAATAAAAGCGAAGGATCGAAAAACTCATTCCGAAAGATCAAAACCCAGGGAACGAAGTGCGAAAGTGACAAAAAGCTCCGAAAGTTTATTTCCCATCATTTCTACTTTGTTTCTTCGATTATAGTGGCTGTCATGAGCGACTAACTCCTCTATATTGGGATTGAATATATTCGAATCGAAATCGGATGTATTCAAGTGATTTATATTTATAGTTATTCATTTCTATTCGATATTGGTAATTTCATTTTGTTCTTATTGTTTGATTCTATCTGATCAATAGTATCCTGATTTTGATTTTGATTTTTGACTGGAAAGTATTTCTTAAAATCTGATCTGAATGAAATTACTCGATGTGTTGCGATGCTAGGAATAGATTTCAATATATTGATTGCTTTATAACACTTGTTCATAATGTTGGATAATTTGTTAAATATATGATGAATCGGTATTTAGGGGATTTTTCTTAGAAACTTTATATTTGAGGATTCAATATTCAATATAAAGGATATCATTCTGTTGCATCAATATCAATAGTTTTGATTTTTGTATATCCCCGAATCACTATAATACAAAAGAGTGAGATTGATGAAATTCAATCCCAGGTTTTTCTAACTGAATTTCTACTACTTTTCATCGCTTTTCTTTTATGCTCGATATAATCTCTTTTAATTTTCCCGTTATTAGAATCATGACCAAATTCTGCTTATCTGTAAATATACTTAGTGAGTTTGTGAATTAAGAAATTTAATAGAAATTCAAGTTCCTTATGGGTACGACAACCCTTTTTACTTACTACTATAATACAATTGACTTTGGTACACTTGTCAGATAATCAACAACTTTCCTTCGGCTTTGTATTGACTTTATTCTACTATTCTTCCATTGTTTCATTGTCTCCATTCCAACTGCAACATTTATTTTTGTCTACTGGTCCTCTTTGTCCCTTTTTTAATTCTCCCACTCTTTACTACTGTACTCCACCAACTCTGTTAATTACTCTGCCTCTTGTTGTCCACGTAGCCACTTAAGAAGTTCTCCTCCATCCGTGCAGCCTTCTCTTCAGCTCGGGTGGCCTTCAAGTAGGCTTCAAGTATCTCCTGCCTCAGCACCTCCTCAGACAAATAACGTGACCCATCGCTTCCGCTGGTATGGGCTCGAGACTCCTGAGTGAGGGTAGTCAAACCAGGACGAATGTTGGTTGATGTGACACCCTTCTACCCCATACTCTTAGATGTTTAATAAATCGAAGTTTAGAAAAGGTAATGTCCCACGATGGGTAAAAAGGTACACAAACGCTCTTCTTAAAAATCTCATTAGTTCGAAAACGACTTAATTAAAAGAAAACAAACTTCAAATATCATCCAAACACTTATGCAGCGGAATCTCAAAATAAAACATAAAATGACTAAACATCCTAGTTGCCGTACAAGGCATCCCAAAATAGTTCATAAGAATATTCCTAACTAGAAACATAATAAAGACCCCCAAAATTATACCCGATGTCACATCTATCAGAGCACATTCCCTTTAATCAAACTCGACACCAATCGTGTCCTCATCAACACCTCTAAAATAATATCCACAGAAAACGGTGAGGAAAAGAATATTACTCATACATACACATAGGAAATGCCATATCCTCACCCATCGATAAACAACATCATCATATATCATACCACCAATACATCAGATAAACCATCATATAACAATCATCCCAAAACTCAGCATATAGCTATTCATCTATATCAACACATATATTTCATACCATCATTCACATTTATAACACATAATACATCCATCATGTATTCACCAAACTTATCATCATCATAATATAACTCGAATATCATCACACATATCACTCATCAATACATGCACCAAAATCATTAACATTATCAAATAACTCAATTCCATCGTTGAGTATTCCAATAATCACATGCACCAATCCTCATCTCATCATCAACCCAAAGATCATGACTTGGAGCTCCGCACAATGGGCGCACTTCATCAATCTCTCTAGTTAGTACCAAGATAGTCTACCGGAGTCACCACACACAATCCGATAGGTTGTACCCCCTCTATGGGCCCGCACAACGACATTCGACCCTAGGTTGCACCCCCTCTATGGGCCAGTACAATCACTCCTAGGTTGCACCCCCTCTATGGGCCCGTGCATCGAACGCCCCATCTTGATCCCCTGAGTTGTAACCCCTCTATGGGCCCGCACAACTCAAGTAACATCATCATCATTATATCGCATGTTCACCAATTACATGCATTCCAAATAACATCAATTATATCGCATGTTCCGAACCACATGCATTCCAAATAACATCAATTATATCCCAGGTTCCCAACCACATGCATTCCAAATAACATCATAGCATATAAACCAATCATATGCATTCCAAATAACATCAAATAAATATAGCATATTCACCAACATATGCATTCCAAATAACATCAAATAGATATAGCATATTCACCAACATATGCATTCCAAATAACATCAAATAAATATAGCATATTCACCAACATATGCATTCCAAATATCATCAATCACATAGCATATTAACCAACCATATGCATTCCAATTATCCTCACTTACATTGCATAATCACCAAACATATGCATTCCAAAATATTATACACCATCAATACCATTAAGCATCCAACACAATTTCATCTTTTAAAATAAACCAATCTGCGAGCTGCGCTTAGCCCACGCTTAGCGCACTCGCAGCGCGCATGCCAGCGAGTTGTGCTCTACCCGCGCTCAGCCCGGGTGCAGCCCCTGGGTCACACGCTCCAGTACGCGCTTAGCGCCTACTGAAGCGCACGAGTCGCTGATCGCGACTGTTCGTACGTTTTCATCAATCCTTTCAATAAATACCATTCATAATCATCAATTATTCATCAAACTCATCACAATCATCAATCTTTAACAGTTTTACATGGGTTTCCCATCAAAACCCCAAATCATCAAACCCTTATTTAACCCTTTTTCACTATTCTCATTATTATCATTCAAACCACTCAAGATTCATCAAGAATCATTCAAACAACCATAAATCATAGTTTATATCATCTATTCTCAGTTATAACATGTATTCATACGAATTATACTCTTAAATTACTACCCAAGCACCCCTACATGCATATACAAGCAGCACCCTCTTCCCCACCGTACCTTAAATGAAGATCGATTACAGCAAGGAAGTCCCTTTCTTGGTTCTTGATGCTCACTCTTCTGCAATCCTCTCTTGAGACTCGGTTTCTCCCCTCCTTAGCGTTTCGCTCTCAGACGATAATACGAATAAGGATTAGGGTGAACTGAGAACCCCTCCTTAAGTACATTCTTAATTGGGCTAGGCCCACTCTCAACCCACTTACTCTATTTATTATTCTTATTATTTATTAAATATCCTTACTCATAAAATATGCTAATCTTACTAATATTATTTATTCTTCTATTTATTTAATAATTTCCTCTATTTATTTATTTAATTTAATTAATATTTATCCTAATAAAATCTAGGATGTTACAACTCTCCCCTCCTAGAAAGAAAATTCGTCCTCGAATTTTACCTGAAGCGAAAAGCTCTAGATAAGACTCCTTCATCTTCTCCTCAAATTTCCAAGTAGCACTCTCGGGTATAGGTCCTCCCCAGATTACCTTAACTCAAGGAATCTCTTTACCTCGAAGTTGTTTCACCCCTCCGATCCTCAACTCTCACTGGCATGGTTTCCACTGTCAGATTTTCCTTAACCTCAAGATGATCCGACTCAATCACATGCGAAGGATCGTGAACGTATTTCCGGAGTTGAAAAACGTGAAAAACGTTATGAAGATTGGACAGATAAGGAGGTAAAGCAATTTGGTAGGCAACATTGCCGACTCTTTTAATAATTTGGTAAGGACCAATGAATCGAGGTGTAAGTTTTCTAGATTTTAATGCTCTACCAACCCCAGTCCATGGAATGACTTTCAGGAATACATGGTCCCCTTCTTTGAATTCTAACTCCTTCCTCCTCTTATCAGTATAGCTCTTCTGCCTACTCTGGGTTGTCCTCATCCTCTCTTGGATTATCCTAACCTTATCGGTGGTCTGCTGCACTATCTCAGGTCCTAATGCAAGACTCTCACCCCGGCTCACACAAACACAAAGGTGTTCTACACCTCCTACCATACAATGCCTCATAAGGTGCCATACCTATGCTAGAGTGAAAACTATTGTTATAGGTAAACTCTATCAAAGGTAAGAAGCTGTCCCAACTACCCCCTTGATCCAACACACAAGCCCTAAGCAAATCCTCTAAGGATTGGATAGTTCTCTCGGTCTGACCATCAGTCTGGGGGTGGTAAGCTGAACTAAGCCTAAGCTGGGTCCCCATGGCCTGCTGTAAACTCTCCCAAAATCTAGAGGTAAGCCTGGGATCTCTATCTGAGACTATACTAGACGGTATGCCATGCAACCTCACAATCTCACTGATGTACAAACGAGCTAGTTTCTCTAAGGAATACCTAATGTTAATGGGAAGGAATGCGCACTCTTAGTTAACCTATCAACAATAACCCAAATTGAGTCATGTCCTTTCACGGTCTTAGGCAATGCCACTACAAAATCCATAGAGATACTAT
Organism: Sesbania bispinosa; assembly: GCA_026901365.1. Lineage (NCBI taxonomy): Eukaryota > Viridiplantae > Streptophyta > Magnoliopsida > Fabales > Fabaceae > Sesbania > Sesbania bispinosa. Next base: position 1,937,142 of record QLOH01000100.1, read on the forward strand.
CCCACTTCCACTCAGGTATACTTAAGGGTTGAAGCAATCCTGAAGGTTTTTGATGCTCTACCTTAGACTTTTGGCACACTAGACAAGCACTCACAAACTCCTCTATGTCCCTCTTCATCCTAGGCCACCAAAACACTTTCTTCAAATCCTGATACATCTTAGTCGGTCCTGGGTGGAAACTAAGATTACTCCTATGCCCTTCTTCTAGCACTAATCTCTTAATGGTAGGTTCACTAGGCACACACACGCGATCTCCAAATCTCACTACCCCATCGGTACCTATCACAAACTTTCCTCCACTACCTCCTTCTATAGCCTCTCGCCTACTTACTAAAAAAGGATCCTCTAACTGAGCCTTACTAATATCCTTCAACAGATCATTACTTACTCTAGTCATCCCTAACTTCACACTACCCGGGGTTACTTCACAAACCAAACTCAAATCTCTAAACTGGGTTAAAAGATCCATCTCCTTAATCATCAGGGAGCTAACATGGACAGTCTTCCTACTCAAGGCATCAACCACTACATTAGTCTTACCGGGATGGTAACTTAACTCAAAATCACAATCCTTAAGGAATTCTAACCACCTCCTCTGCCTCATATTCAGCTCTTTCTGGTCAAACAGATATCTAAGGCTCTTATGGTCACTAAAAACCTCAAATCGGGAACTATACAGGTAATGTCTCAAAATCTTCAACACAAATACTACGGCTGCTAACTCTGGGTCACGGGTAGGGTAGTTTCTCTCATGGATTTTCAATTGCCTAGAAGCATAGGCTACTACTTTCCCCTCTTGCATCAACACCCCACCTAAACCCATCTTAGAGGCATCACATATACTACATAGGATTTGCTAAGGTCAGGTAACACTAACATTGGTGCACTAGTCAACTTCTCCTTAAGGGTTTGGAAACTAGTCTCGCACTTACTATTCCACACATAGGCCACTCCCTTCCTAGTCAACTCAGTCAAAGGTAAGGCTAACTTAGAAAACCCTTCTATGAACCTCCTATAGTACCCAGCCAACCCAAGGAAACTTCTAATCTCACTCATAGACTTAGAGATTCCCACTTAAGCACGGCTTCTACCTTAGAAGGATCTACGCCTATACCTCCCTTAGAAATTACATGACCTAAGAAGCTTACTTGCTCTAACCAGAACTCACACTTGGACATCTTAGCGTACAGCTGTTTATCCTTAAGAACCTGAAGCACTACCTTTAGATGTTCCTCATGCTCCTCCTTGGTTTTGGAATAAATTAGTATATCATCTATGAAGACAACTACAAATTTATCCAAATAAGGGTGAAAAATCCTGTTCATGTAATCCATAAAAATGGCAGGAGCATTCGTCACACCGAAAGGCATTACCAGATACTCATAATGTCCATACCTAGTCCCTAAAAGCGGTCTTAGGTATATCCTCATCTTTAACTCTAATCTCATGATAGCCTGATCTAAGATCTATCTTACTAAACACACATGCCCCCACTAATTGATCCATCAAGTCATCTATCCTAGGCAAGGGATATCTATTCTTAATGGTTACCTTATTTAGCTGGCGGTAATCTGTACATAACCTCATGCTACCATCTTTCTTCTTAACAAACAAGACAGGCGCTCCCCAGGGTGACACACTAGGCCTTATGAACTTCTTCTCTAACAGGTCTTCTAATTGCTTCTTAAGTTCTGCTAGCTCTATGGGTGACATCCTATAAGGTGTAGCTGAAATTGGTCCCGTACCCGGCACTAAGTCTATAGCAAACTCTATCTCTCTCTCAGGTGGTAAACTAGACACATTATCAGCAAATACTTCAGGGTACTCACACACCACAAGTATCTCACTCACCACAACGCTACTATCAGATTTCAAAGAAGCTAAAAGCATGTAGACCTGAGCATCTTCCTTTAGGGACGCCTTTATCTGATTGGCAGTCATAAGATCCTTATTCTTACACTCGACAGGGTGACCAAATACAACAGATTTATCAGCACGGTTTAGAAGGACATGATTGGACGATAACCAGTCCATACCAAGAATGACATCTAGTTGACTTAGAGGCAAACAAATTAAATCAACTAGGAAATTTCAATCAATAACAGAAACAGAACAATTTAAGCACAAATCAGAAGTAGAAACTGACCCACTAGCTGGCGTTTCCACACTCAACACAAAAGGCAAATAAGAAACATGAAATTTTAGCTTAGACACACAAGCACGTGATATGAACGAGTGAGTAGCGCCAGAATCCGACATCTCCTGATAACATGGACGCAACCAACGTAACCTTTTGCACCAACAGACAGTCCATCGCTCTAAAAATCTTCTCGATCTCGAATATCCAGTCAGCAACAACATCGGGTCATAACCCCCACGGAACGTAGGTGGGTGGTTCCTCTGGAACCGTGCAAGCCAATCTGTCTCGTGATGTTGGTTAAGGTTGCCAACAGCCTGTACCATAGCCATCAAGGCATCGACCATCGCTCGATCATTCCTACCCCCCCGACCATTACTCTTTCTTATCAAAGAAAGGGTAAGCAAACATACTAAGTAAAACAGACAGATAAAGAAATCAAACAAACAATCAAGCCAAAGCAAACATTCACTCAATCAATCAATCAATCAATCACTCAGTCAATCAGATTAACACATTAGAAGCATAGTAAACTCATAAACTCAAGGCCGGTGAACCGACCTGCTCTGATACGAACTAATGTGACACCCTTCCACCCCATTCTCTTAGATGTTTAATAAATCGAAGTTTAGAAAAGGTAATGTCCCACGATGGGTTAAAAAGGTTCACAAACGCTCTTCTTAAAAATCTCATTAGTTCGAAAACGACTTAATTAGAAGAAAATAAACTTCAAATATCATCCAAACACTTATGCAGCGGAATCTCAAAATAAAACATAAAACGACTAAACATCCTACTTGCCGTACAAGGCATCCCAAAATAGTTCATAAGAATATTCCTAACTAGAAACATAATAAAGACCCCCAAAATTATACCCTGATGTCACATCTATCAGAGCACATTCCCTTTAATCAAACTCGACAACAATTGTGTCCTCATCAACACCGGTAAAATAATATCCACAGAAAACAGTGAGGAAAAGAATACTACTCATACATACACATAGGAAATGCCCTATCCTCACCCACCGATAAACAACATCATCATGTATCATACCACCAATTCATCGGATAACCATCATATAACAATCATCCCAAAACTCAGCATAAAGCTATTCATCTATATCAACACATATATTTCATACCATCATTCACATTTATAACACATAATACATCCATCATGTATTCACCAACTCATCATCATCATAATATAACACGAATATCATCATACATATCACTCATCAATACATGCACCAAAATCATTAACATTATCAAATAACTCAATTCCATCGTTGAGTATTCCAATAATCACATGCACCAATCCTCATCTCATCATCTACCCAAAGATCATGACTTGGAGCTCCGCACAATGGGCGCACTTCATCAATCACTCTAGTTAGTACCAAGATAGTCTATCAGAGTCACCATACACAATCCGATAGGTTGTACCCACTCTATGGGCCCGCACAACGACATTCGACCCTAGGTTGCACCCCCTCTATGGGCCAGTACAATCACACCTAGGTTGCACCCCCTCTATGGGCCCATGCATCGAACGCCCCATCTTGATCCCCTGAGTTGTACCCCCTCTATGGGCCCGCACAACTCAGTTCACCTCCCGAATTGTACCCCCTCTATGGACCCGCACAATCCAGATCTCATCACACATGCTCAAGGCATCTCTCTTAAGTTGTACCCTCTCTATGGGCCCGCACAACTCAAGTAACATCATCATCATTATATCGCATGTTCACCAATTACATGCATTCCAAATAACATCAATTATATCGCATGTTCCCAACCACATGCATTCCAAATAACATCATAACATATAAACAAATCATATGCATTCCAAATAACATCAAATAAATATAGCATATTCACAAACATATGCATTCCAAATAACATCAAATAGATATAGCATATTCACCAACATATGCATTCCAAATAACATCAAATAAATGTATCATATTCACCAACATATGCATTCCAAATATCATCAATCACATAGCATATTAACCAACCATATGCATTCCAATTATCCTCAATTACATTGCATAATCACCAAACATATGCATTCCAAAATATCATACACCATCAATACCATTAAGCATCCAGCACAATTCATCTTTTAAATAAACCAATCTGCGAGCTGCGCTTAGCCCACGCTTAGCGCACTCGCAGCGCGCATGCCAGCGAGTTGCGCTCCACCCGCGCTCAGCCCGGGTGCAGCCCAGGTTCCAGGGTCACACGCTCCAGTATGTGCTTAGCGCCTACTGAAGCGCACGAGTCGCTGATCGCGATTGTTCGTACGTTTTCATCAATCCTTTCAATAAAATACCATTCATAATCATCAATTATTCATCAAACTCATCATAATCATCAATCTTTACTGTTTACATGGGTTTCTCATCAAAACCCCAAATCATCAAACCCTTATTTAACCCCTTTTCACTATTCTCATTATTATCATTCAAACCACTCAAGATTCATCAAGAATCATTCAAAACAACCATAAATCATAGTTTATATCATCTATTCTCAGTTATAACATGTATTCATACGAATTATACTCTTAAATTACTACCCAAGCACCCCTACATGCATATACAGCAGCACCCTCTTCCCCACCGTACCTTAAACGAAGATCGATTACAACAAGGAAGTCCCTTCTTGGTTCTTGATGCTCACTCTACAACAATCCTCTCTTGAGACTCGGTTTTCTCCCCTCCTTAGCGTTCGCTCTCAGACGATAATACGAATAAGGATTAGGGTGAACTGAGAACAGCTCCTTAAATACATGCTTAATTGGGCTAGGCCCACTCTCAACCCACTTACTCTATTTATTATTCTTATCATTTATTAAATATCCTTACGCATAAAAATATGCTAATCTTACTAATATTATTTATTCTTCTATTTATTTAATTATTTCCCTCTATTTATTTATTTAATTTATTAATATTTATCCTATAAAATCTAGGATGTTACAGTTGACAAGTCCCGGTGCCATAACAGCGGCCTCGGGTCTTGTCGCCTGCAACTCCTTCCAGACTTGTAGCTTGGTGGACCCATCAAAGCTGGAGTTGTCCCCCATCTGTGACTCCACCTCCCTCAGGCGGTTCTGGTAATTTGTCTGTTGAGTATAGGTAAACGTATAATTCGTTAGTTATATATGAAATTATATAAAAAAAAACACTGATAAGCACAATGATGGGCTTACATATGTGGATCGCACTCGGTTATCTACCCAACCACCACCCTTTTTATGTGGTTGCGACAAAAATCTCACCGGCTCTACCACCCGCCCAAGCTGTCGAGCCTACACAGAATAAATACACAAATTAATTATTTTAATAACAATACAAAAATAATACAGAAGGGTGTTGTTTATACATAACCATATCCAACACCACCTCAAGGTGGGCCTTGCGGCCCATGGTGTGGACTACTCCCCCGTGAAGCGAATCCCGATTGCTCTTGCTACGAGTGGATTTCCCCTTGAACTCATTAGAGGCCCAATATGCCAAAAAACCCTCCCAGGCCTCCTCACCCACACCAAGTGGGCCTCCTCCCAGCCCTCCAAGCCTTGTTCATGATATCTTGAAGGAGACGAACAGTTCTTTGCTCGTACACCTTCTTCATTTGGGCCTCATCAAAAGGGTCCCAAGTAACTTTGGCTCTAAAAAAAATATAAAGTGAGACATTTTATTACCGTAACTTGACCCGCCACTTGTCCCTTAATCCTACGGGGTGACCTTCCACAGATAGTGAGGACCCCCGACTGGCGATCGAATCGCATGACTAATGGCTGAGATGGGTGTGGGGTTGTCAGGCACCCACTACAAAATAAATAAATTCATATTAACTATTAAAACAAATAAGATTCAATATTATCAATTCAAAAGAAATAAAATATATAAACAAAACTTACCCCCTGCCAAAAGGTCGGTGGAGGGATGTCATGATATCTCGGTGTAGGGATGAACCTCAGTCCATCGAATGATGTGGCTGGTCAATGCAGCAGGATGACCAGAAGGTGGGAGGGGTGAAGAAGAAGACTGGACGTAGGCCGCCGGATGCGCTGAAGCAGATGGCTGCTCTGGTAGCTGATCAACATGAGAGAGGTTAGTCCTCTCCCGACATGCGTGAGTTCCTGTGCAGCCAAATCGCCCCGAGGGATGAACATCCCTCTAAGGGTGAGCCTTCTGTCCACCTTTACCACATATACAAGGCATATTTACCTAATTTTAATAGTGTTAAATTAAATATTAAACATCAACCTATAAATTGCTAATTACTAGTAATAACTATTAATTACTACTAATAATTACTAATAACTACCTATAAATTAAATACCTATATAACTAATTCTACTAATTACATACATAATTAAAACTAAAATCCAATTATTTATATACATAATTAAAACTAATTCTAGTAATTATATAAATAATTTAAACTAATTAAAAATATTCTTAACCCTAAAACTAATATTATAACTAATTAAGTAAATAATTAAATTTAATTATATAAACAATTAAAACTATTTTAAACTAATTAAAACTATATCCTAAACCCTAAACTAATAATATAACTAATTATATAAACAATTAAAACTATTTATAACTAATCATGTAAACAATTAAAACTAATTATAACTAATTATATAAACAATTAAAAATAATCAAACTAATTAAAACTGTAAAACTCACTGGTGGAGGGCAAATGAGGCTAGACGGCGGTGGTGGTGGACGCCGGAGGAGGAAGAGGGAAGAAAGTGCAAAGGGAACTAGGGGCAACTATTTGAGATTCTGATTGGTTCAAATGAACCTATGAAGGAGGGAGTGTTTAATAATCGGTGAGATTTTGAAAATGATAGAGAGAGGAGAGAAACAGGGATGGTCGACGTAAGGAAAGGAGAGGAGGAGGGAGGAGGAGGAGGAAGGAGGAAGAAAAAGAGGGGAGGGGGAAAGGGTTTTGTGCACGTACGTTTTAAACTTAGTGACGGTCTGGCCGTCGCAAAGGACGTCGCTACGATAAAAAATAGCTATGATGCGCCAATATAAAAAATTAACGAGGGCTTAGCCGTCGCTACGTTTATTTTTTAAATTTTCAGAAAAAAAATAAAATTAATTAAATTTTTAGTGTAGCAACGGCCTGGTCGTCGCTATAGTGCAAAACGTAGGGAAGACCATACCGTCTCAGAGTATTAATTGCATAGCTACGCATTGAGTTGCGTATTTAATGTTGTAGCGACAACTCATGGTTGTCGTTACGCTTTCACGTCTAATTCAACACATTCTTGTAGTGATTTATATTAAGGATTGAGAAGGAGTATCTTACTCTCACAATAAGTGTGTGAATTCACCATCACATGAGAGATGAGAGAGAGTGCTAACAATTATTGGGAGGGAGAGTACATGATTTCCTCACTCTCCAATATAAGGTCTCAAAATTATAATTTAGAGAGTTGATATTGTAACGTCCTAATTTCCTAAATCCAAACAATGTCCGTTGGAGACATTATTCCGATTTCTGAAATTATTTCGCGCTATTTTAAGTATCGTCATATATACTTAATGCCTAAGTAATCCAACGTTTACTTAGACTTTCACGACGACTTCATGCATCACAAGGTAATACCAAAACTAAACAAAATTATAGGGGAAGAACTAACACTTTGAAGTGTTAAAGTTCATAAACTCCTACCGAAAATTCGGCAGAGTTTCCCTATAAACTGGACATTTCCAAATTTTAGAACTTCACCTGAAACCCAGAAAATACCAGTGCAGTTTATAATGACAATCCACTAATATCAAATAGGCCTCCGTGGCGAAAATAGGAAATTCAAACACTTATACAATAATATCTATCAACCTACCAATACATATCAAATGATTCATGATACATTCTTAATACAAATAGACCAACTTTAATACAATCCTATTCTACTACAGTTCCGCTGCGCCGACTCTGATCAAACCTCAATACCTTCCGGAACATCCTGCACACTAAGAAAATCCCCGAAACGTGGGGTGAGACTAATGTCTCAGCAAGTATAACTCTATGCATGAATGCAAGGGACAATTATCCATGACATGTCAAACAACACTTATATCATCAATAATAATAGCTATATCATATCCATATCACTATCAGTATTATTCATATCAATGTCAGTATATATGCTTATGTTGTGCCCGAAGGTTATGAAACAATCACAGTCTAGAGTTAGACCTGAGCTCAGACTACAGGGGATATCTCCCCAGGGGACGAATCCCACCCTACATTCTTTCACAAGAGACCGAAGTCCAATAATAGCCAAAGGCTATAGTCTATCACAAAAGATCAATTAACTAATTTAGACATTCAGGATTGATAAGTATTGCGATTCTCGTTAGATCGACCAGTTCGACTATTCGAACCTTTCGATTCCAACTAGAATCGGTGCCCATTCGACACCCGTATCGTATACTCATCAATTCTAAATTCGAAATCAATTATCGACCCTCAATATCCATTCCGGATCAATTATAATCGAAAAGGATGGAGCGTTTCGACGTTACGATAGTTTCGAAACTTTCGAAGCTATCGAAAGTTTCGAAATTAAAGAACATCAAGAATCGGTCCGTTCTAACCGATTAGAATCACCCCAAGTTCTCAATCATCAATCACAAACACATTTCAACCATCATAATCTAAAGTAATCAGAGAATAGGGAAGGGAGAAGTGGGTGTATGCATTTAGAGACCAATCCGTAATCTACTCATTCAAGTGGACGATAAACAATTCTCACAACAAGAATCAAGCAATCAATTAACATTCTAACACATTCTAATCTAGCCAGAAGGAAGGGAAAGAAGGGGGAACATGCAAAGAGACCAATTACTATCCTAAGGGTGAGTTATACTCACTTAAACGAGATCCGTGAAAACCTCCCTGTTGTGAAGTCCGCCACGCTGGAAATCGCCTACGCCGTCAGCTCCGCCACTCTTGCCATCTCCTTTGCATCCCAAAACGCGCAGTTCGCCGTCCACCTCGCAGATCGCCGCTCCGGTCATCTTCTCCGTCGCGTCTCCGCCACTTTCGCCGTCAGCTCCGCTGCGAGCTCCGTCGTTGATGACAACCTGTCAGTGGACCTCTGGACTGACAATGGCTAGGACCAATTTGGAGCTACTTGAAGTGCTTGGAGCTGAACCAAGCATGAGTCTTCCTTCATGAGGGTCAACCCTAAGTCACATGCAAGACTCAACTTAAGTAGGATTTTTGTGATGTAATTAGTAATTCATGATGTAAGGACTTTATGATGTAATTAGGATATATTTGTCTTTTCTTTAATTAGCGCGCCTATATAGGGGTTTTATTGGTTTAGTAGGTTTGCCTTACTACAAGGTGTAGGAGGTCATGGGGTCTAATCCCCATAGGATAGAAGATTAGCTCATCTTTTCTTTCCTATGTAGCTTTGGGCGCATTTTTTGTGGGTTTAGTGGCTAAAGCTTAGCTTAGCCAAATACCATTAGGAGCATGGGTTCAAATCCCATTGTGGATTAGTTTTTACTCATCTTTTATTTTCTCCCCCCCACTCCCTCCTATATAATGGGCCCTCCTCTCTTGTATTTTCACACATCAATTTTAGAGTAAAGGCATTATGCCAAATTTTCTCCTCTCTTGAGAGTTGAGTGAGGCTTGGTGGTTGTTGCTTAAACCATGGTGAGACTTATCTAATTCTCCTGAATTAGTGGCGTCTGGCGATTGGACTTATCTGCTGCAGGAGGATTCTTGCTTCAGTGGCGTCCCTCCATTTCTTTCTCTCCACTTTTTCTTTCATTTTCCTACACTTTTCTCACGCTAAATTAGCTGCTGCCCAGCACCTAATTTACGTGATTTTCTTGCTAATTTGTGGTTCTAATTGGTTTGTTTTGCTCAATTCTAGATCTTGTTCAATTCCTGTCATCAGTCGTCCAATCCAGAAACAGCGGCCATCGTTGCTCTTCCAGCCACTGCGCCGCCGCTGTTCGTGGCCGCACCGCCGTCATTCTTGGCCGCGAGTGGCCGCGGCCATCGTCTCCTCCGTAAGCGTTCGCGACCCTCTCCTTCCTCCTCTCAGCTTCTCCGTCGCCGCCGCTCCACCCCATCGCGCCGCTGTCGCGCGGCGTCCCTCCGTGCGCAGCTCCTCCGTGCGTCGGCGCCGCCAACAGCCGGAGATGGCTGCACCTTCGTCCTCCCTCTCCCGTGATCCCGCTCTCTCTCTCGCGATCTCTCTCTCTCTCTCTCTCGCTTTCTCTTCTTCTTCCTCTTCTTCTTCCCTTTCTTTCCCTTCCCAACGGCCGCCGCCCCCCTTCCCTTTCTCATTCTCTTCCTTTCTCTTCTTTTACCCAATACAAACCCTAACCCCCAACTCTAAACTAATAATAATAATAACATAATTACTAATAATACTAATAACACTTAATAATCCTAATAATACTAATAACAATAATAATAATAGTAATAATAATGATAATAGTAATAATAATAATTTGAGATTATCAGTAATACTATTTTACTAATGATTACTATTATTATTAAAATTATACTAACCTTATTATTAATTCTATTAATTGTTTGCTTTAAACAAATTAAAGGCATTTTCATCCTAATTTTAAATCCTTATTTTCTCAACTTACCTTTTCTTACTTACTAGCACATAGGTATGCATTTGAAACCTAATGAATTCTTTAGGGCTTCCAAAATGCGGGATGTTCACTCTACCCCCCTTAAGACAATTTTGTCCTCAAAATTGCTTAAGACAAAGGAACCTAAGGTTATCTCGACTAAAGATTTAAGGAGATCTTTCCCAAAAAGTCTAACCAAGAACATGCTAACCCTATAAGAGACTTAGGGTTCCTATATGGCTTGATGCCAAAGGAAGAGCTATAAGGTTCGACATATGTCCTAACATACAAACTTCTAACTTACTAAGGAAATAGGTACACTAACTGGTATAAAGGGAGCTGACTAACGCCGGATTGTGACCCATGTGGGGCACCAAAGGGATGGAACATGACTCACTACACCTGGTTGGTTGGCAGCTGCAACAGGCTGGCCTGCCTGTTCCAAGTTGAGAGTTGGATCAAGGGACTTTGGCGAGGCTAAGGTCTCAGGGTTCCTGAACAGAAGGGCACCTTATGATTCCTCGCTAACCTCTTCTCCCGCTGGCACTCAGGGTTTCCTCATGGTCTAACGGCTCCTATTAGTTGAAGTTCATACTGACTCTTCAATAACCTATCGGCTGAAAAACACTCTCCACTATAACCTTCTCACTCCTGATGCACCTGGTATAGTCAAGTTGCACAAGAAACCCACTCCTGACAATTTTCTTAACACCTGTTACCTGAGACTACCCCCCTTAGAGACAGACTCCCTCTTAGAAGGAGTCATCCCATCTCCTGCTCCAAAAACGCTAACTGTTGCTTTCCAACCTTTGAGACTTGAGTCCAAACTCAAAGTCTCTCTGATTAGAGCTCCTAGCTCATCAAGGATCTCCTTTAACTGTACTTGCACTATGCTCTCCAAGGTTACATCTAAACTTGGGTTTCTAATCTCCTATCATAATTCTCTCCCTGTATTCATACTAAGACATAAGGAAGGACTCTCTACCCTCTCTAAGTTCTCTAAACGGTGCTTGAAAACACACACTAGAAAAAAATCGAACCATGAGAACAAAGTCTCATGCTACCTCTAATTAAGATTTCTTAATTCCTTACCTAATCCAACATTCTCCTATTGTTTTCTTTTAAATTCTTATATTTTCTAAGTTTCCACTTATATTACTAGTACTTAGCTATGAACACAGAATAACCCAATCTCTCGAACCACTAAGTTTGTGTTGACCCAAACTTCAACACTCACGTCGTGTTTCGAGAAATTCAGTTCGCATAATAATACAAACAAACACACCACACGAAAAGGAAATAACATCCATGCCACAACCTTAGAGGTCTCCTCTCCAGGTCATGGCATGAACACGGGGCTCTCCCTATTCTCCTACCATCCCCTATGGGGATCGCTCTCTCCATTCACCTTACCGGATAGGCTGAACTTATTTAAGTTTGGAGTTCTAAGGAAAAAGGAGAGTGACCTAATATGAATCACTTCCTAGTCCTCTAATAAGCAAGGATTTCTAATGCTCTAAAGTCCTAACCCGATGCACGCGCTATTATAACAACTCAATCCTCTAGTAGCACACTAGTTAAGCTTAACTATATATGATCAAGGAAAAACTTCAGGTTGGGTGGAATTTACTTGGGTTCGAGGTTAAATCTACCCTATCTTAAAACAACCTCTACTAGGGTTATCTAGCTTGCTTGAAATTTGGTTTCTCTCCCTTAAGGGAGCTATAACTAGGGTTTCTCTCTTCTCTTGATACAATAAGTGAAATAAAGTGATTTAGAATGATGGAGTTACTAAGTTGGACTTCCAAGAAGTTTGATTCTTACTAACTTCCCTGACTAAGGCCATTACCACCCGATTCTATTCCCGGTTACTACTTCAAGGTTACCAACTAGGATAGTGATTCTAAAGGTCCGGATGGAATAAATTGGAGTGTTTCTCCTAAGGGTGAAAGGAATTAGAGGTATTGTTTTCCTCTCACATTTATCCACTTGCTAGGGCTAAGAATATTACTAAAATAAATTCTAGAAGAGTTCTAGCACTATACAATAAAAACCTCACTACCCCTCACTAGGAATTTCTATCTTTTCATTTTCTAACGTAGCTCCCACTCGTAACTATTACTAATGGTAGTGTATCCCTTCCTTAAAGGCCTCTTGATTTGCTAGGGTACCAAAGCATTGCTCCTAAGGTCACTAGAGAGTTTTCTAATCCCAAACTAACAGGGTGAGATGGTGGTGGTCGCCATGACCACACACTCTACTGGAAAAGTCTAAGGATTCGTTCATTTAATTCATGAACAAAACAAGGTAAGGTGGCGAAGAGAATCCTTACTCTCTCGACCGACTCCCGACTACCCTTAACGTGGCCTAAAGGATGCATCTAGTCTTACATTGGTTTTAAAGGAAGGCCCATCTTACTAATCCCCTTTCTAAGGTTGAGTCTAAATGGCTACGTATAGATGTACCCCTATTAAGCTTAGTAACATTAGGTAAGGTCTTAAACCTATTTGAGTTAAAGCCCTCTATAAAACCCTTTTCCCTTAAACGGAATTTCTATTGTATCTTAAGCTACAATCCCTCACTCCGTCTACCATGGCCTCACAAGGGTTAAACTCAGAGAAGTCTTAACTATGGATATCACTACCACCAAACAAGTACTCACTCACATCCTACATACATGCTACACAACCATTCAAACAATTTAACATTACAATCACAGCAAGCACACAACAAAATCCAGCTCATAAAAGTCACTCACATAAAACAATTCACACCAACGTCATAACACATGACAATGCATCAGATACAATCATGCACACCACACAATGGAAATCACATCATAGGTCATACACAACCATCTTCAAATATTAAATCACTCATCACTAACTTGCTTAAGGGTGTCTAACTTTTATTAGGCTTTTGAGATCAAATTCTATAAGGCTCCTAGAGTAAGGGTTCCCTAAGTACTTATCCTAAGATATTTCCTTTCCTATTCGTGAAAAGAGGTGGCTCTAACTTGGTTAGGGAAGTATCCTAACTTCCGAACCAAAGTATCTTACTTACATAACAAACCATAATCTCCACACACATCACCCATCATAAGAGTGATCAGTTCCTATGATGAGTAAACGTATTAGAAGATCATAGTAAGTCACGGGCAACTAACCTAACAAGTCCAATTGGATTGAACTGCTCTGATACCAAAATGTAACGTCCTAATTTCCTAAATCCAAAACAATGTCCGTTGGAGACATTATTCCGAATTTCTGAAATTATTTCGCGCTATTTTAAGTATCGTCATACATACTTAACGCCTAAGTAATCCAACGTTTACTTAGACTTTCACGACTTTCATGCATCACAAGGTAATACCAAAACTAAACTAAATTATAGGGGAAGAACTAACACTTTGAAGTGTTAAAGTTCATAAACTCCTACCGAAAATTCGGCAGAGTTTCCCCTATAAACTGGATATTTCCAAATTTTAGAACTTCACCTGAAACCCAGAAAATACCAGTGCAGTTTATAATGACAATCCACTAATATCAAATAGGGCCTCCGTGGCCAAAATAGGAAATTCAAACATTATACAATAATATCTATCAACCTACCAATACATATCAAATGATTCATGATACATTCTTAATACAAATAGACCAACTTTAATACAAGGCATCCTATTCTACTACAGTTCCGCTGCGCCGACTCTGATCAAACCTCAATACCTTCCGGAACATCCTGCACACTAAAGAAAATCCCCGAAACGTGGGTGAGACTAATGTCTCAGCAAGTATAACTCTATGCATGAATGCAAGGGACAATTATCCATGACATGTCAAACAACACTTATATCATCAATAATAATAGCTATGTCATATCCATATCACTATCAGTATTATTGTCATATCAATGTCAGTATATATGCTTATGCTGTGCCCGAAGGCTATGAAACAATCACAGTCTAGAGTTAGACCTGAGCTCAGACTACAGGGGATATCTCCCCAGGGGACGAATCCCACCCTACATTCTTTCACATGAGACCGAAGTCCAGTAATAGCCAAAGGCTATAGTCTATCACAAAGAGATCAATTAACTAATTTAGACATTCAGGATTGATAAGTATTACGAATTCTCGTTAGATCGACCAGTTCGACTATTCGAACCTTCGATTCCAACTAGAATCGGTGCCCATTCGACACCCGTATCGTATACTCATCAATTCTAAATTCGAAATCAATTATCGACCCTCAATATCCATCCGGATCAATTATAATCGAAAAGGATGGAGCGTTTCGACGTTACGATAGTTTCGAAACTTTCGAAGCTATCGAAAGTTTCGAAATTAAAGAACACCAAGAATCAGTCCATTCTAACCGATTAGAATCATCCCAAGTTCTCAATCATCAATCACAACACATTTCAACCATCATAATCTAAAGTAATCAGAGAATAGGGAAGGGAGAAGTGGGTGCATGCATTTAGAGACCAATCCGTAATCTACTCATTCAAGTGACGATAAACAATTCTCACAACAAGAATCAAGCAATCAATTAACATTCTAACACATTCTAATCTAGCCAAGAAAGGAAGGGAAAAAGGGGGAACATGCAAAGAGACCAATTACTATCCTAAGGGTGAGTTATACTCACTTAAACGGATCCGTGAAAACCTCCCTGTTGTGAGGTCCGCCACGCCGGAAATCGCCTCCGCCGTCAGCTCCGCCACTCTAGCCATCTCCTTTGCAGCCCAAAACGCGCAGTTCGTCGTCCACCTCGCAGATCGCCGCTCCGGTCATCTTCTCCGTCGCGTCTCCGCCACTTTCGCCGTCAGCTCCGCTGCGAGCTCCGTCGTCCAACCCAGAAACAGCGGCCATCGTTGCTCTTCCAGCCACTGCGCCGCCGCTGTTCGTGGCCGCACCGCCGTCGTTTCTTGGCTGCGAAGTGGCCGCGGCCATCGTCTCCCTCCGGTAAGCGTTCGCGACCCTCTCCT
>QLOH01000101.1:1800000-1994700 GCA_026901365.1 Sesbania bispinosa
TTTTGTTGCAGGCATTGTGGAAAGTCTTTGCAATATTTCCTTAATTATGCAAGACTTTAATCGAGGTAGAAAAGCATGTCTAGCTTTATCTACTGAGTGAGTGATCTTCATGTACTTTACACTTTGCAATGTCTTCAAGAGGTCATTTCTTGATTCTGATATGTTCAATCTTCAGACTGCTTCATGTTGTCTTCATTTCTTCGAGTCTTTAAGTAGTCTTCTATTCTTCAACTCTTTTCAGATAGCCTTCGAGTCTTCAACTTGGTTGTAGATTACTCTTCTTCGGATTCTGCACTTTGTTCTTTTGATTCTGATCCCCTGATTCAGATTCTTCTTTTGATGTGTTCTTCTACTCTTCTTCTTCAGATAGTGAATATTCCATTCTGAAACATAATCAACAAACCAATACCTTTCTCAGTAGAATCTGTTAATATAATATAATCTTATTTGTTAATCATTAAAACTTAAGGATGCTAAGTCTTATAATCATGTTTAAATACTTAAACCGATTTATAGACTTCATAACCCTGAGATGAGACTCAGTTTTTAGAGCATATATTTGGCGAATCATGTCTTTGCTTTGGAGAATTTAACTCGTCACCCTAAGATGAGACTCAGTTTTTAGAGTGTAAGCTCGTTACCCTGAGATGAGACTCAGTTTTTAGAGCATATATTTGGCGAATCATGTCTTCCCTCTGGAGAATTTAACTCGTCACCCTAAGGTGAGACTCAGTTTTTAGAGTGTAAGCTCGTTACCCTGAGATGAGACTCAGTTTTTAGAGCATATATTTGGCGAATCATGTCTTCCCTTTGGAGAATTTAACTCGTCACCCTGAGGTGAGACTCAGTTTTTAGAGTGTAAGCTCGTTACCTTGAGATGAGACTCAGTTTTTAGACCATATATTTGGCGAATCATGTCTTCCTTTTGGAGAATTTAATTTAATGGAGATAACAATATAAGACAAATATAATTATTTATTGGTTTATAGTCAAAATTAAGCCTCGTTAAAACCTTTCTCGGTAAAAACCCTCCTTAGGGATAAAAAACCAAGATAGGAAAAAGAGTACCTAACCTGACTTTCATCATACAATCCTATGTATGGGTCTTCCTGTTAATTTTTCCAACTCGTATGCCCCGAGGCCGACTTCTTTCTTGATTCTGAATGGGCCTTCCCAGTTCGGGGCGAGCTTCCCATGTCTTGGGTCTTTTCTTGCTTGCTCTATTTTTCGTAAGATGAAGTCTCCCTTTATGAATTTCCTGGGTTGAAATTTTGAGTTGTATCTTCTGGCTGATCTATCTTTACAGACTTGTTCTCTGAGGTGTGCCAGTTCTCGCTCTTCTGTTAATAAATCTAGTTCGGTTCTTAGATTATTTTCATTTTCTTCAGCATTAAACTCTTGAACCCGTGGGCTCATGTAGGATATCTCTGCAGGGATCATCGCATCGCTTCCATAGGTCAACCGATATGGTGTTTCTCCTGTTGCCGACTGAGGTGTGGTGTGATATGACCACAAAACCATTGGTAGTTCTTCGGCCCATCTTCCCTTTGCTTCTCCAAGTCTTTTCTTCAATCCATTGAGTATTATTTTGTTGGCCGCTTCGGCTTGTCCATTTGTCTGTGGGTACTCAACTGAAGCCTTGATGTGTTTTATGTTATATTCTCTGCATAGGTCGGTAAATTCTCTAATATCGAATTGCTTTCCATTGTCTGATATTATGGTGTTTGGGATACCATGCCGACATATTATCTGTCTCCAGACAAACTTGCTTATTTTTCCTGCCGTAATAGTGGTTAACGGTTCAGCTTCAATCCACTTTGTAATGTAATCAATGGCCACCATTAGATATTTGACCTGTCCAGGAGCTAGTGGGAATGGGCCGAGGAGATCTATTCCCCACATTGCGAAGGGCCACGGGGACGTAATACTGTGTAGTTCCTCTGGACTCATGTAGCTAAACTTTGCGAATTTTTGACAAGCGTCACATTTTTTTCATGAACTCTTTAGCGTTAGCCCTTAATGTTGGCCAATAAAATCCAGCTCTCAGAATCTTGGCTGCTAATGATCTTGCTCCCCCATGGCTCGCACATACTCCTTCATGTACTTCCTTTAAGATGTAGCTTTGTTGATCGTTTGTGATGCGTCTTAGCAGGGGGGATGAATACCCTCTTCGGTAGAGTTGTCCGTTTATGATTACGTAAAAGCTGGAGTGGTACATGATTTTCTGAGCTTCGATCGGATCAGAAGGTAACTTGTTGTTCTGAAGATATTGAAAAATGGGGTTATCCAAGAATCTGAAGTGGTGATGTTTATTACCTCTGAATCTTCTTCGATACTTGGTTTTTGTAGGGTTTCCTGAATAACCGTCTTGTTGCATCCCGATTTTTTCATACTTGCGAGCTTGGATAACAGGTCGGCTCTCAGGTTTTGCTCTCTAGTTATGTGCTGAATTTTGAAGCTTGTAAAGTTAGTTACTAAACTTTTCACCTTATTCAAATACTTGGAGAGTTGAGGATCTCTTGTTTGATATTCTCCTCCAACTTGGCCTGTGACCAACTGTGAGTCACTGAAGACGGTTATATAGCTCGCTCCGACTTCTTTGGTTAGGAGCAGTCCAGCAATGAGCGTTTCATATTCTGCCTGATTATTGCTTGCTTTAAATTCGAAACAAAGGGATTGTTCGAGAACCAAATTATTTTGTCCTTCTAAGATGACTCCGGCTCCGCTACCTTTTATATTTGATGCTCCTTTCACGTAGAGAGTCCAAAATTGCTCCCCTTGTTCTTCTTCAGCAGGTGTGAGCTCTACCAGGAAATCTACTAGGATCTATGACTTAATTGGTCCTCTTGGTTGATAGTTTATACCGAATTCTGACAGCTCCACTGACCATTTGATCATCCTCCCTGCTAGCTCGGGCTTATGCAAGATCTGCCTTATGGGTTGATCAGTTTTTACAACTACCTGATGAGTCTGGAAATATGGTCTAAGTCTTCGTGCTGCTGTTATTATTACAAGAATTACCTTCTCAATTTTTTGGTACCTTATTTCAGGGCCCTACAGAGCTCTACTCACAAAATATATTGGTTGTTGTCCATTAGGATTTTTTTGAACCAAAATTGCACTGATAGCTTGTTCACTTACTGCCAGGTATACTAAGATTTCTTTCTCCGGATCTGGTTTCTTTAAAATGGGAGGTTGTGATAGGTAGGTCTTGATTTGATGGAAAGCTTGTTCGCACTCCTCTGTCCATTGGAATTTACTCCTTTGTCGAATAGATTGGAAAAGAGGTCTCAAACGTTCTCCAGATTTAGACAAAAATCTGGACAAGGCTACAATTCTTCCAACCAGTCTTTGTACTTCCTTCATGTTGGATGGGCTTTTCATTGCTAAGATAGCTTGACATTTCTCTGGATTGGCCTCGATTCCTCGGTCAGTTAACATGAAACCAAGGAATTTTCCAGAGTGAACAGCAAAAGAACACTTCTCTGGGTTGAGCCTCATATTGTATTTCCTGAGCTGGTTGAAAATTTCTTGAAGATCATCAATGTGCTTTCTGTCCGTTGGAGTCTTGACCACCATGTCATCGATGTAGACTTCTATGTTGCGCCCAATCTGCTCCGAAAATACCTTGTCCATCGGTCTTTGATATGTTGCCCCGTCATTTTTTAATCCAAAGGGCATAACTTTGTAATAGTAGTTGGCCATATCTATGATAAAAGTTGTTTTGTCTTCTTCCACTGGGTTCATTCTGATCTGATTGTAACCTGAATAAGCATCCATAATGCTGAGATATTTGTAACCAGAGGCTCCATCGACTAGGTGGTCTACGCTGGGGAGCGGGTAGGCGTCCTTAGGGCATGCTTTGTTCAGGTCGGTGAAGTCAGTGCACATCCTCCACTTCCTATTGGGCTTTTTGACCATGACAACATTCGCAAGCCATGTGGTATATTCAATCTCCCTGATGAAACCAGCTTCTAACAGTTTCTTTGATTCTGTTAGTGCTGCATTCCTGTGCTCCTCGCCTAGTCTTCGTTTCCTTTGGGAAATGGGTTTGATCTTTAGATCGATCATTAGCTTGTGACATACAAAATCTGGGTCGACCCCTGGCATGTCTGCAGGAGTCTAGACAAATAAGTCAGAATTTTCTTTTAGGATTTGTATTACCTGGTGTTCTTCTTTGGGTGAGAGACTTGTCCCAATCCGAGTTGTTTTATTTGGTTTATCGCCGATTTGGACAATTTTTAGCTCCTCGGTAGGTTGAGGTCTTCTATCCGAGAAGTCGATTCTTGGGTCTAGCTCTGTAGAGTGGATCCTGAGTTCAGCTCCAGAATCTTTGTTGGAAGATCTCCTTGTTTCCAAGCTTTTTACATAACAACGCCGAGCTTCGTCCTGTTCGGCTGTCATAACTCCTATCTTTTGGTCATCAACAGGAAATTTCATAGTTAAATGGGGAGCTGAAACGATTTCTCCCAAAGCATTTAAGGTGGGTCTTCCAATAATAATATTATAAGAAGTAAGAGCATTGACAAGTAGATATTTTACGTTTACAATTTTGTAAATCCCATCAGACCCAAAGGTCGTTCTGAGATTTACATAACCTCTTGCCTCTACCTGTTCTCCCGTGAATCCTACCAGGCTTCCATCAAAAGGATGAATAGTATCTGTTGGGAGGGAAAGATCCTCGTAAGTCTTCCAGAATAGGACGTCAGCAGAGCTTCCTTGGTCGATCAAAACTCTTCTGACCGAGCAACCTTCAATGTTTATCCGGACTACCATTGGATCGTCCTGATTCATGTCCTTTAAACCTGCGAAGTCCCTATCAGAGAAAGAAATGACAGGATGGGATTTACCTGACTGCTTCCGTTCCAATTTATTTACTGAAAAAATTGTTCTAAGGTGTCTTTTTCTGGAAGAGGAGGTAGGTCTGCCTCCTGCGAATTCTCCTGAAATGGTGTGAATGGATCCAACTCTTCTCCTAGGTGTGCTTGGTCCGGGGTTCCTTTCCGAGGATTCATCCCTGTTTCTTCTACGATCATAATCTACCCGAGCTGCTTCTTTTTATTTTTCTGCTTTCCATCTTACACATATCTCTCGAGGTGACCAAGTCTGATGAGTTGTTCGATTTGATTTTTCAAAGTCCAGCAGTCATCGGTATTATGCCCAAATGTGCGATGAAAGTCACACTTTTTTGTCCGATCAACCCCCTCAGGGGTATCCTTAGGGGGTGGGGGAAGTTCGATGATTCTTGAATTATATACTTCGCGCAAGATTTGGTTCCTTCTGGCATTTAGAGGAGGGAAGTGATCAAAATTTGGGGATGGTCGGGGCGATCTAGCCGACCTTCCATTTTTCTTTCCTGGGTGGTTCTTGAAGTTGTAGTTCCCTTTGTTATTTTGTTGATTATTGTGTTGAGAGGAACCGTCCTTTTCTAATTGTTTTGTTAGCATGGCTCAGAGTCATCTTTTGGCTACGGCTGCTTCCTCCGCATCTATCTGACCTGAGGCTTTACGTCTGAAGTCGACTATGTCGATTGGTTTTGACTTGGCTAACTCGTCTGCGAACTGGCCTTCTTTTACTCTGTTGATGATCGCCTTGAGATGTATCTTAGGATCGAGCTCTTTTACTTGCATAACTTCTTTATTAAAGCAATTGATGTAATCTTTAAGTGGCTCGTCATCTCCTTGAAGTATGCTAAACAGACTGTCTTATGTTTTCTTGAAGGGACAACTTGATGAGAATTGGTTCTTAACGGCTGTGCTGAACTCCTCAAAATCTTTAATTGATCCATGAGTCAGAGTTTAGTACCATTGCAGTGCGGGTCCTGTTAAAGTCCCTGGAAAAATCTTACATAAAACAGGATCAGTAGCACCTGTTGTGAGCATTATTGTATGAAATCTAGTAAGATGTGAATTTGGATCAGTTGTTCCATCGTAGAAAGGTAGGTCAGGGAATTTAAAATATCTTGGTAAAGGAACAGACATTATATAGTCAGTAAAAGGATGAAAACGTGAATCAGTATACCTGGGGTCTTGAACGTTCTAAGGGAGTTCGACTCCTTGAAGATTACGCGTCCTCCTCCTCTTCCCGAGAGTCTCGCGTATCATTCAGTTGATCTCGCATCACTCTGTTTTCCTCCAAGACCCTCTGGTTCTCCTGTCTTAGTTGTTCGAGCTGTTGAGCAAGTTCTTGCAATGTCGGTCCATCTTCGTTGGCGTTAGACCTTGTTTTTACCATCTTTTGGAAATTCTTGTGGTACTCTGGGAGAGTTTTACCAGAGCCCCACGGTGGGCGCCAAATGTTGTTACAAAGCCTAAATTCTACTCGGATGGTACAACTTGGCCAAGTGAAGAAGCGAGTGTGTTTTTTAATGCTGCTTGCGTCCCTCCTTTTATAGGTGCTGGGGGTATCTTCCCATTATGGCATGATTTGCTGATTGGGAGACAACATGCGCTGATCCTGCTATCAGATTGCTTAATATCAGCTCTTTCCTTTTCTGTCTGATTCCTTCCTTTAGTCAAGCCCAGGATCATGAGTCAGGTCTTCCTCTCCGAGCTTACCCTGCCCGAGCTTACCCTGCCCGAGCTAAGCAGGTACGTAACAATTTCCAACAATGAGATCACGTTGACATTCTACTTCCACTTTCGTCTACTTGCAACCATTTGATTTTTAATAAAACAATCGAACTTTTACTATATCTTTAGTTTGAGGGAAATAAAATAGAGGAGAGGAGGAGAGATTTTATTGAAGTTGTCTCGTTTGGTTTTAAAATAATGAAGGGAAAGGAAGGATTTTGGTTCCTCATTTGGTTCAAATTGACAAATGGCTATATTATCTTTTAAGAAAGACCTAGATGGGTTGTTTGAAAGAGTTGTGTGGTCTTATGAGAATTATGCATAAAACCAATATATCAATGGGTTAATTACCCGTTTTGAATCAATGGACAAGGAAAGATCTCTCAATATATGAGTATTAGACCTGGTTGGATTCTTTCAATGACATGGTGAAAGAAGTTGGTATGTGTTTGGAAATCAATCTGCTATAAAAGGAAACAAGTCTACATTCACACTGAAGCATCCTCTCACATGCTTTTTCAATATGGAAGTTTTAGAAATAGTGGTAATGCTAAACCAAATACATGTTCAATATCTCCCTCCTTATCTTGAAATTTCATTTTGGTTCCATTATTGGTGTTTATTTTTGGTTCCTAATCAAGAATAACAAATATAGAAGCAATGACATCCCATGGCTGGAACATAGCTTCAGAGGTCTCAATCATGAAGGTGATGCGACACCAATGAGTCACCACCAAATTAGACAAGTGGCACCACCTTTTGTCATTCTCCCATGACAGTTTTTTGAAAACCATATTAATTGAGAAGAGCTATATGATTCCCTCAACTTAATACTTATTCTCTTTGTTATATTTTCCTGCTTCCTTGGTAGAAACAATATCAAGGAAAACCCCACGTACGTTTCTACAAAGATAAAAGCTTCTTAAACACACAAGAATGCATGAAATCAAACCCAAAAATCTTACGACTATGATGTAAGTAGTCCCTACATTTGGTGTGTGTGTTTAAAGCTCATTAGGGTCTTGGATAATAAGCCAAAATCAAGTCCCTAAAATGATCAACTTTGATGGGGAGGAGCAT
The DNA here is from genome assembly GCA_026901365.1 of Sesbania bispinosa. Taxonomy (NCBI): domain Eukaryota; kingdom Viridiplantae; phylum Streptophyta; class Magnoliopsida; order Fabales; family Fabaceae; genus Sesbania; species Sesbania bispinosa. The sequence continues at coordinate 1,807,653 of QLOH01000101.1, forward strand.
ATGCCTTTTTTTTTCAACTTGGCTTTGGATCTCCATTTTGCTTTTTGGCATCATATTTGGTTTTTGAAAAATGCTAACAATACACTCTTTGACACACTCTTTACAATAGATCCTTGTGATTGGTTGAAAGTAATACGGATCCTACCAAGAGTGGGATCCATATAATTTGATAGGACCCACGTGAACTTTAATCAATAACAAGAAGTGTGTTAGTAGCACTCCTCTTTATGATAAAGGTTGTTATTAACCCTATTCCCCTTGACCTTAGCAACTTTTAAGCCCCTGTTTGGTAGGGGTGAAGTGGAGGAGGGAGGAGAGAAGTGTGGAGAAATGGAGAAGAGATGTGTGTTTGGTGGAGGAGGGAGGAGAGAAGTGTGGAGAAATGGAGAAGGGATGTGTGTTTGGTGAGGAGGGAAATGGGTGGAAATGAGGGGAGATGATTACACTATTCATTTCTCTGTAATTTTATAGTGAAATGGAGAGAAATTAGAAGTGGACAGGTGATAATCGATTTTTATGTATACATAATCGATTATCATGTTACCCAATGTCATAAAGAATCGATTTTCATGTACACATAATCGATTTTTATGTTACTCACTGTCATAAAAAATCGATTTTTAATGTCCCATAATCGATTGTTGAGGAAAAATATCGATTTTTCATATTTTTTTTTTGCTTTTATTTCACACACATTTCTCTCATACCAAACAACCTATTTCTCTTCATTTCACACCTATTTCTCTCACACCAAACAACTTATTTCTCTTCATTTCACACCTATTTCTCTTTCTTATTTCTCTCCTTCCCACTTCTCTTCTCTCTATTTCCCTAATTTTAATTACCAAACAAAAATCCCCATCTTTATAGCCCCGTGCACAAATTTTAACCGATTTTTACATCTTTCAATGCAGTTTGATTGTCAGGCAAATATATGCCTGCCTTTGATTGTTGTGTGGATGTTGCAATACCTCTTGCATATGCATTCGTCTACAACATCTCATTCCTGTTGCTAGTCTATTTTCCAACGTATCTATTTTGTTGTCAGCTTTATCAGGAAATCTTGATGAATATTTGTGGTGGATTTAGATGAACATTGAAGGGATTGTGAAGGTAGTGTAAGAGACTGTTATGCAATTTTTCGTCATACATAAAAATCTATTTGTTTTAGTAACATTTAAAAAAGATCACTGATATAGGTACATAGAACAGTGCTCCCGTAATTGTACACTGTGGCTTGTGGGGCACGGTTCCTTTTTTTTTCAAATTGTTTCATTTTTTTCCTCCTCTTTTTTTGTTTCTTTTTTTACCATTTTTTAAAATAGTTTTTATTTTTTAAATTTATTAATATATTTATTATTATTTATTTATTTTATTAAATAAAAATATAGACACTAGTGCAAAAAAGGCATACAACGACACCTTTTTAATGACGGTTAAAAGGGGACCGTCGTTGATAACTGCACGGTGGCATTTTTTAAAATTTAGCAAAGTTTTCAACGACGGTTCATTTTTAACCGTAGTGAAAAAGTATAACAACGACGATTCTGCAGAGAACCATCGTCCTTTGGGCTGGGCAAAAAAGAAACAACGACGGTCCCCTTTAGAACCGCCATTATCCCCCAAACCCTTTTTCCCATTTCGCGAGCGTCATCCCATTCTTCTCCCCTTTCTCTCACTCCCTTTCTTTCACTTCCTCTCCGTCCCTCTCCCCCCACCGTGCGTCTCTCCCCCCACCGTGCGCCCCCCCTCCCTCACCGTCCCTTCTTCCCCTTACGACATATAAGAACCATTTTTCACTCATCTCCTTTCAAACTTTCACCCGTTTTACTGCGAGCCCTAAGTGCAGCAGCTATCGCCCTCAACCGCACTAGCCACCACCCTCCTCACCAGCCACGTGCGCGCGTGGCAGGCGACGAACACCAACATGCGGGCGCGGCGAGACACCATGAGCAGTGTTGTGCGAGCTTCACCGTGAAGCATCAGGACAACTTGCGTTCTCCTCCCCTGCCATGAGCCCTAAGTCGTGCGAGCTCTCCCTAGACAAAGACACAGGTACCAAATGCATTTGTTATACATTCAATTTGTATTGTGATTTGATTTGAAAAATCCACATTAATTTTTAGAATCAAGGTTAAGACTTGAGGTAATTTCTGAAGCATTCACTGGTTGACAGGATGTCGATTTCAAACAAAACAACGCTACAGATTTGGGTGGTTCAGTATGAGGCTGAAGTTAGTAGGAGGTGACTCTGCTGGTGTTGTGACAACTTATTGTAAGTGTATAAATCATTGAAATATAGTAAAGTTCTTTTTTGATGAGTTCTTCTGCGAAGAGTGGGGATTTGTTTTAGATGTGCATGGAAAATGGTGTAGGGCCAGATAGAGATGAGCTTGATTTTGAGTGTTTGGGAAACAAAATAGGGCAACCTTATTTGATTCAAACAAACGTGTACAAGAATGGGAGTGGTCAGCGTGAGATGAGGCACATGCTATGGTTTGACCCCACTGAGGACTACCACACCTATTCCATCCTCTGAAAACAACCACCGGATAATGTAAGTTTAATCTTATACTACTGTTCATAATCTGTGTTTTAGCAAAAAAATACTGCTACTGCTAGAACCACCTGGAGGCTGGGGAAACAAATCAAAACCACCTTTATGGCTCAATTCTAATTTTGAGTACTGCTCAATTGATAGTTAAGTGTGAGACAATCCTAGGATTAGAGCACCAAAATGAACAAGAAACTGTCTAAACAATATGTAGACAATGGTCAAGGATAAGATTCTAGGATTGAAAGCCCCTTCGATGTAATTCAAGAGTAGAGTGATGAGCTATATATTGTTCTTGTCAAACCAGAAATGTGTTATTTTCCTCATTATCAAACCTGTAAAAACACAACTTGGATGGTAATTGAAAAGCATAAGGAAACTTAAAATACAATAAGTGTCAGCTTTTTCTTTAAAACATTGAATCTTTGCTTGAAAATAGTCCTTTTGGTGCATGGATGCAATTGACCGAACCCCTTCAGCTCACAATTTATCAAACATTCTGTTTGAAATAGCTTCTTTTGGAAAGGATATTGAAACTGCAGCAAATGAAAGCCGAAAGGAAAAAGGCCAAAACTCCAACAGGAACCTATAGACAGACTTTAACTACTCAATATGGGACTTGTTATTCTTTGGGGAGACACCATGGCCTCAAAGGACAAAATCATAATTGAGGTGAAATTGGTGGAGAATTAAGCGTTGCTCCTGAAGGATCCAAGAACCTTGATGGCTGCTGCTCTTAGAATGTATTGGTGGTAGATTGCAGCCGCCAAAGCCCTAACAAATGGTAACGTACTAATGTAACGTACTCAATGCAATTAAATATTGATTAATTGTACAGGGAATAGCACATGCAATTTCCTACCTGCACAGTGATTGCTCCCCACCAATTCTGCATAGAGATGTAACACTGAATAACATACTACTAGACTCAGACTTTGAACCACATATTGCAGATTTTGGCACAACAAAGCTGCTAAGCTCCAACACTTTAACCTGGACATCAGTTGTTGGATCCTATGGCTACATGGCTCCAGGTACATAATGTAACCAATTTAAATTCTAGATTTCTACATGATACAGCTTCTGATCCAGTTGTAGTGGAAATATACAACACCATTTAGATTAAAACACAAAAATAATCATAATTTTCTTATTAGAATTGAAAAAAATAAATATTACTAGTTTTGAATATAAAACATGGATTTTTAATTTGGGCACCCAAATTAAATATGATCAGCCTAGCTATCCGTCAATTTTGATGAAAGAATGAATAAATTTGATTGATTCAAAGTAATTTGATTGATTCAAAGGTTTCAAAGACTCTGATTGATTCAAAGGTGCCTTTGATTGCAGAAATTCCACATTGGCCATCACTGTTCATGTCCTCGGTCCTTCAACTCTCTGCCTTTCTTTCTAAGAAAAGGTGATTGCTATTTTCTCTTCCTTTCCTTTTTTTTTTTCTAATTTCAATTATTCATAGGGCTTGAGGTTTCTATAATGAATAACATTTTGATATTATATTTTCATGTTTTTTTTTTAATTTTAGTTAATGAACATTTACAAAATTTAAACAACTTAAAGCTATTATTTGAGAGAATGTTAAGAATCAACTGGATATAGGAATGATAAAGGAATATTGAAATATAAGCTTTGATGTGTATGTATCATTGTTAACGGAAAGGTAGTAGTGATTCACTTCACGTTGTTCAATTACTACTTCATTTGCCAAATTCAACAATGGGAGTGATTGGATAGATCCCGGGTCTATGTCAGTGTGCTAGAAAACCAAGATATTAAAAAAGGATAGCAAGAAAGGAAGTTGATATGAGTTGCAACAGGCAACTTACTGATATTAGATGGTTAAATGCATTCAATGGTTTTTTTAATTGTATGCATTTGTGCTATTACTAGATCTTTTCTTTTATAATGGAGTAGTTGTCTTTATTTTTCTTCTCTTTAACATTAAAAAAAACTATCCATGTTTGGATATCAGAACATTATGTGATCCTTTCATTTAATTATTTTATGAATGTTAAAGGCATGCTTTGTCCTTTTCATATATCATAACATATTGAAGGTGCCATTGTTTATTTAGATGCTGAATCTACAGAGAGTTTCCAATTTATTTGGGCATATCCTGTACTTCTAGATCTCGGTGCACGGGCTAGCTATTTGCAGTTTGGAAAACATGTGTGAACTTGACATGGTAAGTAGTAGTTTCATATTTTGCCCAAGTTGTCTTTCAGTTCTTACAGTAACCTACCAAGATTTGATTATAATTTCATTAAAAGGATAACACTTGTTTATTAAAAAATTTGAGGATATTGTTGTTTTCCTGTTTTTGAAAAAGATTATATCCAATATTTATTTCTGATCTAAGTGTTGGAATTTTACTTCATGGATACTTTTCTAGGCAAAGCCTGTAGCAATTATTTGCTAAATATGTTATGCCAATTGTTATGGATAATGATAGAACTGTGCAGGAGATAGATGACTCAGTTATGGCATGATTGAAAATGGAAAAGTTATCAATATTTTCTTCCCTTTTATAATTTTTCTATTCGTTAAAAATATTTTATTCTTTGACCCTGTAATCATTCCAAACTCACCAGTGGAATGCGATCAAAGACCATGAGACCTGTCTTAAAGGCAGCAAAAAGCCATAATTGAGGTAATGCAAAAAAGTTATTCTATCTAGTAAAATTGGATCTATTTTATGTATATTAAATAACGGCATAAATGTCTATATCAATTTACTAAACTTTTAAATGATGTGTTAGATGAATAGATGATGATTGGTTTAGTCTACACAACTTGTTTAGACTAAGTTTGATGTTTGTGTGGACCACTGCTTGTAAATTTAATTTTCAATTATTTAAATTAAAGATGTTGGACCGCCAAGGATCAATTTGATTGGTTATTACTATTTTTTGCTGGCTAATGTGAATTGGCTTATATTGTAAGGCATTAATGAGTTAGTTGAATAAATATTCATGAACTTCTACACTAATTAAGTATCTTCTCTTTATGGATCATAAACACTTTTTATTTCTACCATATCATAAGTAATGGGAATATTTATCTCATAAGTACTTTAAAAATCTCCCCCCTTAGCAAGGACAGGAATATATTTCATTTTCTGAATTTTCTTGTTTTATTTCTATCATATTTGTTCCCCATGATTTCTTTATTTTTTTATGTTTGTTTTAACTTATCTTTTTGAACATTTCTAGTTCTAGTTTTTCATTATATATATATACTTACTGTTTCTAATCTAAAAATATAAAAATAGGTTAGTCATCAATAATAAATGATTGTTTAGTTTTCATTTAGGTTAGTCATAAACTGGAGTAAGGTTATTTATTTTTCATGATTAATTTGTGATGACAACCAGTCAGTGGACCTCTAAACTGACAGCTGATGGCTAGGGTCAACATTGGAGCTGCTTGAAATGTTTGGAGCTGAACCAAGCATGAGTCTTCCTTCATGAGGGTCAACCCTTGGTCAACCCTTGACCATTGACCAAGAAGCCAAAGTCAACATGCAAGGCTCAACTTAATTAGGAATCAATATAATTAGGATTTATGATGTAATTAGGATTTGTGTTGTAATTAGGACATGTTTGTCATTTTTCCTTAATTAGGGGCGCCACTTACCTATGGGTTTAGTGGTTAGTAGGATACCTTACTAGGAGATGTAGAGGGTCATGGGTTCTAATCCCACCTAGGATAGGAAATTCACTCATCTTGTATTTTCCTATGTAAATGGGCGCATAATTGGGAGGTTTATTGGCTTAAGGCTTAGCTTAGCCATACACCTTTAGGAGCTTGGGTTCAAATCCCACTTAGGATGGGATTACACCCATCATTTTAGTATCCCCCTTTTTATTCCTTCTTGAAGCCGCCCCTCCCCTCTTCAACTCCTATATAAAGGAGTCTTCCTCTCTTGTAATTAACATTGAATTTGGAAGTAAAGGCATTATGCCCAATTTTCTCCTCCCTTTGTGAGTTGAGAGAGGCTTGGTGGTTGTTGCTCAAACCATACTGAGACTTATCTAATTCTCCTGAATTAGTGGCGTCTGGCATTGGACTTATCTGCTGCAAGTGGACTCTTGCTTTAGTGGCGTCCTTCCCATTTCTTCCTCTCCACTTTTTCTTTCATTTTCTCTCATTTTCGATCACTTTCTTGCGCAAAATAAGCTGCTGCCCTGCACCTTATTTTCGCAATTTATTCACTATATTTTGATTCTAATCGGTTGGTTTTGCTCAATTCTAGATCCTACAACTATCCGGCTATCAATTGGTTATCAGAGCTTGTTGAATTTGAGCAAAATTGGAGCTACAAGGCCGCGGGTACTGCACCTATTTAGTGCAGAATTTTCATTCAATTAATGTAATTCCATCCCTCTTTTCAATTGTAATTTGGACTTGGACTGTTTCCCGGGCCCGAGGTGCCTTTCTGCTGCTATCAGCACTTGTCTGTCTTGATTGATTTGCTTGAATTCTTGCTAGTTGGGGGCTGTTTTGGGCCGCTAATTCCCACCCCCTAGGTGTTTGTTTAAATGCCTCTTTAATTGCTCATACTTGTTCTTGAGTGATTCTTGCAAATTAATTGATATAACTGCTTGTTTGTGGTGAAGTGTGGTAAGAGGAGGCATTGTTGTCTTCATTTTTCCAAAGATCGTTCACCTACATTTCTCCCCTTCACCATTAATTGTCATCCCCCATATTCATATCTTTACTTTCCGCTTTTAATTTTCCGCCATTTAATTTCCGCTTCTCCCCATCCTTTAATTTCTGCTCTCCCCTTTACATTCTGCCATTTACATTTCTGCTCTACCCATCCTTTAATTTCCGCTTCCCACTTTACTTTCAGTCATTTACTTTCAGTCCTCCCCATCCTTTTAATTTCCGCTTCCCCCTTTACATTTCTGCTCTCCCCATCCTTTTACTTTCTGCCATCCCCTTCTACTTTCTGCCATTTACATTTCTGTCCTCCCCATCCTTTTAATTTCAGTTTCCCCCTTTAATTTCTTGCCATTTAATTTTGCGCAATTTTTCCTCTTTATTTTTGCCATTTTATGCGCATTTTTGGGCTCTTGTGTTGTTCAATTTCCTACTCTTGTTATGTCTGTTTGATTGGCATTCTGATTGCAAATTTGGATTGACTGCTATCTCTACCTTGGACTTTCCCTGTTTGATTGTGCAAAACGCTCACCTATAGGATCTTTTTTGGTTCATAGTATTGGAAGAAGATCAACAAATTCTAATTGTTGATTTTCCTTCAAATTTTAATTCCAATCTTAAAATTGAACCAAGTGCGTTTCTGTGACCATACCGGTTTTGTATAATCAACAAGGAAGTGCTAAGCAATTTTTTTGGCCATTTTTGAAATCAAGTTGCCATCACGTTTTTACAGTTTTTAGAAATCAGTTTATTCATTATTTTTGCTTTTCTGGGCCACTTGGACCAGTTTACTGTCAGAAAATTCCAAAAATATTACAGTAGGTACAGTTAATTTTCTTTTCATTGTGTACAAATTTCTGTAATTTTCTGTTGGGAAAAAAAGACAAAAAAAGAAAGAAAAGGCAAGAAAAATACAAAAGGTACGTACGTGCCAAAAATAGAAAAAGAGGTGTAAAAAGCAAAAAAGGGTGCAAAAGTCAACAAAAAGGAAGAAAAAGTCAAAAGACACCCAAAAAGTCAAAAGAATCAAAAAAATTCAAAAAAAAAAATTCAAAAAAATAGAAAAACAAAAACAAAGAAGTATCCCAACAATACAGTGATAGTTTTACTGTAATATTCTGTTTCATTTCCCTGTATACCGTAATTGAGTTGTATTTACTGTTTTCTTAAAAACGACAATTTTGGCAACTCTTTTTCAAAAATCACCAAAAACAATTCTCTTTGCAATTTCTTCCGTCTTGTCTTGTTTGCTGTCTGCTCTTGTGTATAAGCTTGTTTGAGTGTCAGCTTTTCTTGTTTGTCATATCAATTCTTTTGTTTTGTCTTAGGATTTTTCCAATCTTCTTCCAGTAGGTATTTTCTTTGTTAGTGCGCTTCTATTTGGGTAAGGGTTAAGACTTAGACTCACGTTGGTCTTTGCAACTTCTAATCAACCTCCAACCGAGTAGAAGAGGCAAGAGAGTTTTCATTTTAGAAAAAGCCAAAAAAGAGTGACATACACGAGTGTTAACATTCCATCGAGTGTAAACACTTAGTGAGTGGAAAGGTCCAAATTCTTGAAAATCAAAAATTTTAACAATGGGTAGTAGGAACTCACCACCTCCTTCACCTAGAACTTTAAGGTATAGGGCCGAGTTGCAACATGCAATTCAAGACATGGCCAGAATGATGAGGCATGAGATGAGTGAACTTAGGAAAGAACTAAGTGGGAATAGGAGGGAGAGAAGGCATTCTTCTCGAGAAGGAGGAAGTGAGGATAGGTATAGTGTGGTTAGGAGTGAAGATAGGTACCATGCTAAGAGTAGTGAGGGAGAGAGACACTCTAGCCATACTTATAGGAGAAGGGAAAGGGAAAGAGAGCATAGAAGGCCTAGGAGGCGTGAGGAACCTAGAGGGTTTAGAGAAGACTACTATGAGGAAATCCCTAGGAGAGAAAGAGAGGAGTATTATGAAGAAAATCCTAGGAGGCATAGGAGAGAGCATAGGAGAGAAGAAGAGCCTAGAAGGGAACAAGGTTTTAGAGGGGTAAAAATAGAAGTCCCAACCTTTAATGGTAAAAATGATGTAGAACAATACCTAGAATGGGAACTTAAAATTGAACAAATTTTTAGTTGCCATAGGTATAGGGAAGAGGAAAAGGTTAAAATTGCCTCTCTAGAATTCAAGAACTACGCCTTAGTTTGGTGGCATCAGCTTCAGGCTGAAAGAAGAAGGTGCAATGCTCCTTTGGTTTCCTCTTGGGAGGAAATGAAGTCCATCATGAGAAAGAGGTTCATACCTCAACATTACACTAGGGAGTTGCACATCAAACTCCAAACTCTTAAGCAAGGATCTAAGAGTGTAGATGAGTACTTCAAAGAAATGGAACTTGCTTTAATTAGGGCCAACATAGTTGAGGATAGTGAAGCAACTATGGCTAGGTTTATCAATGGACTTAATTTCGACATAAGGGACATAGTGGAATTGCATCCTTATGTAGAAATGGAGGACTTGGTACACCAAGCCATTAAAATTGAAACTCAACTAAAAAGAAAGGGTAGCTATAAAAGAGGAAACACTAGTTTTACAACTAGGAACAAGGAAACCCTAAAAGAAGATAAGGGAAAGAGCCTAGAGAAGGATGAACCTAAGGTTCCTAGGGTTACTTCTAACCCCACTCCTTCTACTAAAAAGGAAGAGCCCTCTACCTCCACAAGAAACATCAAATGTTTCAAGTGTGATGGCAAGGGACACATAGCTTCCCAATGCCCAAATAGGAGGGCAATGTTGGTTAAAGAGAATGGAGAGTAGACTAGTGCAAGTGAGAATGAACAAAGTGAGGATGAGGAAAAAGAAACTAGTGAAGAAGAGAATGAAATTAAGAAAGAAGTATATAGGACCGAGGGTAAACTTTGAATGGTGAGAAGGTCCCTAGGAAATCAAATAATAAGAGAAGATGAACAAAGACAAACTGTCTTCCACACTAGATGCATGATAGAGGGACGGATTTGCTCCCTAATTGTTGATAGTGGAAGTTGCACTAATATTGCAAGTGCAAGAATGGTGGAAAAACTTGGTTTATCTACCACTCCCCACCCCAGACTATACAAGTTATCTTGGATATGTGATGATGGGGAAAGGGAAGTAAATAAGCAAACTCTCATCTTTATTTCCATAGGTGATTATGATGATAATGTTCTTTGTGATGTTGTACCTATGGATGCCACACATATCTTGTTGGGTAGGCCTTGGCAGTTTGATAAGAGAGCCATCCATGATGGATACTCTAATCAAATATCTTTTAAACATGATGGAGCTAAAATTACTTTGATGCCAATGTCAATCCAAGAAATATGTGAGGATCAAGCTCACATGAAGAGAGAGATAGAACTTGAGAAAATTAAGAGACTTAAGATAGGAGATGAGGATAGAAACAAAAAGAAAGAAGAAACATCGAGAGTAATGATAGAAAAGGTGAAAACCAAAGAAAGACAAAAAAATAAAAGGGAAGTCATGTTATTACTTCATCAATTCAAAACTGCTGATCTTAATTGTTTTGAAGGAGATCAAGAAAGGGAGCTGCTGATTAAGGAAGGAGGGCGTAGCAACACTACAAGGGAGTTTCCTCTAACCTTATCTCCTGTTTCTTCTTCTTCTTCCACTTCCCTTCTTTCTTCCACCACTCTTTCTTTCACCAAAACTCCCTACATGATTCCCAAGTACTATTGTTATGAGCATTAGAGGATACATACTTGGGAATAATGAGTCTTCTTTTCTATGTTGACTAGGTGCGCAAGGATGTCCATTGTTGAAGACCTAGCAAGGATTCACTAATCCTAAAGGGAAGCCGCCACCTTATCCTCTTTGTCATCCATTCTTTTATTCCTCTTCTACCCCTTATATTCTTATCATTTTTCAGATTTGAGGACAAATGCTTTTCAAGGGGGAGGGGATGATGACAACCAGTCAGCGGACCTCTAAACTGACAGCTGATGGCTAGGGTCAACGTTGGAGCTGCTTGAAATGTTTGGAGCTGAACCAAGCATGAGTCTTCCTTCATGAGGGTCAACCCTTGGTCAACCCTTGACCATTGACCAAGAAGCCAAAGTCAACATGCAAGACTCAACTTAATTAGGAATCAATATAATTAGGATTTATGATGTAATTAGGATTTGTGTTGTAATTAGGACATGTTTGTCATTTTTCCTTAATTAGGGGCGCCACTTACCTATGGGTTTAGTGGTTAGTAGGATACCTTACTAGGAGATGTAGAGGGTCATGGGTTCTAATCCCACCTAGGATAGGAAATTCACTCATCTTGTATTTTCCTATGTAAATGGGCGCATAATTGGGAGGTTTATTGGCTTAAGGCTTAGCTTAGCCATACACCTTTAGGAGCTTGGGTTCAAATCCCACTTAGGATGGGATTACACCCATCATTTTATTTTCCCCCTTTTTATTCCTTCTTGAAGCCGCCCCTCCCCTCTTCAACTCCTATATAAAGGAGTCTTCCTCTCTTGTAATTAACATTGAATTTGGAAGTAAAGGCATTATGCCTAATTTTCTCCTTCCTTTGTGAGTTGAGAGAGGCTTGGTGGTTGTTGCTCAAACCATACTGAGACTTATCTAATTCTCCTGAATTAGTGGCGTCTGGCATTGGACTTATCTGCTGCAAGTGGACTCTTGCTTCAGTGGCGTCCTTCCCATTTCTTCCTCTCCATTTTTTCTTTCATTTTCTCTCATTTTCCTTCACTTTCTTGCGTGAAATTAGCTGCTGCCCAGCCACTAATTTTCGCATTTTAATGCTTGTTTTTCAATTCTAATCGGTGGTTTTTGCTCAATTCTAGATCCTACACCCATCCGGCTATCAATTTGCAATGTTTTGATAAAAATCTAAGACCAATGATTGATTGTGCAGTAGAAAGATACCAAATATTGTAGTTATTAATCCAAACTTTGGTTAATTTAATCATTTTAAATTATCTTCATCTAGGAAAACATACTGGAAGCCTCCACAAGCAGCTTGAGAGTCGATTTTAACCTTCCAATGGCCGACAAGTAGTAAAAAAATAAGTGGATTTGAATAATAAGCTGTTATTCCATATGGATTTGTTCTCTTATTAATATATATTGGTTATATATATATATATATTCCATTTGTTCCATTATAGTTTTAAGTATAGAAGATAAAAGTATTATAATTATGCTTTCCCCTTTAGCTACGGATTAGCTACAAAATTCTGGGATATACTCATGGCATACAATGACGGTTAAAACTAGAACCGTCGTTGTATGTCCAGGAAACAACGACGGTTCACACAACAACCATCGTTGTTTCCTGGACATACAACGACGGTTCCAGTTTTAACCATCGTTGTTTCTGACATACAACGACGGTTCCTGTGCGAACCGTCGTTGTTTCCTGGACATACAACGACAGTTCCAACTTTAACCGTCGTTGTTTCTAATTTATAACGACGGTTGACAGACATCGTTGAAAACCCACTTTTTAACGACCCCTGGATCAACGACGGGTCAACAACCGTCGTTAAAAGCCTTTTTTAACCGTCGTTAAAAGCCCAATTTGCAGTAGTGAGATCAAGAAATATAATAAATATGTGTTTTTTGAAGAGTTGACATAAGTTTTTTTATCATCATTATTCTATTTTGATGCTAATAACCAAATATACTATTTCATTCACAGTTTCTGTGCACACAATTAACCACACAAATTCAATTAACCAAATATCTCACTCTGTTAACCGCCAATGTATACACCATTAACCTCATTTAAAAATATGTTCACCGTTTCTGGACACATAATTAATCTCGTGTTAACAGGAGTTGCAATTAACCTCACAAAATCAATTAACCAAAAATCATATTCTGTTAACCACAAATGAATACATCATTAACCTCATTTTTAAATATGTTCACTGTTTCTGGACACATAATTAACCTCGTGTTAACAGGAGTTGTAATTAATCTCACAACATTAATTAACCAAAAATCTTATTCTGTTAACCACAAATGGATACACCATTAACATCATTTTTAAATATGTTCACCGTTTCTTATCACATAATTAACCTCGTGTTAACAGGGTTGCAATTAACCTCACAAAATCAATTAACCAAAAATCTTTTTCTATTAACCACAAACGGAAACACCATTAACCTCATTTTTTAATATGTTTAACGTTTCAGGACACATAATTAACCTCGTGTTAACATAAATGATTAACACAAATTTTATGTGATCATTTATTGTATTTCTTGATCTATATTTTTATTTAATGGATAAATAAATAAAAAATAAATATAATAATAAAATAAAAATATAAAAACTATTTTTTTAAAAAGAAAAATGCTAGAAAAAGGGGAGGAGACTAATAAAAAGCACCTCAAAAAAAAAAGAGAGGGGGGCTTAAAAAAAAACCCGTGTGGTAAAAAAGCAGGACGTACGTCTCGCTTTACCCTTTAAAAAACGGTCGTGATATTCTTACACTTGAATAGGAAAACATTGGCGTTACACTATGCCAGGTTGGCACCAACTGATACCATGAAAAAAATAAGCAACTCATATAAAAAATGAGTAAACTAGTAAATTGGTCCCTGACTTTTTTAGGGTTATGCAATTTAGTCCCTAAGAAATAAAAAACTCCAATATAGTCCCTAACTTCTTGTTTTTTCTTTCACTATAGTCCAACTGTGTGTTTTCCGTTAATTTTTTTTATGATGTGTCACGTTTCGTGACACTGTATCATACTATTTGCCATCGGGGCACAAAAATAAGGTCATTGGAGTTGAGACCTTCCAATGAAAAGGGGGGACAAGAGAGAAAAAGGGAAAATAAGGAAGTACAACGGTTGGAGTTGAAGCCTTTCAAGCTATAAATTTGAATAAACCACATCATTTTTGTGTTATAGTGGACACTATAATGACAAACAGTGAGACAGAGTGTCACTAAACGTGACATGTCGTAAAAAAATTAACGGGAAACACATAGTTGGACTATAGTGAAAGAAAAAATAAGAAGTCAGGGACTTTATTGGGGTTTTCTATTTTTTAGGGACTAAACTGCATGACCTTAAAAAAGTCAGGGACCAATTTGTTAGTTTACTCTATAAAAAACTAAAAAAGAGAAATAGATACGGTCGTTATATTCCTACACTTGAATTATACTATGCCAGGTCGGCACCAACTGATACTGTGGAAAAAAAAGCAACTGATATGAAAAAAGAGAAATAGATATGTTAGGGTAGAGCTTGTCTCGAGTACTGGAGGGCTCCATTATGTGAGAGATAGACACATCCCATATGTGGGACCCACACATATGTGTGGGTCCCACATATGGGATGTGTCTATCTCTCACATAATGGAGCCCTCCAGTAAATGGAGAGGATTTTTATCCGATATGTTAATGGGTACCATCTAGACATGTACTATAGTGTTTGTCCTTATATCTATATTTAAAAAAATTGTATTCGTACTCATATCCACGTGGGTCCCATACCTGTCGGGAACTTATATGTATTTACCCGCACTCGTTAATTATAATTTAGTTAAGTGAAAAATTAATATTTCAATAAAAAATATTACCTTCGTTCCTATTTAATTATCCAGTGAGACAAAAAGAAAACACATAGACTAATAAATATAATCATTACACTTGTTTTCGTAAAAATACATTTTAAACTTTCTATTTTACCCTTTATATCTCTTACTATTTATTGAGTCTCATTAATTTTCAATAATGAGCCATTTATTAATATAAGAAAAAATAGACAAAAATTTAATTATTATTGTATTGGATTTTGTAAGTAGACAATTAAATGGGAACAATTTTTTTTTTCTAAAAAAAGTGGATAGTTAAATAGGAACAAAGATAATATTAGTTTAAGAAAATTATAATTCAATTGAAAAATTACTCCAAAGTCATCTAAACATAATTATTAAATATCAGCGACGTAACTGTTAGAACCACAGGAAACACTAGAAGGGGGGTTGAATAGTGTTTTAAGCCTTTTTCATTGATTTTGGAAATCTTTAATTTAATTCATGAAGATGAACAATGTTCAAAACAAGTCTTAAGATCAGAGATAATTAAAACGTGCGGAAGATAAGAAAAATAGAGTTTCTTCTAAAGCTTAAGATTGTTTTAAACAGAGGCTTCTCAAAGTATCTTCTGAAGATTATTACAAAGAGTGTTTTCAGAACGGTTTCTGAAATACTTCAGATGACTAGAGGTTGTCTGAAGTCTGTTTCTGATTTCTGAACTAAGCTCTTTCCAGACTCACTTCAGATAATTATTTCAGAAGTTCTTCAAGGTACATTCTTTGTAATGCTTCAAATGATATGAGATACATTTCATGTTTTGTTCATATGAAAGATCATTTTATTGAAATAGTCGTGTTAAGTTTATTATGAAAAATACTTTTCAATCCCCAACAGAAATATGAAAGTTGTAAATAAAAAGATTAAGGGAAAGAGAACTTAGGCACATAATTTATCCGGGTTCACCCACAAACCCGTGAGCTACATCCAGTCCAGAGGAAAACCACCACTGGATTTTCCACTATCTGAATCCACAGATACAAGTATTATTCACAGCCTCTTCAGACCAACACAAGTATTACATTGTTTTCAACTGCCTCTCCAGGCAACTCATTGCAGTATTCTTTGCTTATCAACTGCCTCCCCAGGCAACTCAATGAGTATTCTTTTGCAGGCAGCCTCTCAAGGCGCAATAAGTATTCTTTGTTTTCAACTGCCTCTCCAGGCAACTCTTGCAGTATTCTTTTCTTATCAACTGCCTCCCCAGGCAACTCAATGAGTATTCTTTTGCAGGCAGCCTCTCCAGGCGCAATAAGCATTCTTTTCTGTCAAGCCTCTTCAGGCTCTACAACAAGTATTCTTTTCTGTCAAGCCTCTTCAGGCTCTACAACAAGTATTCTTTTCTTCCACCAAGCCTCTCCAGGCTCTCAGACACTTATCCAAGTGTAGAGTATTCTTTCTTCCACCAAGCCTCTTCAGGCTCTCAGACACATAAAGTGTTTACAAATTAAACTAAGTTTAAGTTTCCACGAAACATAAACTTAATCTTTTCTTGTACTAGAGGTTAACTGAGTACTACTCAGGATACAATGAATGAATTCTAAGTACAAGGTTAAGACAGTGATACAAGTGTATAAGTTTAAGTACAATCCCTGTCTCTGATATGAGGAATAACATCCTCTGAGAATTGGCTAGGTAGATACTGACTTTAAGTTCCAGCCTTGTTCCCCAACCATTGGTTTCCATGGGCTACATTCTCACCCGTATCATTGGAATAACCAAGGTATACTTGCGGCTTCAAACCATTCTTGGTTCATTTGAGATTAAGCACAGCCTGGTTGGTTGTTCAATTGAACAACTACAACTTTGACTAACTGATCAATAGATCAGCAACATGGTTGATTCTTTTTCAACTTTCTCAACTTGGTTGATTCAAGTAAGCATGGTATCTTGATCAACAGATTGAACCATGTGAATGTGTTGAACATCTTCAAATTCTTCCTTGAGGCTATTTATATGTTCTGTTGGAATATAGCCGTTTGAAGATGATTCATAATACCGTTGAGATAATTGATGATGTGGCTCATATAGCCGTTGTGTAGTAATGTCTCAAACGGTTGCTTCTCCTTAAGCAAATAAGTGTTCAGACAGTCCTGTTCTGACACTTCTGTAGATGAGCTCTTTTAGAGAGATTTTCTTGATATTGTTTTGCATGTTCTCTCTCTTGATTTCCTTTTGCTTTTCTTCAGCTGTCTTGTGATTTCTTCTGCGTTCCTCAGCTGACTTCTGATTTCTTCTGCTTTTCTTAGGAGTGTATATGAGGAGATATCCGTTGGATTTGTCCTTTTGCTTATTTTGTATATGCTCCTTTTCTGTTTGCTTCCTGACACCATTTCTTCTTTCTTCTTTGAGTGAGGTGTCTTGTCGAATAGCTGTTGTTGCAGTTTCTTCTTCTGAGATATAGATGAATAAAGATGTTGAATTTTAATATGTTTTATTCAAACATCTTTCTGGTTGCTTTTACTCAGTCTTCTGATCAGTTCTGGGCAGCCAGCAGGTGCAGGTGCAGGTGCAGTAGGTCTGCGCACACAAAAATGCTTTTTGTTGCAGGTGCACCGGGTGTTACAGAAAGTCTTTACAGAGTTTCCTTATTTGTGCAAGACTTTGATCGAGGCATAAAAGCATGTTTAGCTTTTATACTGAAATAAGTGTACTCCATTTTGGTAGAGTGTGCTTTACACTTTAGCAATGTCTTCAAGAGATAAATTCTTGATTCTGTTTGTTGGCTTCTTCAAATAGTCTTCATGTCTTCATACGGTCTTCACGTTTTCAGATGGTTTTCACGTCTTCAGATGGTCTTCACGTCTTCAGATGGTCTTCACGTCTTCATATGGTCTTCACATCTTCAGATGGTCTTCACGTCTTCAGACGGCTTGCGTACTTCAGACAGCTTCAACACTTCAGACGGCTTGCGCACTTCAGACAGCTTCAGCACTTCAGGCGAGTTGCGTTCTTCAGACAGCTTCTATGCTTCAGACGAGTTGCTTACTTCAGATAGCTTCTGTACTTCAGACGAGTTGCTTTACTTCAGACACCTTCTACGCTTCAGACGAGTTGCTTTACTTCAGACAACCTTTATATGAAATCCTGCATTTGTTCTTCCGATCCTGATCTTCTGATTCTGATTTTGTTCATCAAATCTTCTTCTTCTTCTAATGAATATTTCAACCTGAAACACAATCAACAAACCAATACCTTTCTCAGTAGAATCTGTTTATATAATCTTATTTGTTCTTATTATGTTCTTATATGTTCTTTGTATACTCTTATTTGTTAATCATTAAAACTAAAGAATATTAAGTCTTTGAGTCAAGTTTGAATGCTCAAACTGATTAATAGACTTCACAATCTCCCTCTTTTTAATGATGACAAATAAGATATGTATAACTTACAAATAGTTTTAAGGAAAGATGGTTAAGTATATAGAAGGCTCCCCCTGTCTATAATACTCCCCCTGAGAAGAACATTTATTCTTTAGTTTGTTAAATGTTGCCAATTGTTATTATCCTAAATACTAACAAGATTAGATACATTTTGTTATCTTATCCTTTAGAAACTAGATGTTAATCTTTAGATTCCAATTATTAATCAGATGTTAATCTTTTTAGATACCAATTATTATTGTTTGTTATTTATTGAAAACTAATATTACCACATATTGTTAACTTATCACAAATACCGATTGTTATATAACTATACTGTTATTACATATATCACAGATACCGATTGTTATTTTCTGATTTTCTAGTTACCTGTTACATACATCATTTTATTATTTATATATTTTTCCCTTATTTTTATATTTCTCCCCTATTTCTCCCCTTTTATATTCTTTCGGTACATACAATATTAACATCATTTTGTGAGTTTTATATTTCTCCCCCTTTTGTCATTAATTAAAAGGGTTCATATTATTGAGTTTCATATATATACATTCCTATTTTAGGTTCACTTATTTTTGCCATTATTGCTTAGCTGTATTTCTTTACTGATTATATTTCTCCCCCTGTTGTATCTTACATTAAAGTTTTTAGACATTGTCTGAGTCTTGATATCAGTCGTTCTAATATTGCAGAGACGTTATTACTCACATTATTATTATTCAGATACCAAAGATTAAGGAATAAATACCAACTGTTAATAAATGAAACAACTTTTGATAAACAAAATAAACTGAAATGAAAACAGAAATACACAAGTTTAAATTTTCTCAAAACATTTGATAAAGAAATCTTTAAAAAAAAACAAGTTACACTCCAAAAATAGAATGCATTTTTCATTGCTAACGCCGGAGATTCCTTCGAAGGCCTGAGGCATAGCCTTATCAGACTTCATCTCTTTCAAAGCTATCACCACTCCTTCTGCTGCAAAAGCTTCAGGAGTTGCCTCAGAGCCCCAGACTTCATCCCAACCGTGCCTTGCTGCACGCATTTTCCTTCTAGCCGCTGGGACGATGGAGGTGCATCATGTAAGACTGTGTCTCGATCATTAGCCACCACCTTACTTCCAAGAACCACTTTTTCAGTAGTTCTCTTAATAAGATTGACTATTCTGGGATCTCCCAGTGATCTTCCAGTCCACCTGTGATGCAGCAAGATCACCATGGTCCAAGTATAGAGAAACGGGTTTTCAGATGAACCCTTTCCCTTACTCTTCATTCCATACATCATCCAAGATGACTTGATCTTTGCCTCAACATGTTCCAGAGGTCCTTCTTCTGTTTTCCTTTACTTCTTCATCATCCTTCTGGGAGCCACTTACTCAGAACCTTAGACAAAGCTATAGAAGAGCTTTGAAGACGTGAGTTAGTGTGGAGAGCTCTTGTGAATTTATAGGACTTTGAAGCAGGGGTAAAATAGAGAAGTAAGGAGAATGAATCCTTTGGATTGTTGTTCACGCGATGTGTATGGGCTCAGGTAGCTTTTCATGATGACAGTTTCAGACCTTGAAGGTATCGAAACGTGCATCATTGATTGGTCATAGATGAAGCCTTATAGGAAACTGAGTCATTAGCATGGATAAAGTAAGTTTTGGAAAAAGTTTTTGAAAAACAATTAAGAAGAGACATAAAAACATGTTTGAAGATATTTTTGAAAATACTTTTTCGAAACACCTTTTTAGTAACAGAAAAGAAAAATAAATAGAATAGAATATGTGAGAAAACATTTAAGAAGAAAATTTTTGAAAACAGATTTTTATGGTATCAGTCAAAGGATTTTATGATTATTATTATCTGAGAGGCTTTTAATGTGTTGAGTCTTTTAGGTTCTTAAACATTAATTAAAATTTTATTTGTTGATTAAAAATCTTTTATTAGAGAACAATTTTTCACAGATATATAAGTTTTATGGTGAAGTGATGTTACCATTAGATTTCCTCATTATTCTCTGGATGGAAGAAAGCTTTTCTGACATTGCACCTTTCTTTGAAGACTTTTCTTCTTCTGAGGTCGCTTGATGTCTGCAAATCCTCCTTTTAGTCTTTTGTCTTTTTGTGCTTCAGAGAATCTTTGAACAATCATCTTAACCTGTCCCTCAAGGATTGAAATAGACTTTAATGACTTGAGTTTCCATTACTTTAACATTCCTGACCCACAATTTCAGGAGGTTCACTGAGAGCCTTCTGAACAGGTTCAGAAAGTAGAGATGTTACTAAGTCAAAATTATCTTTTCAAGCATAGAGGTAGGCTCTGCGACACCCTTAGTTATACCGCTAAGAACATCACATTATAATACGTAACCGTCGAACTTACTGCTTTTAGAAATGTCAAAAAAAACATGGAATATATTTTTTTTTTAGAAAGGATTTAGTCGTCATCAATCTATTACATCTCAGATTTTCATTTTAGGTATTCATGAAATATTCTTTCCTTAATCTGAAACTCGTTTTCCGAAAAACATCTAGATGATTATCAACTCGTGCACACACACAACATACACGCAATTATAAAATCAATCATAAGAAAAGGAAACAACATGAATATATACATACAACATAATAACAGTATGTCTCTCGAGCCATCCTGATATCCACATCAAAATATGAGTTCTGGTAGTAGACCAAATAAACAAGACCTCGACCAAATACAAAATAAGAGGTCGCTAAATCAGAGCTGCTACTACCTAGACTCAAAACTACACTGGTCTCACATCTATGCGAGATGTCCGTCACCCGCTAGGTTCCTCTGGGCATCCATCGCTGCTGCACTCTCATCGATGTCATACTGAAAATCTCCGATGCCGGCTATCGACGTAGCGAAGGAACACAATAGCAGAAAATAACAGAAGCAGAAAGGAAGGGTGAGAACATCGCATGAACTCACAACATGTAGGATACAGCAAACTAGAGCACACACACAGAGGCAATCCACACAGTCGAATCAATAAGCAATCACGACATCTCATCATGGTGTACTCGTATGAACGCAACTTTTACTATTATAATGCAATATCTAATGCATGCGGGCCCAGGGAAACATCACCATAGGCAGAGCGCATAGCAGCTGCCCGACCATATATACACAACACGTCAGGAGTTAGAGTCTGTACTAGCATTGGTACAAAGAGCATTGCTCATACATTTTGGCCAAATCATTTAAGCGTTCTTCCAGACAATCTCAACTGACCCGAAAATCATGAGAGCGACAGGAATAGCTAAGCTGGGTTCCCCAATCTCGACAGTAGGGAGCTAATCTACGTCCCCTGAGATCTTCCGGGAGCTAGGCTATCCTCAGGGCTGGCGTCCCTTTTGAGGACCCACTGGCGTTCTTTGCAAAACCCAGTTGCACCCTTCCCAACCGATTTCACACTGTACCAAGTGCTACTGTCATATAGGTCATAAGGTTTTCAACCTCGAACATCAACAATGCTTCATGATGCATGTCACACAACAATGCTCACAACATTCACATCCTTACAGGCAAAGCCCATTGAACCATTCAACGTCACCACATCCCCGTGGCACGACCCGAATTCAATGTCTTTCCTTCAAGGAAAAATCGAACCCTACCTTGGGTTGGAACCGCACTCTCTCACTAAGCTTCTCAAGTTTTATGAAGAAAGAGTGTGTTTGTTATAGCCTTTTAAGGTAGTTTGTACTAATGTTCTTGATAATCATGTCCACTTAAGTCCTATAATTTACTAAGACTTATGATTGTGTCTTATGGATAGCATTGCTTATCCTAAGTCCTCTTGTATGACTAATTAAGATTAAGTTTAATCTTTAATTACAATTAGTTTTCATTAACTGAACTATAATTAGTCTTAATCTTCTTTAATTAAGTCTTAATCCTTACTTAAGATCCTAATTAATTCCTAATTATTCCTTAATCTCTTCCTTAATCTTGGATTAAGCTTTTAATTATATTTGATTAAGGTTAATTAATTTTAGCCTTAATTTATTATTCTTTACTTAATTAACTTAAGTAGATTAGGTTAATTAACTTAGATAACTAAATTAGCCAAGTCCACTAATTAACTCTTGAGTTTTAATCTTAATAACTTGGATTAGAGTTGAAGTCCAACTCCAATTAACTTTAATTTCATAATCTAATCTTGATTGACTTTTAATGAGTCTTTAACTCCTTTTCTTAAAGGTTTTAAACTTAAATTAAAAGCCTAAAGGTTTTATAACTCTTAGGAACTTATTTTTAGTCATGGCAACCTAAAATATTGACCTTTAAGTTGACTTTTACTTGGTTGGAATTGGAAATCCGAATTTGTTTTATTTATTTTTAAAGACTCATTCTTAATTGCACTTTAGTCCTTTTACTTGTAAAATTGCTTCTTAGTCCTTTTGGACCACCAAAGCCCATAAACATGTTTTCAACATACCCTTGACCTTTTTAAGATCAAAAAGGTATTCTTGATGAGTTTCATCAAGAACAACTTATGAACATCAAGAACAACTTGAATGTTCATCAAAACTTCAAATTTTTCACAACATCCAATCTTCACCAAAACTTCACACATTCATCAACAAACAATCTAAATGCCAAATATCATACTAATCCACTCAAAATCATCCATATACACATTAAAGTTCATAACTCCATTTTCAAGCTCATAAACACTATTTTTCAAAGATCAATCATCCAAAACAATTGTATACCTTCAACCAAATTCATGCATGTTCATAGATTCATCATACAAACACATTCCAAGCACCAAAAAAATTTTGAAACACATGCAGCCCCAAAATCCCTCAAGGCCGAGAGCTATTAGAGGGAAAAGGGGAAAATTTTTCCAAAATTGTTTCTTGGCTTGCATGCACCAACAATCACAATCCAAACACATTCCAAGCATCAAAATAAACTTAAAAACATGTACACAACCCAGCTCCAAGAATCCAAAACATTTGCTCAAAGAAAAACTCAAAAAGTGATTTTTTTCAAGGAGAACAAGAGTAAAAACAAGGATTTTAAGGGCAAATCCTTGACTCTAGTTACCAATCCCACTAGAGTTCAAGTTCTCCCCCCCTTTACCTAAGGAATTTTCTGTAAAAATAAGGTGCAGTAACAGCCCCAAAAACAGCTCCAAGATCCTCCTCTTGATCACCAACAAGGACTTCTACAAGGTTGGAGGCTAGGTGTTTAAGCTTAGGTTCAAAAATGGAACCTTTAGCTTGAATGTGTTTGGAAGAAAAATGGAAAACTTGAGAGAAAATGGGAAGGAAGCTCACAGCTGCAAGTGGATGAGAATGAGTGAAATGAGAGAAAAAATTCTGGTTTGCATGTGAAAGGAAAAGGAAGAAAGTGGAGTTTTTGCTTTAGGAAACATAAATGACACATGGCTTATTTGCTTGCACACTTGTCTTGTAAGGAAGGAGAAAATTTACAAGTGTCTCCCATGCACATTATTCTGCATGCATGGCTGTTATGATGTGTGAAGGTGAGTCAGTGTAAATTTTTCTGGCCCGGATCAAGAGTATTCGGGCCCGGTTCAAGGGACAGGAGGGGCAAAAAGGTCATTTTCACAAAAAAACCCCAAAAATTCCCAAAAATTCCCTAAAAATAGGAAATTTAATTCTAAATCCAAAAATATAAATTTTGATGATTAAAAATAATTTTAATCACTCAAAATCCAATAAAATACTCAAAACGGCAAAAACGACAAAACGGTAAAAACGCGGGTGTTACAGGCTCAGTGCTTTGTATATCAACCATCTTAACATTTATGACCCACAATTTCAGTAAGTTCATTGTGAACTGTCTGAACAGGTTCAGACAATGGATATGATATCACACTTAGACATTCTTTTAGACGATGTTGCCTTGATTCATCTTTTTACACATGACATTTCCTCCGGTTGATCTTCTTTGAGTTTATTTTCAAAAACCTGTTTTTCTGAAACATAAACTAAAGATGCTTTTCAGTAGTATCTGATATTTCTTAATCATATTAGTTAAACATTAAAACAAATGTCTTAGATTAATTATTTTAATTTTATCAAATTTCCGCAAGTTAAATTATTAGAAGATTTTTTTTTATGTGGATGAATCTTAATTTTGTCTTTACCTCATTAAGTTAATTGGTTTTATCAAGTAGTTGTACCAAGAAAAAGTTGTGTTGAGTTAAAGATTCATTCAAGCATTCAAAGGTAAAAGACACACTGTTTAAACATACGCAGACAAGAAGAGATTTGATAATCAAATAAAAAATATTTAAATATTTAATATGTAAAACAAAAATAATAACAAAAAGACATGACACTTGAAATGGATTCAATGGTCATCAGATGGGTTCTCAGTGGCGTTGGCAGTCTCTTTCTCAGCTTTGAGCTCTTGCAGCTCTTTCTCAGCCACTCTCAGCCTCTTTGCAAGCCGATTCACCTTGTCATTCACCCTCTCCAGATTGTATGCACCCAACACCATCCTTTTTCTTTTATGAGCACCCAGATGAGTAAAAACCCTTTTTCCTTTGTTGCGTGGAGCAACCAAGGGAGGAATGATCACCTGATTCTCTGGAGCTTCTTCTCTATCAATTAGAGTCTGGTTTAACTGATCATACATTCCCGGAGTAAAGAAGTGAGGAGGCGGTTGGTCAAAGTGACTTTCCACTGGAAATCCCTTGTGCATCACTATTTTCATTATCAGGGTGTTGTGAGGATAGAGATCTTCATTGCTCATATCTTGTCTGAAGATCATCTGATACATCAGCACCCAGGGAAGACTGATTCTCTTCTTTGTCAGCAAGTGTCCCAATACGAACCTTTCCAGCTGATTTACTTCTAACCTGTTGCGTCCTTTTGGAAGGATGCTGCAGTTTAGCACAACAAGAAGTGCTTTTGGAATCTTCAAAAGTTGAGAAGGTCGGTAGGGTGCTAGACGTCTTCCTCCAAAGAGAACTTAATCAAAGATGAATATTCCACCGTGCAAGGATTCCCACCTCTGAAAGTATTGTTCTCCTCTAGCAGGCACACTAATCACTTCAGCAATCAATTTGTAGTCCACACAAATTGATCTTCCCATTACCTCTGTTTTAATCTCGGTCCAATCATCATTTGACACAATGTTGGAGTTGTTCCAGAATTCTAGCACACTTTCTTCATGCCACGATGAGGAGATATTGCTGAAGTAAGGAGTCCACCCCACAGCGTCAAAGTACTCCGTGAGATTATACCTAGCCTCATCAAAATCAGTGAGTTTTACCATTTTAGAGGGTATGATTCTCTCATCAAACACATGATGGTTTGAGTCATTTGATGATGCAGACATGTTGGCCATTGAGTACTATTGAACTGTTGAACTTTCTGAGACTAGGTGCTTTGAGGAAGCTTTGATCTTTTTAAGAAAATGATTGAATGAAGTGTGATTTCCATTATGATCATCCAAACTCCTTTTAAATAGGCAGTGATCATTGCTTTGTTCAAGGAGGAGCGACGGTTACATGCACCAAGTAGTTATAGAGAGTTGTGCATCGTGCCAATTATGAGAAACTGTTTGATGATCCATTATCTCACAAAGTGCCGTTTCATATTAAATGATAAACATACATGACTCTTCATTTACACACATATATTCACGCATGTAATACAGATAATTTACACACAAAACAAGTAATATGCATACATATATAGGACAATTATTATTTATTTTCACACAAGTACACTTATGTAATAACAATTTCAATAAAACAAAACATTCACCAGATAAGCAGTTATGCTTAAATTTAGATTTAAAAAAAAATAGGAAAGGTGTTACCCGTTTGTGATCTAGAGATAGATACACTTTCCTTTTCCAGCTATATCCTTTTGAAAGATGCCTTGTATGAATAATGAGTTTTAAGAAAAATGATTTTCTTTTCTCATTATCATTCTTCAGAGTTGCTTCAGCTTGGTGAGATTTCCATATTCTGAGGATCTACTCCTTCTGCATTTGTTAGATGCTCAACCCGAAGGTGAGCTCTGATACCAATTGTTAGAACCACAGGAAACACTAGAAGGGGGGTTGAATAGTGTTTTAGGCCTTTTTCATTGATTTTGGAAATCTTTAATTTAATTCATGAAGATGAACAATGTTCAAAACAAGTCTTAAGATCAGAGATAATTAAAATGTGCGGAAGATAAGAAAAATAGAGTTTCTTCTAAAGCTTAAGATTGTTTTAAACAGAGGCTTCTCAAAGTATCTTCAGAAGATTATTACAAAGAGTGTTTTCAGAACGGTTTCTGAAATACTTCAGATGACTAGAGGTTGTCTGAAGTCTATTTCTGATTTCTGAACTGAGCTCTTTCCAGACTCACTTCAGATAAATATTTCAGAAGTTCTTCAAGGTACATTCTTTGTAATGCTTCAAATGATATGAGATACATTTCATGTTTTGTTCATATGAAAGATTATTTTATTGAAATAGTGGTGTTAAGTTTATTATGAAAAATACTTTTCAATCCCCAACAGAAATATGAAAGCTGTAAATAAAAAGATTAAGGGAAAGAGAACTTAGGCACAAAATTTATCCTGGTTCACCCACAAACCCGTGAGCTACATCCAGTCCCAGAGGAAAACCACCACTGGATTTTCCACTATCTGAATCCACAGATACAAGTATTATTCACAGCCTCTTCAGACCAACACAAGTATTACATTGTTTTCAACTGCCTCTCCAGGAAACTCAGTGCAGTATTCTTTGCTTATCAACTGCCTCCCCAGGCAACTCAATGAGTATTCTTTTGCAGGCAGCCTCTCCAGGCGCAATAAGTATTCTTTGTTTTCAACTGCCTCTCCAGGCAACTCTTGCAGTATTCTTTGCTTATCAACTACCTCCCCAGGCAACTCAATGAGTATTCTTTTGCAGGCAGCCTCTCCAGGCGCAATAAGTATTCTTTTCTGTCAAGCCTCTTCAGGCTCTACAACAAGTATTCTTTTCTTCCACCAAGCCTCTCCAGGCTCTCAGACACTTATCCAAGTGTAGAGTATTCTTTCTTCCACTAAGCCTCTCCAGGCTCTCAGACACATAAAGTGTTTACAAATTAAACTAAGTTTAAGTTTCCACGAAACATAAACTTAATCTTTTCCTGTACTAGAGGTTAACTGAGTACTACTCAGGATACAATGAATGAATTCTAAGTACAAGGTTAAGACAATGATACAAGTGTATAAGTTTAAGTACAATCCCTGTCTCTGATATGAGGAATAACATCCTCTGAGAATTGGCTAGGTAGATACTGACTTTAAGTTCCAGCCTTGTTCCCCAACCATTGGTTTCCATGGGCTACATTCTCACCCGTATCATTGGAATAACCAAGGTATACTTGCGGCTTCAAACCATTCTTGGTTCATTTAAGATTAAGCACAGCCGGGTTGGTTGTTCAATTGAACAACTACAACTTTGACTAACTGATCAATAGATCAGCAGCATGGTTGATTCTTTTTCAACTTTCTCAACTTGGTTGATTCAAGTAAGCATGGTATCTTGATCAACAGATTGAACCAAGTGAATGTGTTCAACATCTTCAAATTCTTCCTTGAGGCTATTTATATGTTCTGTTGGAATATAGCCGTTTGAAGATGATTCATAATACCATTGAGATAATTGATTATGTGGCTCATATAGCCGTTGTGTAGTAATGTCTCAAACGGTTGCTTCTCCTTAAGCAAATAAGTGTTCAGACAGTCCTGTTCTGACACTTCTGTAGATGAGCTCTTTTAGAGAGATTTTCTTGATATTGTTTTGCATGTTCTCTCTCTTGATTTCCTTTTGCTTTTCTTCAGCTGTCTTGTGATTTCTTCTGCGTTCCTCAGCTGACTTCTGATTTCTTCTGCTTTTCTTAGGAGTGTATATGAGGAGATATTCGTTGGATTTGTCCTTTTGCTTATTTTGTATATGCTCCTTTTCTGTTTGCTTCCTGACACCATTTCTTCTTTCTTCTTTGAGTGAGGTGTCTTGTCGAATAGCTGTTGTTGCAGTTTCTTCTTCTGAGATATAGATGAATAAAGATGTTGAATTTTAATATGTTTTATTCAAACATCTTTCTGGTTGCTTTTACTCAGTCTTCTGATCAGTTCTGGGCAGCCAGCAGGTGCAGGTGCAGGTGCATTAGGTCTGCGCACATAAAAATGCCTTTGTTGCAGGTGCACCGGGTGTTACAGAAAGTCTTTGTAGAGTTTCCTTATTTATGCAAGTCTTTGATCGAGGCATAAAAGCATGTTTAGCTTTTATACTGAAATAAGTGTACTCCATTTTGGTAGAGTGTGCTTTACACTTTAGCAACGTATTCAAGAGATAAATTTTTGATTCTGTTTGTTGGCTTCTTCAAATAGTCTTCACGTCTTCAGATGGTCTTCACGTCTTCAGATGGTCTTCACGTCTTCATACGGTCTTCACATCTTCAGATGGTCTTCACGTCTTCAGACGACTTGCGTACTTCAGACGGCTTGCGCACTTCAGATAGCTTCAGCACTTCAGATGAGTTGCTTTCTTCAGACAACTTCTATGCTTCAGACGAGTTGCTTACTTCAGACATCTTCTGTACTTCAGACGAGTTGCTTTACTTCAGACACCTTCTACGCTTCAGACGAGTTGCTTTACTTCAGACAACCTTTATATTAAATCCTGCATTTTTTCTTCTGATCCTGATCTTCTAATTCTGATTTTGTTCATCAAATCTTCTTCTTCTTCTAATGAATATTTCAACCTGAAACACAATCAACAAACCAATACCTTTCTCAGTAGAATCTGTTTATATAATCTTATTTGTTCTTATTATGTTCTTATATGTTCTTTATATACTCTTATTTGTTAATCATTAAAACTAAAGGATATTAAGTCTTTGAGTCAAGTTTGAATGCTCAAACTGATTAATAGACTTCACAATAACAAATTTAATTAAATCGAAACACAATATGTTAAGGTTCTAAATCAAAACACATAATCTAATGTTCAATTTTTTGTTAAATATTAATATATACTTTCACATCACATTATTTTATAAACTTTGACGTTATATTCTAGCATTCTCCAAGATTTGTAAAAAAAAATTATTATTAACACTGATTAGTCATATATTATAAAGTGAAAGAAACACAAATAGGTGGTTTTAATTTAATCTTTAATTATATATATTTTTAAATATATATAAATATATTAGATATTTTAATAAAGTCAATAAATATATATAATTATATTTGGTATTATTTATTAAATATTTTAATTAATATATATATGCATATATAAATATATATTTAATTGTGCGGGTATAGGGCGCGCGCGGGCTGGAAACTATATTGGCTATACCCGTTCCCATTTGCATAAAAAAAATGTGGGCTACTACCTGTACTTACGACCATACACGTTTCACAGGATTTTACCCTAAATAGAAATATATTTACTATGTTCCCCTACACATACACATGTAATGTGTAACGTCCTAATTTCTTAATTCAAGAATAATGTCCGTTGGAAATACTATTTCCGAATTTCTGAAATTATTTCGCGCCATTTTCGATGTCGTCATACAAATCACATAAATGCTTAAGCAATCCAACGTTTGCTTAGGCTTCCACAAAATCCATACATTATTGCTTTCAATACAAATTCCTAAATAAAAGCCTAGGGAATGAACCTACACTTTGGAGTGTTATGGTTCATAAAACTCCTACCAGAAATCCGGCAGAGTTTCCCCTAAAAACTGTACATTTCCCAATTTCTAACTTAACCTGAAATCCAGAAAAACTACCAATATAGTTTATATAGCACAATTACAATATCAACTACAACTAAGCCTCCATGGCCAAACTAAGGTGTTTACATTAATACATTATTTCATTGACAAATACATATAATTCTCTACTAAGAATCTTCCTCTGACCACTGGGAGTGTGGGTCTACTCCAAGAGCTTATTTCCCCTCTGAACATAAGATTGGAATATCCTGCATAACTAAAATGTTTTCCCACAACGCGGGGTGAGACTACGGTCTCAGTGAGTAAAGCATGCAGCAAGCAGTGTGAGGAAGGCAAGAACATGAGATGCAACAAGAAAACAAGTCAACATGAAATTCATAAATCATCCTAATCTCCTTACTTAAAGAAATCTTTTCTTAACTCATCAAAAGAACTTATAATTACAAATTAGGTTAACTCCACAATAGTCGTACATTATATATTACAAGTCTAAATGCACAAACAAACTCATGATGCAATTCTCACTGATGTGCCCAATAGACATGTTCTCACAGTCGTTCCCAGCCAACAGGTTCTTTTCACTGATTCTGGAGTTAGAACTAGCTCAGACTACAGGGAACGTCTTCCCTAGGGACGAATCCCACCCTTATTCTGGACTGAAGTCAAGTTTTCAAGCAATTCTCACGGTCGAAGCCAACTTAATGATTCTCACGGCCGAAGCCGGCTTAGTTATTCTCACGACCAAAGACGACTTAGTTATTTTGGGCCGAAGCCAAAATTCATTTTCTAGCTGAAAAATACTTTTGCATAAATACATAGAGTTTTCATGAGCAAAACTTAGCATATAAACTAACATCATAAAACTCATGCTGGAATTAATGATTCTCATATACTTCATGTGTAACGCCCTAATTTCTAAACTCAGAAATATTGTCCGTTGGAGACACTATTCCTGAAGTTCCTGAAATCATTACGTTAAATTTTCAATATCGTCAAACATTCGCTTAAAACTATCCAACGATTAGTTTAAGCAATTACATTACAACATCAATATCTATAAATAATAGTGAATCTTACTTAATGTTAGGGAAGAATCCACACTTGAAGAAGTGTGGTTCAATGAACTCATTCCGGAAATTCGGCAGAGTCTCCCCTAAAAACCGGATGTTACCAAATCCAAGATTAACCTGAAACTCAGCAAAACCAGTACCATCTGATAACATGAATACTTTAAAACTCATAGTTAAGCCTCTATGGATAAAAACATGATCATGCGTTTATACATCATTAATTAACTAGCCATAATTACAAATGAACTAATTTCTATTACAAGAAATTTCCATCGTGAAATAAAACTCAGCTCTACCATCACCTTTCTTGCCATATCATTACCTGGAGTTCCTGCACAACTAAAGTAAATCCCCGAAACGTGGGGTGAGATAATAATCTCAGCGAGTATAACTAAACATACATAAAGTGTGGGGGAGATCAACTTAACTAACTAATATGAAGCTAAATATCATACTCATATTCATATCACATAAAGATAATTAACATAACATATTAATAGACTTAATACTCAAATCATTATAATGCAATAATAATGCAACTAACTGCTGTGCCCAGCAGGCATGAACTTATTACTGAAACTGGAGTTAGACCTGAGCTCAGACTACGGGAAACGTCTTTCCCGGGGACGAATCCCACCCATTACTGGACCGAAGTCAAGTTTTCTTATAATTACTGAATTTTCTTAACTCACAGGACAAAGGCCGACTTAAATTAACTCACGGTCGAAACCGGCTTACATGAATCAATAATGAAAACTGAAGTTTTAACTCACAGCACGAACGCTGGCTTACTTAACTCACGGTCGAAACCGGTAAACATGAATTGATAACCCAAAGCTGAAATATCGAGTGTTTCGAAACTTTCGTAAGTTTCGTAACTTTTGTAACTTCGAAATCTAAGGGAATTATAATCAATTCCTAGCATGAATCACTCACTTCTAGCATAAATTTCATCAGTTCAATTAAATTAACTAAATAGAAAGGGAAATGGAAGGGTAGGGATCATATATTAAGCATTTCGCAAGTTACGTAATTTCGCTACTTTCGTAAATCTCGCTACACTAAGGTTTTCAACGAAAATCACCGATCAAACTACTCAATCCAACACCAATATCAACAATCTAACTATAATATGCAAATAGAAAGGGAATCAAGAGAGTAGGGTTCATACAATGGGGAGAAATCAAAATCAAGGAAAAGTGAGAGTGTGAGTTATACTCACCAATTTTCTTGAAATTCTCAAGAGGAATTGATGGATTGGGAGTTCCTTTGATGAATCCTAGCTTTGATCCTCCTTAACCACTTCAAAATCCCACTTTCTCTCTCTAGAAACACTCTTTCTCTCTCTAGGGTTTGAAGGGGAGAAGAAAGACCAAGTGAAGTTCTGATTTTGCTTATCCATGTATTTATACTGGACAGCTGGTAATCGATTACCATAGTGCTGTAATCGATTACCAGAGGTAAAATTTACACTAGAAAACGTTTCTGGGAATCTGGTAATCGATTACAATCCTTGGTAATCGATTACCAAAACTCCGCTCTCAGGTAATCGATTACCACCCTGTGAGTAATTGATTACACAAAAACCAGCTCTCGGGTAATCGATTACGAAATCCCTGTAATCGATTACCAAAAACTCAGCTCTCAGGTAATCGATTACAACCTGTGAGTAATCGATTACCTAAAAACTAGCTCTCGGGTAATCGATTACAACCTGTGAGTAATCGATTATCCTGAAATAGAATTCTAAGTTAATTCCCATAATCCCCACTCAACCTCTAATTACTAAACACAATAATCTTATTTCTAACCTAATGAGTTATTAAAACTTCTGGTTAAGGCTAACACTTGGTCTTATACTTGAATTTTAAATCATAGCTCATCAATTAACCTTAATCTCTTAACTCATTTTCGTTTAATTACTAATACTTAACCCTCTTATTTTCAGCCTAATAAGTTGTTTATAGTTTCTAATTTGCGGAATGTTACATCATGTCATTCTAAACTTGCACATACATCTAACAAAATCATCATGGAACATCAAGAATCATCAGTAAACTTACCCAATAACAGTCATTCCCACATAATCACAAAATCCTCTAACTTAGGGTTTCCACATACATGCTTATAGTCACCTCAAAACATGTATATCATCTAATCCAACCATAAATCAACATCTACAAACCAGAAGGAAGATGAATAGGAGGATAGGGGTCATAGGGGAAGCATACACATGAAGAAGTGGAAGTGTGTGAGCTTTACTCACCTTAAATAGAGGAATAATGGAGGAGAAGGAGGAGGATGGTGGAGACCCAAGCTAGGATATGATGGAAGAGTGCCTTTACCCCAAGCCTTCTTTTTCTTCTTCTTCTTCTCTCTCTCCCTCTCTCTCTAAAACCCTAAGCTGCGCAAGAAAAATGAAGGGGACGAAGCACGAGCCTTGTTTTAAAAACGTCTCTCAGACTCGCACGCTTGAGCGCACCTCAGGTGCGCTCGAGCGCGCTAACACACTAAGCTTCCCCCTAAGGTTCTCGAACAAGTGTGCTTGGGCGCACACAAAGTGAGCTTGAGCTCACCAGTGCGCTGAAGCTCCCTGGAGGCACTAACTTAAGTGCGCTTGAGCGCACCTGAGGCAGAGGCTCACCCATCCTGGAGAAGCATGCGTGCTTGAGCGCGCATAAGCGTGCTCGAGCGCGCCTCAACCAGAGAACCAAAACAATCAACCCCTTGAGTGCGCTTGAGCGCACCCTATGTGCGCTCGAGCGCGCTCCCCTGCTCTCACCATTTCCTTATTTTCTCCACTCCTAAAGCCTTAGACCCTTAACCCCATTTCAATACATGAGATTTACTACAACTTAGGTGGTTCTAACTCCTGACATTGCTCACTACTTCTTCCAAAAACCTACCATTCCCACTTAGTTCCCCTTATGAATT
The DNA here is from genome assembly GCA_026901365.1 of Sesbania bispinosa. Taxonomy (NCBI): domain Eukaryota; kingdom Viridiplantae; phylum Streptophyta; class Magnoliopsida; order Fabales; family Fabaceae; genus Sesbania; species Sesbania bispinosa. The sequence goes on from QLOH01000101.1 coordinate 1,841,608, forward strand.
TAGTCTTCCTCATCTAATTCCCTTTCTCCCTTGTCCAACTTCTCCTGGCCGAATTCATAACCTTAGGCCTCCGTTATACCCTTTAGGTCCATATATTGGGATGTTACATAATGTAACGGGTCCTTCAGACTTAAGGATCAAAGTGAGATCATATCACAAATAGAAAAGTACACATAGTAAAGTCTATGTACAATTATAGTTATTTATTCTACCAAGTTGGTTAATTACCCCAAACAATGGTTGGTCGTAGTAGAAGTGGACTGTGATCCCAGACGGACTTTAACTGCAAGGTCAGGGGTTTAAATCCCAGAGTCACCACTCTTGGGAGAGCTTTACGTAACCACCACCCCGACCTGAGGTTTAAACCCACAAATATTCTTGTGGGGGATTCCCGGTCAAAGACCAAAAAATCGGTCAAGTAACACAAAATTTGGTTAAGTGTGAGTTTGTATATGGTTAAATGGGTTCATCAATTGGTTAGCATCGAAGTTACTTTAAATAATTGATTAAAATGACAAACATTTAACTTTTATTACAATTTAACATAAGGGTGATTATTGTGTGATGGTTTCTTTGGGTTGATGTAATAAAATGAGATCATATATCATAACTAGTGCCACGGCCGGGCAATTAGAAGAGAGGATATGCATTGATGGTTATGTTTATATATATTTGTGGTTATTTCTTTTATTAATTTGGTTATTTGTATATAACTCAAGAGTTGGTTAAGAGTGTCTCTATATGTGGTTAATTGGGTTGCTTAATTAGTTATCACATAAAGTGGTTAAGTTTGAGTACATATGTGGTTAATGAGGTGGCTTAATGGGTTAAAGATAAATTAAAAGATTATTCAAATTAACAAATGCTTAACTTTATTGAAATTAAGTATATGAATGATTATTGTGATGGATCCTTTGGACTGATGGAGCAAAATACGATCATAGATCATAACTAGCAGTTAGAAGAAATACAACATGCTTTGGTGATTGCAAAAGTGTACATTTATGGTTATTTCTTTTATTGAATTGGTTAATTGGGTAAAACACAAAAGTTGATTAAGTTTGAGTATTTATATGGTTAACTAGGTTACTTAATTGGTTAATATTAAAAGTATTTTAAGTGATTGTTCAAGTTGATAAACACTAACTTTTATTGCAATTGAACATAACTGTAATAGTCTTTTTTTAACAAGGAAAACATGCAGTGAGGTTTGAACATAGGATCTCATGCTAAACTATCTAAACCCCTAACCACTAGACCGACCTTAGTGGGTTAAAGGTAATTGTCATTATGAGTGTATATATAAAGTTACCCACATACAATGAAAAATTGACCTTTTATTTACATAAAATTAACCACTTTAAGCATTTCTCATGCATACTTTGTCAATTTAACAGCTAATATTGTTAACTTAACCATATTCCTATGTATTATTAACATTAATGTATATGTTTTCACTTGTGAATTATTACTACAACTCCAAGTGGTTATTAATACTCTAATATATTGAACTTTGTAACTTCAATTCGATTCATTCATAATACATATTATAGTATTACTCAAATTACCATGTCAACTTGGATAACATGAAAATTAAAAAATATGTTCACGGTAGGAGAGCAAGTTTGCTTCCCGTGAAGTATATATGTGGTTCATAAAAAAAATCATTTTAACCTATAATTGAAAAATTAGTTTAACTTTTAAACTTACTCTAATAAATATACAATGAATCAAAATGTAAAATAATATTTTTATTGAAGTAAATGAAAATAACATACAATTATAAATTTTATAATTCTAAGGAAGAATTATAAATAGAGAAAGCGATAGTAGATTGCTAGGAGAGTTGTTGTCAGTACAAAATAATGTTTGACTTTCTCACAAAGTTTTTAAATTAATTTCTAAAATAAATAGGTGTGTTATTGTAGGTATAAAGTAGGGTTGGTATTAAGAAAAAATGACAAATATATGCTTACACTCAAATTTTGGGTGTGGAAAGTGTAGAAAGATAGAAAAAGAAATAAAAAAAGTAGAGAGAGTAAGTGAAATATGTGATAATTGATGTGATGTAAAAGGAAAATAAAGATGGAAAGAAAAATTAAGTGTAAAATAGAGTGTAGAAAAAATGAATGTTGAAAATAATATTTCGACACTTAAATTTTGGGTGTGGAAGTGTAGAGAGGGGAGGGATAAAAAAAATTAATAGAGAGAAAGTAAAAAATGTGATAATTGGTATGATAAGAAAGTAAGAGAGAGATAGAAAAAAAATGAAGTGTAGCTAAAAGTTTAAAAAAAAATACGTGTGAAAAAAATTAAAACAAAAAAAATTTCTCACCATTTTATATCGCTCACCGTGAAGGTGACAAGTTTTTTTTGTTTGACTCACTCCAAATTTATTATGCTCATTCATTATTTAATTTTTATTTGTATTTAGTGTAGGCTGAGTGTAGGAAAATTGGTGTACATAAAACATTTCCGTTTAAAAAATGTAAGATGTTTAATTTTTTTTATCATTATATCAATGGTTATTGATGGTGCTTTCTCGGTGACGGAGTTTTACCCCCTTCCCCCAACATTGCCAACAACGTTTTTTTTGGCCAACAACGTTGTTAACTAGGAATGATGTTGGCATTCGAATAAATCCACTATATGGCACGAGTATGGATAATGGCGGGTTGGTTGGATATACTTTTGCATTGTGAAAACAATTATTTTACACCTAATGGTTTGTTCACAAAGAAAAACCAATCTATAAGAGTAGTTTAAAACTTCAAATGGTGATATTTGTATTTGGCTTAAATATGTTTTTAATCCCTATAAATATAGGTTGTTTTGTGTTTAGTCCCTGCAATTCTTTTTTTTGGCTTTTCATCCCTACAAAATTTTTTGTTAATGTGTTTAGTCCCTAACGTTAAGTCCATCCCGTTGTAGCTAACAGACTGCCAAATCAGATTCAAAACGGCGTCGTTTTACACATTTTTCCTCTTCCATCCTTCTTATCCAGCCAGCCTTCCAGCGTCCTAGCCGGCTGACTTTCCAGCCTTCTAGCTGGCTCGCCTTCTAGCCTTCTTTATCGGCCGGCCTTCCAACCTCCTAGCTGGCTGGCCTTCCAGCCTCCTGGCCGACTTATCTTCTAGCCTTCTTGGTTGACCGCCCTTCCAGCCTCCTGGTTGGCTCGCCTTCTAGCCTTCTTGGTCGTCCGACTTTCCATCCTCCTTGTCGGCTACCCTTCCAGCTTTCTTGTACGAGCGACCTTCTAGCCTTCCTGGCCGGCTGACCTTCCTGCCTCCTTGCTAGCGTAAAACACGTTGCACGCTGATGTATCAAGGAGGTTGGAAGGTTAGCCGACTAGAAAGACTGGAAGACTGGCCGGACAGGAAGGCTGTAAGGCTAGCTAGCCAGATGACTGGAAGGTTGGCCGGACAAAAAGGATGGAGAGGAGAAATGCGTAAAACGACACCATTTTGAAACTAATTTGGCAGTCCGTTAGCCACATCAACATGAACTTAATGTTAGGGACTAAACATACTAACGAAAAATTTTGTAGGTTTGAAAAACCAAAAAATATTTGCAGGGACTTAACACAAAACGACCTATATTTATAAGGACTAAAAACTTATTTAAACTTTTCAACAATTGTGTGTGGGGAGAACAATGAAGATTTCAGATTTGGATGATGCAAGATGGTTACTTACTTGTCATGAAATGGCTGTAAGGCTATGTGGTTTTCTGGCGGCCTTGGTCAAGTTACAAAAGATAAATATAATATAAGCAAAAAGAAACAATCTATTTTATTATTACGTGAATCATACATAAATTATTTTATTCACTATTAATTTGGCCCCAAATATTTTATAATATTATCTCTTTATGATTTTTTCACTACTTATCTTTGTATTTTTTTAGCAATTAAAATTTTAATTTTTCTTATTTCCTTTTTTATTTTCTTTGTACTAATTATTCTTCCTTTTTTAGAAATGATAAAATGACACTTATAAACACCCAATTTTGATCAGGGTATTTAAAATTTTTAGAAAAAATAATAAAATAAAACAATTTTGAAGGCTAATTTTACATAATAATTTTCTCATTTCTCCATTTTTTTATCATTATTGAGTTCATTTCTTATCTTTATTTAAAAAAAGGTTAATTAAAAAAATATAAATAGATAAATAAATAAAATTATGTTGATAGTTTAGCTTATTTAAATTCAATAATAATGAAAAACTTAGCTCACTCAATTAAAGCCCAATAAAAAAATAAAAATAAAAAATAGGATTAAATATGTTTTTAGTTTCTAAAATATAGTTAAGATTTGGTTTTTGTCCCTGTAATTTAAAATTGGTGGTTTTGGTCCTTCAAAAATAAAAAATATACCAATTTAGTCCTTATCAATAAAAATTCATAGCTAATCGGTAGCAAAATCTGTAGCAAAACTGTGCAATGAGAACTAAATTGGCGTATTTTCAATTTTTGAAAGACCAAAACCATCAGTTTTAAATTGCAGGGACCAAAACCAAATCTTGACTATATTTCAAGGACTAAAAACATATTTAATTCTAAAAAATAATAATGATAAATGACCAGGATCCTACAATATTGATATCTCAACGGAATAGTGTAGAGGTCACCCTCACTTTTCACTAACTGTTCATCACACGACACACACAAGAACTCATTCTCACTTTCTGCATAGGAATCATTCACCTTTTTGCACACTCATTTTTCATTCAGAAGGGAATTCAACATTGTCTTGTGGGGTTTAGGCCTTCCTGACAGTCATTGATCCTCCTACTCAGATTGTCACTGATTTCATGGATCTATCATGTTGTGGCTACTTAGTAGTACCCATTGTATGATTTATGAGGTTGGGTCCTCGTCTGCGTGATGAGGGCTGATAGCAGCTGAGTTATAGATCTAGAATTGAGCAAAGGAAGCAGTTAGACACCAATCAGAGTAAGCAAGGTCGTGACCTTAATGAGAAAAAGTGTAGAAAATTAAGTGAAATAAAAGAGAAAATGGAAAGGAAAGAGATGGGTATAGGTGCTACTGATGAAAGCAACCCCCTTCAGTAGATAAGCCTTAGTGCAGATTTGCCACCGGCTCACGGAGCTGGATAAGAATCACCATGGTTTGAGCAAGAACCATTAAGCCTTCTCAACTCTCAAGAGGAGGAATAAAGCATAAAGTTGTTTGATTAAAATGAGTGATTAGGCTTACAAGAGTGGAGAGGCTCCCTTATTATTGGCCAAGGCTAAAAATAAAATACAAGTTGATTTAATTTCTCCTAACTTTGGTGTTGAACCCAAGCCTCCTAAGCTAAGTAGCAAGGCTAACTCTTAGCCACTTAAACCATCTATTTAGCACCCCAACTAGAGTAATAGGAAGGAGAAAATACATGAAAAATGAAATACACTCAAATCCTATCAAACTATGGTTTAGAGACCATGACTAGTAGGCACTCTATTTTAGGGAATTAAAATAAAATTAAAAATAATGAAAATGCAAGTGTTGACCAAGAGTAATATGGTCAATGTTGACTAAAGAAAGTAAAATCTCCTTGCTTGGGCGTTCATGTGCCCCAACTCCAATATTGTTGGTCCAAGCTCTCTGGACTCTAGCTGTTTCCTTAGGCAACATGTCATCATCCCCTCCCCCTTGAAAAGGATTTGATCTCAAATCAGCATAAGAGAGGTCTGCAGTATGCAAAGGCAAAAAGGGGTAAGAAGAAGTGGAGTAGATAGTCGACTTGTCTTCTACTTGCCTGCAAAGGATTATCTAAAACAACAAGAACACCCTTGAGTATTGATCCCTAAACTTCATGATGTAACTCATAGCAAAAGTATTTTGGAATCATATAGATAGGAGAAGAAGATGAAATATAGGTTAAAAGAAACCACCTTGTGATGCGCAAGGTAGTATCCTCATCCTCTCCATGGTATTTCCCTGTATCATCAAAGCAAACAACATTAGGGGTTAAGGAAAGCTTAAGTAGGATCATGGCTTCCTTCTTCTTAATTCCCTTAGATTTCTCTATGCTTTTCTTGGCATGTTTGCTAGAACTCTCTTCCTTTTATTCATTTTTTTTGTTTTTTTCCTCACTTCCCAACTTCATTTGAAGTTGATATTCACATATTTCATGAGGAGACATTGGCACTAGAGTGATTTTCATCCCTCTATGTTTTAAAGTAAATTCATTTGAGAAACAATCATGGATTGCTCTTGTCATGTTGCCATTGTCTTCCTAATAAAACATGTGTAGCATCCATTGGAACCACATCACAAACAATTTCATCTTGGTAGGTTCCTATGGATAAGGCTATGAGAACTTGCTTATCTATCACCCTTTCCCCTTCATCACTTATCCAAGACAATTTATAGGGCTTGGGGTGATTATTGGTCATAAGACCCAGTTTTTCTACCATTCTCATACTAGAAATGTTTGTGCAACTCCCATTATCTATGATTAGGGAGCACAATTTTCCTTCTACAACACACTTAGTATAAAAAATTGTTTCTCTTTGGTTTTCATTCATCTTAATTGTTTGGTTCCCTAAGACCCTCCTAATCATAAGACCCTGTAGGGACACACAGGAAAACACTAGAAGGGGGTGGAATAATGTTTTTATAAACTAAGCGTTTTTATGGAAACCTTTTCGCAAACTAAGTTCTGAAGGCTTTCAGACAGTTATTTAAATGTTGTCTGAAGCGTTGTTCTTTGTCTAAAAATTTCATACAAAGGTTTGCGGAGAAATTTTCGTAATTAATTTTCATAAGATTGCTTATAAAAACTTAGTTCAAATTCCCTCTTTTTGTTAGAATAAATAGAATATAATGAGTGAAGGGATAGAAGAGCACTCAACCAATTATCCTGGTTCACTTACTCCACCTGTTAGCTACCTCTAGTCCCAGTGCTAACAAACTACTGGATTTTCTCTTAATCTCAAGATAGAAGAGCACTCAGTCAAGTATCCTGGTTCACTCACTCCACATGTTAGCTACCTCCAGTCCCAGTGCCAACAAGCTACTAGATTTTCTCTTAATCTCAAAAGATTACAAGTATTCTTTTGTTCACCAAGACTCTTCAGGCTCGACCCCGCAAGTATTCTTTTATCTACCAAGCCACTCCTGGTTCTAACAAAAAGTATTTTTTGTCCTACCAAGCCACTCCTGGCTCTAACCACAAGTATTCTTTGTCCTACCAAGCCACTCCTTGCTCTAACAACACAAGTATCCTTTGATCTACCAAGCCACTCCTGGATCTACAAACAACTAAGTGTTTACAAGTGAAAATGAACTTAGAGCACAAGTTCTTCGTTCTGGGTGTACAAGATACATTAGAGATCTAACTAAATATGAATGTTGTTTGTACAGAATTTTTACAAAGATTAAATCCTAGAAGGATTTGAGCAGCGATTCGTGAAGCTTAGGCTTATACAAAGTTCATATCTTTTTTTTGCTTCAGGAAACGTCATTAAGAAGTCCATTGTGAGATTGCATTTAATGCATTTCATCTCGTTAAGACACAACTTCTGACACCGTACTAGGTTGTAGCATTGTTCTGACTTCTGCAACTGCTACAGCGCAACATTTCCTCTTTTGTGCTTCTATTTTGAATTTAAGCCAAAAGTTGTCTTTTGTCTTGCCTTTCTGGTGTTCTAAAGTTGCTTTTGATTCTGGTACAAGTTTTGACTTGCCACGTCATATACCTTTGTACTTCAGACATACCTTGTCTTCAGATGAGAACCAACGTCTGAACCATTCACTCTTCAGACAGTTCCTTGATCTTCAAAACTTGAGCCTTTAGAACTTTGATTAACTTCAGATCATGGCATGACTTCAGACAGACTTTCTTAAGAAAGGTCTCTGAAATATCAGAACTTTGAAAGTATATAGTTAAGCATAAAGTTTTGAGTTTAATTAAGTTTAGACTCATCAAAACTATGTGTTAGGGGTGTCTTAGACTTTTAAGGTCTTGAGATTTAACATTTTCCCCCTTTTTGATGATGACAAACTTAAATAAACTGAGAGATATAGTTTGAGAAATAAGAGCAATATAATATCGAAATTAGAGGTTTAAGAACAGTTGGTCCCCCTCAAACAATTTTCTACTCTTTGCTTGGTTGTTATGTGTTACGCTCTCCCTAAACTACATATTACTTCCGCTGTTTTTAAATATTATTTCTCAATCAACCTGTTAGTTTACTCCCCCTTTTATCATCCAACAAAAGGGTAATAGATCAACATCTCAATAGTATATCTCAATAACATAAGATTATATTTTAACAACATCTTATCAGAATATATATCAGATCATTAAGATGTGTTTATCAGAATCGAGAAGCATTTGCAAATTTTAGATTATATGCATCAGAGTAAAATATGATATGTTTGAGTAATCCAGAGCATATGTATGTGTATTTCAGATCAATACGCTAAAGTATCAAATCGGGTCACACTCAATACACAATATCAGAGTAAAAAGAAATAGACAATATGTGTTTGAACAACTTCTCATTTTATTGGAACTGAAATGACTTTTACATCATAGACATGAATACATTAACTTTTCTCAGAATTCCTAAAAGCTTTTACAGCGTGGTATGTTCAGAACTAAGTTTCTGAGCTTTCCCCTTCAAGTTGCTTCTGTAGCGATCATTCTTGACGCTACTGCCTTTTTCGACAGTTGACTAGGGTTTGGGGTTTTGGACAATCCTAAAGCTAGGAGAAGGTCCAAAGTCCTATTACTGATGGGTTTCTAGCAAGGGAACCAAAAATCCAGTAGTATAATAGTAAGAAGAGTTATCGTATCCACAGGGAACAGTCAATTCACGTATAGTCGTGATCTATTTATCAAGGGAAAACAAGAATTTATAAGAGTATTGTTGCGTAAATTTTAAATAACAAATAAATAATCAATGAGATTAGAAAGGAAGAGTTAGAGACACTTTACTTGGATTAGGATTGAACTTCATATCATCACACCCTTTATGTATGTAAAAACTATCTATTATTTTAGGTTTACTCTATAATACTGTAGACAAACTATATTGCTAAGACCCCGAGTTACCAGCAGCCTCACACACTCAAAGATAATCCATGCGGGCTCTCCCAAGCGATAGACTTACTGATAGCCGGATGGGTGTAGGATCTAGAATTGAGCAAAAACCACCGATTAGAATTGAAAAACAAGCAATTAAATGCGCAAATTAGGTGTAGGGCAGCAGCTAATTTGGGCGAGAAAATTAAGGAAAATGAGAGAAAATGAAAGAAAAAGTGGAGAGGAAGAAATGGTAGGGACGCCACTGAAGCAAGAATCCTCCTGCAGCAGATAAGTCCAATGCCAGACGCCACTAATTCAGGAGAATTAGATGAGTCTCAGTATGGTTTGAGCAACAACCACCAAGCCTCATTCAACTCACAAAGGGAGGAGAAAATTTTGCATAATGACTTTACTTCAAAATTCAATTGTGAATTACAAGAGGAGAGGACTCATATTTATAGGAAAAGAGGGGGAGAGGGGCAGATTTTTAGGAGAGTAAAAAAGAAAGAAAATAAAAGGTGAGTGAAAACACTCCTAAGTGGGTTTTGAACCCATGACCCCCAAGGTTTATGGCTAAGCTAAGTCTTAAGCCAATAAACCTCTCAAAATGGCACCCACTCATGTAGGAAAATACAAGATGAGTCAAATTTCTATCCTATGTGGGAATAGAACCCATGACCTCCTAAGCCTTATAGCAAGGCAACCTACTAACCAATAAACCCACTAAAAATAGTGCCCAAGTAGGAGGAATTAAAAGAAAATTACAATTAATAAAAAGAAAATATAAGAGAGTCCTAATTAAGGGTGGTCCATAGGACAAGGGTCCTATCCATGGTCAAGGTGTCCTTATGTAGGGTAGTGACCTTTATTTTGTAGGGTAGTGACCCTTTATTTGTAGGACACTAATTTCTCCAACTCTTCCTTGCTTGAAGCTTAGGCTTGAAGTTGGTGCATATCCTCCAATGTAGGTCTTGCAGGTCCAAGCTTCTAGCAGTGTGCCATCATTCCCTCCCCCTTGAAAAGGATTTGACCTCAAATCTGAAAATTCAAAAAGAAGGCATAAGAATAATGAACTGGGCAGAAGAAGGAGATAGATGACAAAATTCAGGAAGTAACAAGGTACTTCCCTTAGTCTTTGGAGAGTAGAGTCAGAGATCCACAAGTTGAACATCTTCCTTGAGCCTAGACAACAAGAAAAAGACCCATAAGTATTATTCCCAAGCAAGCAAAGTGAAGGCTCATAACAGAAATACTTGGGAATCATAAAGATTAGCAAAAGAAAATCATAGGAGATGAACAAGAGGTGTTTGAGATAAGGGTTAAAAAACTCCCTAAATGAAGAATGAACCATCTTGTCCATGTACGCTGTAGAAGGAGATCTTGGATCAAAGACCATTCTCTTGAAGTCCTACTTTTCAAGCAAAGGGGTTAGTTGGTTAAAACGAGATTTAAACAAGTGATATGCATGTTTCAAACTGACAAAATAATCCACAATATATTGCCAAATGAAAGCACAATTAAAACTATGTGGTATGAATGTCCTATTTCTTGGAAGTGAGATCACATCATGCTCATTGAACATAAGACACACATCTTGAGTATTATTGTAAAAATCAGTGTGCATATGTTCATGCCATGAAGTATTCATGAAAGTTTGTTCAAGAGCCATATCCATGCTAAAGCACTCACTCAAGTAAGATGACACCTTTTTCATATTATCATATGCGTTCATGAAAGGTGAAATACCAAAAGAAACACATTGAGTATGCTTATCAAGAAGCATATCATCATTTGAATTAGATGTCAAACAAGTTTTTCCATATGTGATAGCTTCATCCAAATTTTTATCCTTTTTACTAACTAGTTCAAGAGCATAATACACATCTTTGTATAAAATAATTATTTTTGGTCCAAAATGTGTATTCATTCTATAAACACAAACCAAAGGCACATGCATATTCAATCCAACTTTGTTTTCAATCTTATCATGTAATCTAAAGGAATTGACTAAGCATGCATCTTTAGTAAGTTTCATGGTACTCTCATACATAGTTGGCTTTTCTAAACATGCAATAGGTTTCAAAGCATCATCAACATTGTTCATTTCTTTTAAACATGTAATGCTTTGAGGCATATAATTGTGCATAGAAAAAGGCATTTCATGCATAAAGAAAGTTAGTTTAGGAAACTCCCTCTCAATAGCTTGAGTTGTCTTCTTTGCAACACTAGAAGTATTTTCCCTCAACCTATTCATGCTTTCACTAGAAGAGTTAGAAATCAAATGATCACAAGAAAAACATACTTTCTCTTCTTTCACTCTTAATTTATTTTCCTTGCTTTCTCTTATAAGATTCTCTTCTTTCTCTTTTTCTAATTGTTCTCTTTTCTCTTGTTCTATTAACCTCTTAAGTTGGATTTGATCTTCCCTAATTTCCCTAGAGGTCATAGGCATTAGAGTGAATTTAATTCTTTGGTGGTGGAACCTATAGGTATTGGCAAACCCATCATATTTTACCCTTCTCTCATATTGCCAAGGTCTTCCTAATAGGATGTGTGAGGCTTCTAAGGGTATAACATCAAAGGTCATTTCATCTTGGTAATCCCCAATTTTGAACCTTAAGCTCACTTGCCTATCCACCATAAATTCTTCCTCATCACTCACCCATTGAAGTGTATAAGGTTCTGGATGTGGGGTAGTAGGTAAGTTTAGCTTGTTAACTAACCTAAGGCTAGCTAAGTTGCTACTACTTCCTCCATCTATGATCACTAAACATACCTTATCTTCAATTTGGCACCTAGTGTGGAATAGGTTCTCTCTTTGGCTCTCTTCTTCACCCAAAGGTATTTCTAAGGCTTTCCTAAACAACATGGTTGCCCTTTCCCCTTGCCTCATTCCTTCCATTCTCCTAAATTGATTTTAGTTTTTAAGTTTTATGGACCTTTCCACTCAACTAAGTGTTTACACTCAATGGAATGTAACATTCGTGTATGTCACTCTTTTTAGGCTTTTTCTATAATGAGACTCTCTTGCCTCTTCTACTCGGTTGGAGGTTGATTAGAAGTTGCAAAGACCAACGTGAGTCTAAGTTTTAACCTTTACCCAAAATAGAAGCGCGACTAACAAAGAAAAATACCTACTGGAAGAAGATTGAAAAATCCTAAGACAAAACATGGAATTGATATGACAAACAAGAAAAGCTGGCACTCAAACAAGCTTATACACAAGAGTAGACAGCAAACAGGACAAGACGGAAGAAATTGCAAAGAGAATTGTTTTTTTGGTGATTTTTGAAAAAGAGTTGCCAAAATTGTCGTTTTAGAAAAACAGCAAATACAACTCAATTAAGGTATACAGGGAAATGAAACAGAAAATTACAGTAAAATGTCACTGTATTGTTGGGATACTTCTTTACTTTTGTTTTTCTATTTTTTTTGAATTTTTGACTCTTTTTGGGTGTCTTTTGACTTTTTCCTCTTTGTTGTTGACTTTGCACCCTTTTTTGCTTTTTACACCTCTTTTTCTATTTTTGGCACGTACGTACTTTTTGTATTTTTCTTGTCTTTTCTTTCTTTTTTTGTCCTTTTCCCCAACAGAAAATTACAGAAATTTGTACACAATGAAAAGAAAATAAACTGTACCTACTGTAATATTTTTAGAATTTTCTGACAGTAAACTGGTCCAAGTGGCCCAGAAAAGCAAAAATAATGAATAAACTGATTTCTAAAAACTGTAAAAACGTGATGGCAACTTGATTTCAAAAATGGCCAAAAAAATTGCTTAACACTTCCTTGTTGATTATACAAAACCGGTATGGTCACAGAAACAAGCTTGGTTCAATTTTAAGATTGGAATTAAAATTTAAAGGAAAATCAACAATTAGAATTTGTTGATCTTCTTTCAATACTATGAATTAAAAAAAGATCCTATAGGTGAGCGTTTTGCACAATCAAACAGGGAAAGTCCAAGGTAGAGATAGCAGTCAATCCAAATTTGCAATCAGAATGCCAATCAAACAGACATAACAAGAGTAAAAATTGAACAACACAAGAGCCCAAAAATGCGCATAAAATGGCAAAAATAAAGAGGAAAATTGCGCAAAAATAAATGGCAAGAAATTAAAGGGGAAAATGAAATTAAAAGGATGGGGAGGACATAAATGTAAATGGCAGAAAGTAGAAGGGGATGGCAGAAAGTAAAAGGATGGAGAGAGCAGAAATGTAAAGGGGAAGAGGAAATTAAAAGGATGGGGAGGACTGAAAGTAAATGACTGAAAGTAAAGGGGGAAACAGAAATTAAAAGGATGGGGAGAGCAGAAATGTAAATGGCAGAATGTAAAGGGGAGAGCAGAAATTAAAAGGATGGGGAGAAGCAGAAATTAAATGGTGGAAAATTAAAGGCGAAAAGTAAAGAGATGAATATGGGGGATGAACAATTAATGGTGAAGGGGAGAAAATGTAGGTGAACGATCTTTGGAAAAAAGAAGACAACAATGCCTCCTCTTACCACACTTCACCAACAACCAAGCAGTTTATAGCAATTAATTGCAAGAATCACTCAAGAACAAGTATGAGCAATTAAGAGGCATTTAATCAAACACCTAGAGGGGTGGGATTAGCGGCCCAAAACAGCCCCCAAACTAGCAAGAAAGCAAGCAATTCAATCAAGACAAACAAGTGCTGATAGCAGCAAAAAGGCACCTCGGGCCCGGGAAACAGTCCAAGTCCAAATTACAATTGAAAAGAGGGATGGAATTACACTAGAATGATGAAAATTCTGCACTAAATAGGTGCAGTATGCAGCGCCCAAAACAGCCCCAATTTGCTCCAAATTTGCTCAAATTCAACAAGCTCTGATGACCAATTGATAGCCGGATGGGTGTAGGATCTAGAATTGAGCAAAAACCAGTAATTAGAAATATAAAACAAGCAATTAAGTGTGCAAATTAGGTGCAGGGAAGCAGCTAATTTGGGTGAGAAAATGAAGGAAAATGAGAGAAAATGAAAGAAAAAGGGGAGAGGAAGAAATGGTAGGGATGCCACTGAAGCAAGAATCCTCCTGCAGCAGATAAGTCCAATGCCAGACGCCACTAATTCAGGAGAATTAGATAAGTCTCAGTATGGTTTGAGCAACAACCATTAAGCCTCACTCAACTCACAAAGGGAGGAGAAAATTTGGCATAATGCCTTTACTTCAAAATTCAATTGTGAATTACAAGAGGAGAGGACTCCTATTTATAGGAAAAGAGGGGGAGAGGGGCGGATTTTTAGGAGAGTAAAAAAGAAAGAAAATAAAAGGTGAGTGAAAACACTCCCAAGTGGGTTTTGAACCCATGACCCCCAAGGTTTATGGCTAAGCTAAGTCTTAAGCCAATAAACCTCTCAAAATGGCGCCCACTCATGTAGGAAAATACAAGATGAGTCAAATTTCTATCCTATGTGGGAATAGAACCCATGACCTCCTAAGCCTTATAGCAAGGCAACCTACTAACCAATAAACCCACTAAAAATAGTGCCCAAGTAGGAGGAATTAAAAGAAAATTACAATTAATAAAAAGAAAATATAAGAGAGTCCTAATTTAGGGTGGCCCATAGGACAAGGGTCCTATCCAGGGTCAAGGTGTCCTTCTGTAGGGTAGTGACCTTTATTTTGTAGGGTTGTGACCCTTTATTTGTAGGACACTAATTTCTCCAACTCTTCCTTGCTTGAAGTTGGTGCATATCCTCCAATGTAGGTCTTGCAGGTCCAAGCTTCTAGCAGTGTGCCATCACTTACCCTCAGCTTATTTTATTTTCTTTATTCCGTTTGTAAAAGAACTAATTGATAAACGAGGCCTAATCCTGTAAACGTACCTTCATTAGAGTACTCACACTACCCATCACTCATCAGGATACATCCATGTGTTGGTCCTGGATTGACAATCAACTAATCCTTTGCTATCGATACTAAGGCCTAATCCTGTAAACGCCCTTTGCTAGAGTATTGTCACTACCCATCGCTCATTAGTAACGCTCATGTGTCGGTCACAGAGTACCAAGTCCTCTTATTCAATCAGAGTTTGGGTTTCTTCAGAATCCGCTCCCCCATCCTCAATCCTAGTCGAAACTAGCCTATAACTCCGGCGCAAGCGCGGAAGTTAGGAATTAAACACAGAATAAGATTACCAATATTATAGACAGAGATCTCAGAAATAATAAAATAGAATTTACATACACTTGGGGATAGAATCAATTACATCAATCCTAATGGAGAGTTATATACACAAGGTAGCCATACAAACCATCGAAGATGCTGTCACCATCTTCAATCCTCGTGAAAGCGCTCCTCCTCTCCTACTCTAAAATTAGATTTGGTGCATTATCACTGAAATAAGACTGAATTACAATAATCGTGCACACATTGATCTGGTGCAATGAGGTCCTATTTATAGGCTAAGGAAAGACAAAGGAAATTGGGGAGAAATCTATTTAAAAATGGCAACAGGGCAAGAATCAGCGTGACTTGCGCTTCAACCTGCGCTACAGCACAAGCTGCAGCGCAGGTTCCAGATAGCTGCGCTTCACCCTGCGCTACAGCGCAGGGTTTATTTGTCTTTCCTTGTTTCCCTTTTCTTGATGAAATTTTGCATTTATTGTGCATCTTGGATTTAATTGGGAAGGTTTTCTGCAGAATCCTTGTTTAATTGGCAATGATGTCCTCATTGATTGCCTCAAATCTTCTACAAATCTTTCTTAAATGTCTTCAATCAAACTCAAATCTTGCAGATATCTACCTCATTTAATGCTATCTTTCCTTCAAATCAAATTTTTGCAATATCCTGCAAAAATCAGCAATATTTCTATTAAAATAGCATCGAATTCAAATCCAAGATTAATAAATACAATTTATCTAATATTTAATAAAAAGGGATTAAATTGGGGCAAAAATACCATTTTATCCTTGATAAGTGAACTAAAAAGTTCTCTAATTTATCATATAATTTTCACTTATCAAAATACCCCCCCAACTTGAATTCTTGCTTGTCCTCAAGCAAGAGACCTCTTTGCAATAAAAAAATCAATTCTATCCCCTGAATAACTAAAATAAAAACAAATTCAAGGAACTTTTCATCATCTCCTTGTTAAGCAGCAATCACCTTCCAAACATAACAAAAAATCAGGATTAAGAGATGTTACCAATCCTCAATCAGAATAGAACACAAACATCAATCAAACTTCTCAAAAATAGCAATTAAAGCAATAAATGATAAACCAAGGAAATCTCTCATTCTCACGGGTAAGTGTTTCCCTCAATCTTTTTCACCACCTTGAACAACTAGAATTGATAGTCGTTTCCAACATCTGAACCTGCAAGTAGTCAATATGGATCAAAAGGTCTTTTCTTTGGTTGTAATGAGGCTGGGCTATCAAGAAATCATGGTTTTTTCTGGATATGCAATGAACACTTTGAATAGAGAGCATCTTGTGATTGTGCTTTGGAACTTCTCTCAATCTACCTTGTCATTCTTGAATTGTCACCCTTTTTCAGCTGGCCTCTTTGTTTGAAGAAGTACTCCCCCCAACTTATTCAATTCCACACTTTTGTGCAGAATTTTTTTTGTACAATAACATAGAGAATTTATTTATGAGGGAGTATTCTTCTTTGTGATTTCTTGTGCCTGCTCTTGAATTTCTTTCACCTTTCAATTCACCAACCTTTTGTCCCATCTTGTTGTGTTGCACCTTGCTCTCTATCCCAAGTGTGAAGGGACATGATATGATCATTAATCATGGCTGGGGTGCATCAAAAGAAATATTAAGGCTCAAATGGGCAATCAAAAATTGGAAAAATTTAATCAAGGTTGGCTATTTGGCACTGAGCAAAATATTATAATCACAAAATATGCCTTTGTCACTTCCATATCTTCTACTAGCAAGACAAAATTCAGAAACTCAAGCAATAACAATTGACAAGCAGCGGTGAAAAACTCTCAATTTTAGTGTTTGGGCTCACAGCTCACTGGTTATTGGCTAAAATTCCTTGATAAAGCACTTACTGGTTTTGATTAACTATCCTGATATGTTCTCCTGAGAAGTATCCTAATCTTAACTGATTATGGAATAAATCACAAAATCCTATCATCTTTCCTAATCTGGTTAGTTAAATTACTTAATTACAAAGAATTTTGAAAAAGTTACCTTAATTCCTAATTTCCTAAGGTCCTAAAAATTTGAACAAAACAATAATGATTAAATTAGAATGTAAAAACAAGAATATAATGGAAAATGAATGATTATTATTGAAACTATAATATTGGAAAAGAAAAGAAAATGCATGCTTGCATGATTATTGAATGATGAATGTTCCTATTGTCCTAATGTCCTAATGAAAAGAAAAGGAAAGAAACCACCAATTGCTTTAATCTTCATCATCTGACTCTCTCCCCACCTATGAAAGTTAGGCCTGTCCCCAGGCCACTCCATGGTATCTCTAAAACGCTCAGGAGATATCCCAGGATTTGGACCTGCTGAGTTATGCCACATTACTTCTTGCAGATGCATCATACCATTGTAAAGTGTGGTGATTTGTCTAGATAAATGATCCATGTTAAATTGCCCTGGTCTGTCTGCAGGTGGAGGTGGAAGGGGGTTGTGATGTTTTCTCTGATGAGCTTGACTTCTTCAGCTGGAGTGCAGTGGGATTCTATGTATTCTCTATTGATTGGTTTCCCAATGGGAGTATTTGGTTGGACCTCGATTCCTTTGTTGTAACATAGTGATGTGATCAAAGCAGGGAATCCTAACTTTGCTTTGCAACGAGACCCTTCTTTCATTGCGAGAGGCTTGAATTAGGCAATCCAAGTAGTCAGATATGACTGTGGCGATGTCAACTTGTTCTTCATTCTCTATGCAGTGAATCAAATGAGCAGTAGCCATATCCATAGCAAAAGAAATTAGGTAGGGTCGAATATTAGCATTTATGAAGGCCATCCATATTCTAGACAACTCACTGAGGTGTTCTTTGGGTATTCTTTCTGCCTCACCATAAACGTTTACCTCAAAAGATTTTCCAGTTAAGCATAACCGCTGAGCTGTTTGAGTGTCAAGAATGTCATTCCCATAAGGCCCTACCTTTTCCATCCTTCGTATGTACTGGCAGTAGGTTTCATCAATAGTTACCGGTGCTGGATGATCAAGAGGTTCATTTATTGCCTTTCTATCATAAGAAACCCAATATCCCTGCACAAAGCTCTTTCTTGCTCCTTTGCCATCCATGTTGAGCTCAGCGTTGCTGTAGAATTGCTTCACAATCTTCGGTTGAAGTATGGGTATGGTTCAGCCAGAGCTCTCCATTCTCTTCTTGTAATTTCAGAGTTGAACTCTGAGTATTCTTCTGGTGTGAGCCATACTGGTCTCTCTGGCAAGAACTCGCAGTTCATGATATAATTGTAGTGCATGCATGCCTCAATAGTTCTGAATCGTCCTTCCCCCAAAATAGGATTTGCATCAATCTTCTTTCTTTTCACCATTGTAGAACTCTTTCTTGTAGTCAGCCGGATGCGGACCATCTGCGTGAAAGAGAAAGGTCTCTGTTAGAAGGAGTAAATAAAATTTTAGCTACATACCTCAGAAATCCCATATTCTTTGTCAAGATTTAACAAGTATTGAGATGAAGATTCATACCTGAATGACAACAATCAAGAGAAGAAGATGAGAAACTATGCTCAGAGCGTGAGGAACTTAGTCAAGAGTGGATATCCCTTAGCTTGGCACGTATTTAAAGAAATTCTGATAGCTGCGCTTCACCTTGCTGCAGCGCAGGTGAAGCGCGTGAGACAGTGAGTTTTTCGTAACATTTACGCTTCACGCTGCGCTGTGGCACAGGTGAAGTGCGAGTTACGGTGAATTTTTCACAAAAGTTGCGCTTCACTCTGCGCCGGAGCGCAGGTGAGGCGCAAAAGTCAGAGAGCAACAAACGCTGCGCTTCACCTTGCCCTGTAGCGCCGGTGAAGCGCAGGAATCAGTGAAAACTTTTCCTTTCTTTCCTTTTTACTAAAAACTAAATCTATGCTTCCTACCCTACATTGGGTTGCCTCCCAACAAGCGCTTGTTTAACGTCTGATAGCTCGACGCCTGGGTGTTTTTATGGATCTTGCAGATTGATGACAGACTCAGATCTGTCAAAGTCACCGCCTAGATATGGTTTGAGCCTCTGTCCATTGACAACCCAACATGCTTTGGTGTCAGGATCTTCAATCTCAACTGCCCCATAAACTCTGACTTCTTTAACTATGAATGGCTCTGTCCATCTTGATTTGAGTTTTCCTGGAAAGAATTTCAGTATGGAGTTGAACAGCAGTACAGATTGGCCAGGATAAAATCTCTTTTTGAGGATTTTCTTATCATGATAGGCTTTGTCTTTTCTTTATAAATCTTGGATGATTCATATGCATTCAATCGCATCTCTTCTAATTCATGTAATTGTAGTACTCTCTTTTGTCCTGCCACTCTAGAGTCCATGTTCAACAGTTTTAAAGCTCAGTATGCCTTGTGTTCAAGTTCAACTGGCAAGTGGCATGCTTTCCCATATACTAGCTGAAATGGAGATAATCCTGTAGCAGTCTTAACAATTTGTTCTATAAACCCAGAATGCATCATCAAGCTTAGTTGCCCAGTCCTTTCTAGAAGAATTGACTGCCTTTTCTAGTATTCTTTTAAGTTCTCTGTTTGAGACTTTAGCTTGCCCATTTGTTTGTGGATGGTATGGTGTAGCCACTTTATGTTAACCCCATATTCTTCCAAGACCTGCTGTAGTTGTTCATTACAGAAGTGTGATCCTCCATCACTGATAAACCCTTGGTGCTCCAAATCTAGCAAATATATTTACTTTCAGAAATTGACTCACAGTTCTTGAATCTGCCCTTGCAGTAGCTTGCTGCTTCTACCCATTTGGAAACATACTCAACAGCTACCAGGATATACTCTTTTCCATTTGATGAAGGAAAAGGTCGAATGAAATCCATTCCCCAGCAGCCAAACACTTCTATTTCAAGCATATAGTTTCCGGGCATTTCATTTTGCTTGGGAATTCTCCCTGTTCTTTGGCAGCTATCACAATGTTGGACATAATCCATTGTATCTTGAAATATAGATGGCCAATAAAAACCAGATTGGAGTATCTTTGCTGCAGTCTTATCTTTGTTGAAATGTCCCCCATAAGGAGAACTATGACAATGCCAAAAGGATCTTTGTGATATCCTTCCCTGCGACACATCTTCTTAGCAAGTTATCAGGTCCCAATTTGAAGAGATAAGGATCATCCCACACATATTGCTTTGCGTCTGTTAGGAATTTCCTCCTATGTTGCCAAGTCAATGGATCTGGTAGTACTCCTGCTACTTTATAATTGGCCATATCATCAAACCAAGGCCTTTCTTGAAGCATCATCAGTCTTTCGTCTGGGAATTCTTCTAGTAACTCAACCTCTGTGCTAGTGACCACATCATTCACCGGTCTTGATAAATGGTCTGCTATTACATTCTCGCTTCCCTTCTTGTCCTTGATGACCAAATCAAATTCCTGCAAGAGTAAAATCCATCATATCAGTCTTGGTTTAGAATCTGGCTTTGTTAGCAGCGTGATCAGTATAAACAGTGATTTTTGAACCTATTAGGTAAGATCTAAATTTTTCCAATGCATATACTATGGCTAACAATTCCTTTTCTATAGTGGCATAATTTATTTGAGCTTAATTCAAAACCTTGCTAGCATAGTGTATAACATGAAATATTTTAGACTTTCTTTGTCCTAATACAGCTCCTACAACATAATCACTAGCATCACACATCAATTCAAATTCAAGTGTCCAGTCAGGACAAACTATGACAGGAGCAGATGTTAAACTTTGTTTCAACAAGTTAAAAGCAACCAAGCAATCATCATCAAATTTAAAGGGTGTATCCTTGTTTAGCAGATTGGTGAGAGGCTTGGCTATTTTTGAAAAGTCCTTGATGAAACATCTGTAGAATCCTGCATGTCCTAGAAAACTTCTGATTCCTTTCACATTTGCCGGTGGTGGCAATTTCTCTATGACTTCAATCTTTGCTTTGTCCACTTCTATCCCTTTTAGCTGAGATTTTGTGTCCAAGGACTACTCCTTCTGTTACCATGAATTGGCACTTTTCCCAATTTAGAACAAGGTTAGTCTCTACACACATTTTCAAAACAGTATCCAAATTTATCAAGCAATGATCAAAAGAATTTCCAAAGACAGAAAAATCATCCATAAAAACTTCTATGCAATTTTCTACCAAATCTGAGAATATGGATAACATGCATCTCTGGAAAGTAGCAAGGGCATTACACAGCCCAAAGGCTTTTTCCTGTAAGCAAAGATACCAAATGGACAAGTAAAAGCGGTTTTTTCTTGGTCTTTAGGATTAACAACTATTTGATTATATCCAGAATATTCATCCATAAAGCAATAAAAAGCCTGCCCAACTAATCTTTCTAACATTTGGTCAATAAATGGTAAAGGAAAGTGATCCTTCCTAGTGGCTTGATTTAACTTCCTATAATCAATACACATTCTCCATTCTGTCACAGTCCTAGTAGGTATCAATTCATTTTTTTCATTTTTTATGACAGTCATACCTCCCTTCTTTGGAACAATCTGAACAGGACTTACCCAAGCACTATCAGAAAATAGGATAGATCATACCTGCGTCGAGCAGCTTTAATACTTCCTTTTCACTACCTCTTTCATTATTGGGTTCAGTCTTCTTTGGGGTTGAGTGACAGGTTTGTAGTCTTCCTCCATATGGATTTTGTGCATACAGTATGAAGGACTGATGCCTTTAAGATATGATAAAGACCATCCTATAGCTCCTGCATTACTTTTTAAAATAGAGAGAAGTCTTTCCTCTTCTGAGAAAGTTAAAATTTTGCTGATAATCACAGGTTGATTCCCAACTTTGTCTAAGAAAGCATATTTGAGATGTGATGGGAGTACCTTAAGTTCCAGCTTCTGACTCTCAGTATTCTTTTCCTTTGATAATTCTTCAATTGCTGCTTCCTCAGGTGGGAGTGGTGGAGAACTGTCAATTCCTTTGTATATTCATCCTCTTTCTCCTTTAGCAAGGATATCTTCCATACCTGTCAGGACTGTTGCTAAAGGATCTGCACTTGTTAGCATTTGTTGTTCAACAGAAGATTTCTCTAGCACTTCCAATTGATGGCATGTTGTTTTTCTGTGGGATACTGCATGCATCATAGACATTAAAACTTACCTCGTTCATCTTGAACTCGTACCTTTAAGTTTCCATCATCCACATCGATGATGACTTTTGCAGTTTTCATAAAGGGTCTGCCAAGTATGATTGGGACTTCAGCATCCTCTTCCATATCCATGATGACAAAATCCACTGGAAAGATGAATTTATCCACTTGGACGAGCACATCTTCAGAGATACCAAGTGGCAATTTAATGGATCTATCAGCCAGTTGCAAGGTCATTCTTGTTGGCTTAACATGCGAAAACTCCTATCCGCTTGAGTATGGATAGGGGCATCAGATTGATGCTGGCTCCTAAATCGAGCAAGGCTCTTCCAACTGGTAAATTTCCAATTGTTATGGTAAGGTGAAGCTTCAGGATCTTTTGCCTTTGGTGGTAATGACTTCTGAATGATCGCACTGCATCTTGCTTCCAGTTCTACTATCTCCTCAAGGATCTTTCTCCTCTTGTTAAGACTTCCTTCATGAATTTTGCATAAGTTGGCATTTGATTCATGGCTTCCAATAAAGGAATCTTGATCTCCAGCTTCTTCATATTATCCAGAAAGCTGAAAAATTCCTATCTTGACTCTTTTTGGTGGGAATCCTGGGGGTAAGGTAGGCTCTCGGTGAGGAAGCTCTGGCGAAGGTTCTTTAGCTCTTGATTCCACCTTGCATTCTGGTTCCTCTTCCTCTTTTTCAACCTCTTGCTCCTTTCTTTCCAAAACTTATTTTTCTGTTGACAAGTTGTCACCAATACCCTTTCCTATCTCCTTCCCGCTTCAAGTGGAGATTGATTTGGAAACTGATTGTTGTTCATCAAACTCTCTTCTGATCTCCTCCACTTGCTTTGCTATATGCATGAATGTTGCTTGCATTGCTTCTTAACTGGCTATCATCTCCTGTGTCAGCTTATTGAGCTTTTCTTCAATTCTAGAGTTGATGTCAGGTATTGCGTTGTCACTTTGACTGTGACTCTTGGAGGTTTCGTCATGGCTTCCTGTACTGTCTAGGAAGTAGACTTGTTCCATCTCCCTTCAGGATAAGAGCAATGTCCATTAAGGTGATTTCCCTTACAAAAATCACATACCATTTTTGGAGGGTATCTCACTAACAGCTTGCAAACACTTGTTGTTGGATAAGCAGCTGCACTTGCTGGCTTAATTTCTCCATTTGCTCAAGAACTTTGACAGAATCTTGCTTAGGCAATTCTTTCCTAAATTGGTTGATCCCAAGATAGATCTTGTTGGTTGCTGTGAGCACAATTGTCAATAACTGTGAGTGCTTCGCTCAACATCTATTGATAAAATCGAGCCTCCTGCTGCAGCATTTATGAAAGATTTGCATTTTGGCTTGAGTCCATTGTAGAAGAAGTTGAGTTGGGTAATGTCATCAAACCCGTGGTTTGGGCATTTGAATAATAAGAATTTGTATCTTTCCAAGCTGCATACAATGGTCACTAATTCTTGCTTGAATGGTTGAATGTCTGCTTTAGCTTTGATGTAATGCTCTATAAGACAGAATCTACACAGAAATTTCTTCTCAACTTCTTCCATGTAGTCAGGCTCTGACTAGGATGAAATGTTAACCATTCCTTCGTCTTACCTGCAAGAGAAAGGGAAATAGATGTAAGTATACAATCTCTTGGTCTTCTTCAGCAAATCGATGACATCATCAATCCAAAGAATGTAGAGAGATGAGTATTTGGATCTTCATGTTCTAAGCTTGAGAACTGGTGATTCTCAATAAGCTGAAGGTGTGAAGCTTGAAATGTAAAGCTTTTGTGGTATTAGGAATGCGATACTAGAGTGATATCGCATTCCTCGATGTGATATGTAGTCTCCCAAGGTTCTTTGAGTGCCTTCCATACTTGTTTATCACCTGGCTTGAGACAATAAACTTGAAAAACGTAAATGTGAAAACCAAATTAAAACAGAAATATGTACACTTGATAACTAGACCACCAAGGTCTACACGAATTGGAAACCGCTCCCCGGCAACGGCGATAAAAATACTTGATGGTTTCTGGCAAGCGAACCAAAAATCCAGTAGTATAATAGTAAGAAGAGTTATCGTATCCACAGGGAACAGTCAATTCGCGTATAGTCGTGATCTATTTATCAAGGGAAAACAATGAATTTATAAGAGTATTGTTGCGTAAATTGTAAATAACAAATAAATAATAATGAGATTAGAAAGGAAGAGTTAGAGACACTTTACTTGGATTAGGATTGAACTTCATATCATCACACCCTTTATGTATGTAAAAACTATCTATTATTTTAGGTTTACTCTATAATACTATAGACAAACTATATTGCTAAGACCCCGAGTTACCAAAGGCCTCACACACAAAGATAATCCATGCGGGCTCTCCCAAGCGACAGACTTACCCTCGACTTATTTTATTTTCTTTCTTATTCCGTTTGTAAAGAAACTAATTGATAAACGAGGCCTAATCCTGTAGACTTACCTTCATTAGAGTACTCACACTACCCATCACTCATCAGGATACATCCATGTGTCGGTCCTGGATGGACAATAAACTAATCCTTTGCTATCGATACTAAGGCCTAATCCTGTAAACGCCCTTCGCTAGAGTACTGTCACTACCCATCGCTCATTAGTAACACTCATGTGTTGGTCACAGAGTATTGAGTCCTCTTATTCAATCAGAGTTTGGGTTTCTTCAGAATCCGCTCCCCCATCCTCAATCCTAGTCGAAACTAGCCTAACTCGGCGCAAGCGCGAAAGTTAGGAATTAAACACAATAATAAGATTACCAATATTATAGACAGAGAGCTCAGAATAATAAATATAATTACATACACTTGAGATAGAATCAATTACATTCAATCCTAATGGAGAGTTAACTACACAAGGTAGCCATACAAACCACCGAAGATGCTGTCACCATCTTCAATCCTCGTGAAAGCGCTCCTCCTCTCGTACTCTAAAATTAGCTTTGGTGCATTATCACTAAAATAAGATTGAATTACAATAATCGTTCATGCATGATCTGGTGCAATGAGGTCCTATTTATAGGCTAAGGAAAGACAAAGGAAATTGGGGAGAAATCTATCTAAAAATGGCAACAGGGAAAGAATCAGCGTGACTTGCGCTTCAAGCTGCGCTACAGCACAGGTTCTAGAGAGTTGCGCTTCACCCCTGCGCAGGTTGAAGCACAGAATACGTCCTGTAGCTTCAATCTTTCTCTTTTAACTTGATCTCTCCCCGAGACTGGTTTTGGTTTATTTGTCTTTCTTCTTTCCCTTTTCTGATGAAATTTTGCATTTATTCAGCATCTTGGATTTAATTGGGAAGGTTGTCTACAGAATCCTTGTTTAATTGGAAGTGATGTCCTCATTGATTGCCTCAAATCTTCTACAAATCTTTCTTAAATGTCTTCAATCAAACTCAAATCTTGCAGATATCTCCCTCATTTAATGCTATCTTTCCTTCAAATCAAATCTTTGCAATATCCTACAAAAATCAACAATATTTCTATTAAATAGCACCCAAATTCAAATCTAAGATTAATAATACATTTTATCTAATATTTAATAAAAAGGGATTACCTGGGGCAAAATATCATTTTATCCTTGATAAGTGAACTAAAAAGTGCTCTAAGTTATCATATAATTTTCACTTATCAATTACCAAACATGCTTATGGAATAGGCACACAGGGAGAGGTTTCGTGGGGACGATACCAAAACCTGGTTTGTACGTTGCCGTTGCTGGATCTCAATATTCAGAAGAAAGTCCCAGAACCCCTCTTAAGGAAGAACACAAGGTTGCATTATCCTTGCTGAAGATTGATTTTGCGTCCTTATGGAACGTCAAAGCTTCAGCTTCTGGACAACCTCCAGGGTCCTTCACCTAGGTAATATCCCAGTGTACAGATTCGAACACAGGTCAGAAAATATATCAATGTTCTGCGGAGGTAGTCCTTCCATCAATGCTCTTCTCGATAACCTTTGCAGAGAAAGAAAATGATAGAACATGACTTATAGATGAAGGGTTTGGTTTTTCCATACAGAAATGATGATAACCCGATGTCCTAGTTCTACTTTTCTGCTCCTTTTTATGGGCGATGAGAAGGCTTATTGGTCATCCTTAGGGTTTGAACATGCCTTGGAAACTGTGTCAGGTTCAAAGTTTTAGGTTTTGAGAAATGTGATTGTGAACCATCTCAGTCTCCACGTCACTTTTAAGTGAAGTTTCAAAACGTCATAAAAGATTCAGATTTAGCACATGTTTAGATCATCACACTGTCTCAGACACATGCGTTTAAGAACATTCATTCAGATGATGCATTTCAGACAATGCATGAATGTTCAGATGATCTCTAATAAAATTGAACCTATTTTCAGTTAAAGGCTTTGTGAAAATGTCAGCCCATTGATGTTCTATATCAATGAACTTATTAAAAATTTTCTAAACATAGTCCATAATAAATGATGTTTGATTTCTATATGCTTTGCCCTAGAATGCTGAATGGGATTCTTAGACAAATTTATAGCACTAGTATTATCACATATCACATGTATTACATGTTCAAAAATATTAAAATCTTCTAATTGATATTTTACTCATAGCAACTGTGAGCAACAACTTGTTGCGCAATGTACTCAGCTTCAGCTGTGGAAAGAGCAATGATGCTTTGCCTTGTACTTGACCACCTGATCATGTTACTTCCAATGAAGTGACATCCACCACTAGTGCTTTTTCTTTCAAGTCTATCTCCAGCAAAGTCAGCATCATAGTATCCAACTAACTTGCAATCCTTACTCTTCTTATAGCAAAGACCAAGATTAGTAGTACCATTTAAATTTATGAAGATTCTCTTTACAACTTTATAATGAGTAATCCTTGGGTCAGACTGAAATCTAGCCACAAACAAACACTTAACATGATGTCAGGTCTACTTGTTATACGATATAATAATGAACCAATCATTCCTCTATACAAGGTTTGATTAATGACTTCTTCTCCTTCATCTTTATTCAAAGATACAGAATGGTGCTTAGGAGTTGACATGGGCTTGTAGTCATTCATTTTAAAACTCTTAAGCATCTCCTTTGTATATTTCTCTTGATGGATCCATACACAATCAGATTCTTGCTCAATCTGAAGTCCTAGGAAGAACTTAAGTTCTCCCATCATACTCATTTCAAACTCAGACTGCATTAGCTCAGAAAAATCTTTGCATAAGGAAGAATTTGTTGAACCAAAAATAATTTCATCAACATATATCTGAGCTAGAATGAAGTCTTTATTAGACATTTTTCTAAAAAGAGTTGTATCAACCTTTCCCCTTTCAAAACCATTTTTATAAGAAACTTCTCAATCTGTCATACTAAGCTCTTGGAGCTTGTTTCAAACCATAAAGAGCGTTTTTAAGTTTGAAAACATAATTTGGAAAGGTGATGTCTTCAAAAGGGGGGGTTGTATAACAAATACTTCTTCCTCTATGATTCCATTTAGGAATGCACTTTTGACATCCATTTGATATAGTTTGATGCCATTATTTGCTGCATAAGAGAGTAAGATCCTAATGGCTTCAAGCCTAGCTACAGGTGCAAATGTTTTAGTGAAATCAATACCTCCTTCTGATTGTAGCCTTGAGCCACAAGTCTGGCCTTGTTTCTGAGAACCTTTCCATCTTCATCCAATTTGTTTCTAAACACCCATTTGGTTCCTATGATAGTTTTCCCATGGGGTTTAGGAACTAAGCTCAATACATCACTTCTAGAAAATTGATACAACTCTTCTTGCATGGCTATGATCCACCCTTCATCACACAGAGCTTCATAAATGCTCTTAGGCTTTATTTCAGATAGTAAGGCAGGATTCTTGACCTGTTCAAGTCTTGACCTTGTTGTTACACCTTTAGAAATATCACCTAAGATTTTCTCTTTAAGATGTGTAGATTTGTATATCCAATTCTTATGAATAGTAGATACATCTCTGGTCTAAGACTCAAAATTGAGTTCAGATGGTCCAGCTTCAGAACATCCTTCATACTTGTTCTGAATTTCTTCTGATTGCTTGTTCAGATCCATACCTGCAAAGTCATCTTCTAGATTTGATAGATCATTATCAGTCTTTTTCTTGTCATTGAACCTCACATGGATGGTTTCTTCGATCGTTAAGGTTCTATAGTTGTAAACTCTATAAGCCTTAGAATTTTCAGAATATCCAAGGAAATGACCTAAGTCAGGCTTAACATCAAACTTTCCAATATCATCCTTGTGTTGAGTATGAAGCACTCACATCCAAAGACATGGAAGTAAGATATGTTGGGTTTCCTTCCTCTCCATAATTCATATGGAGTCTTTTTGAGAATCAGTCTTATCAAAATTTTGTTTTGAAGGTAACATGCTGTGTTAACAGCTTTTGCCTAGAATACCTTGGAGAGAGAACTTGAAATAAGCATGGTTTTTCCCATCTCTTGCAGACTCATGTTCTTTCTCTCAACAACCCCATTTTGTTGAGGAGTTCTAGCCACAGAGAAATTGTAAGAGATTCTATTCTCCTCACAGAACAATCTGAAGCATGTGTTTTCAAATTCTCCTCCATGGTAACTTCTAATAGTAGAAATACATAATCTTTTTTCACTCTGTACCTTCTTACAGAAGATTGTGAACTTCTCAAAAGTCTCATACTTGCTTTTGAGGAATATCACCCATGTAAATCTTGAATAGTCATCCATAATGACCAAACCATGCTTCTTTTTATCAAGACTCTTAGTCCTTGTTGGTCCAACAAATCAATGTGAAGATGTTCTAAGGGTCTTGAAGTAGAGACAACATTCTTGCTCTTGAAAGAGTTTCTCGTTTGTTTCCCTTTTTGACAACTTTCACATAAAATATGAGATTTGTAAGCAAAGAGTACAAATCAAGTTATTGAAAGGGAGTTTCTAAATTACCTTTCTTTATGCATTAAATGTCTTACTCTATGCATGACTATATGCCTCAAAGCATTACAAGTTGTAGATGCCTTGATTACAGGTTTTGATGATGTCAAGGAAAGAAAAGAGATACATTGACAAATGGCTAAGGAAATATCTGATTCAAGTCAAGTCAAGAAAGATATCAAAGTCAAAATCAAGTCAACACAAAGGTTTATTAGTATAAGCTTGATTTAGTTAGATACAAATGTCAAAAGAAATCTTAATATTTGTAAAGGAATTTGGCACTAAATAGAAAATTCAACAAAATATTTTATAAGTTAAAATCAGTTCAAAAAGAATAAATTTTGAACTGGGTAATCGATTACCAAGATGTGTAATCGATTACAGAAGTTCCAGAATTTTAAAATTCAAAAATTTTGAATTGTGGTAATCATTACCAAATTATGTGTAATCGATTACCAGAGTGCAGGAAATTCAAATTTTGAATTTCAGGCACAACTGTTCTCAAATTGAACTGTGTAACGATTACAAACCCTTGTAATCGATTACTAGAGTTCTGTTTTTGAAAATCTTGAAGAGACATGACTTCTGATCAAGGTTTACAATGTTTCATTAACATCCTTATATATATATATGTCTCATTTTCGAAATCAAACCAGATTACTTGTGTAAAATCATAAAAAGATTGAAATCATTTTTGTGCCAAACACTTGCAAATTATCAAGATCTCTTATAGGTCTTCAAGTTGTAATATGAACTCTAAAAGAGAGTAAACTTGTACAAATCTAGTCTGTTACTGTGTGATTGAAGAGAGGGTGCCTCTCTTGTTTGTGGGTGGTTCTCAACACAAGGAAGGGTTCCAAGGTGTTGGAGGATTCATCGCTTTGTAAAGGATTTTACAAATAGTGTAAATCTCAAGTGTGTACTTGGGGATTGGACGTAGGCAAGTGGATTGGCCGAACCAGTATAAATCGAGTTTGCAATTCCTCTTCCCTTAACTCTTGTTTACTTATTGCATTTACAATTTCATTATATTAAGAGTAAACATTCATACTTCATCTTTGAAAAGGCATTTTAAGCATAATAAGGGAAAGATAATTAAGTAATCAAAAAGAATAGATAATATTGAATAACTTAATTCACCCCCCCTCTTAAGTTAGTGATGCCACTTGTCTAACAAGTGGTATCAGAGCTTGCATCTTGTTTAAGGATTAGAAGCCTCAAGATCACATATGGCCTCATCAAATCCCCTTTTCGCAGAAGGAAATTCCTTTAACAGAGCTCCCGTATTTAATGGATAAGGTTTCCATTATTGGAAATCAAGAATGCAAATATTCATAGAGTCAATAGATCTAAATATATGGGATGCTATAGAAAATGGACCTTTTGTTCCGTCAATGCAATTGGGGGATGAAGTTAAGATAACACCTAGGGATCAATGGATTGAGGAGGATAAAAGGAAAGTTCAATACAACCTAAAGGCTAAAACATAATTACATCTGCATTAGATATAGACGAATATTTTAGAGTATCAAACTGTAAAAGTGCTAAAGAGATGTGGGACACATTGGAAGTAACTCATGAGGGAACAAGTGATGTCAAAAGATCTAGAATAAACACCCTCACACATGAATATGAACTATTTAGATGAATAAAAAAGAAAGCATACAAGACATGCAAAAGAGATTCACTCATATAGTTAATCATCTTGCATCATTAGGAAAGATTTTCCAAATGAAGATTTAATTAACAAAGTTTTGAGATGTTTAAGTAGGCAGTGGCAGCCAAAAGTAACAGCAATTGCAGAATCAAAAGACCTCACAACCATGACTCTTCACTCACTATTTGGAAAACTACAAGAACATGAGTTGGAGTTGATAAGACTAAATCAATATGAAGAGAATGATAGAAGTAAGAAAAGCATTGCTCTCAAAGCTTCATCATCATCCATCCATGAAGAAGAAGAAATCATTGAAGATGAGGACTTGGATGATGACGAAGAGTTTAGTTTATTTGTCAAAAGATTCATCAAATTTCTAAGAAACAGAGGAAATAGAAGAAGACCTACACCTAACACAAAGAAGAAAGGAGAAGATTCTCAACCAATCCAAAAATGCTTTGAATGCAACCAACCAGGGCATCTTAGACTAGATTGTCCTATTTACAAGAAGAGAATGGAAAAATCAAACAAGAAGACATTCAAAGATAAGAAAGCAAAGAAAGCCTACATCACATGGGATGATAATGACATAAGCTCCAGTGACTCAGAGAATGAAACAGTCAACCTAGGACTTATGGCCAGAGACTACGAAAGTGAAGAAGATGGTAACATCTTCTAACAATAATGCATCCATCTCATTTGATGAATTACAAGAAGCATTTAATGATTTACACAAAGAATCTTTTAAGTTAGCAAAACTAGTTTCATCTTATAAGAAAACCACTACCAAACTTGAGAATGAAATTTCTAAATTAAATAAAGAACTAGATAATCTTAGAAATGAAATGAAATTAGTAAATTCTAAAATGAAAATTTATGTTCTATCATTAATTTAGAAAATAGTAAAGAAATTCATCCATGTACATCATGCCAAACACATAAAGATGAAATTGAAAAATTAAATACTGCACTTGCAAAATTCACCTTTGGTAAAAAGAATTTAGATGTTATTTTAAGAAATCAAAGGTGTGTATTTAACAAAGCAGGATTAGGATTTAATCCTCAATCTCAACAAAAGAATTATAAGAATTTCTTTGTAATTTCTAAATCCACAAGTTCTCCATTCTTAACATGCTTCTATTGTGGAAAGAAAGGACATAGTGCATCAAATTGTTATTTTAGAAAGAATCCTACAAATATCAAAAATATGATGTGGATCCCAAAAGGATCTTTAATTAGCACTAACACTAAGGACCCAAAGAAAGTTTGGATACCTAAATTAAACAATTCTGTGACTTGTAGGATTCCATGAAACATACTTGGTACATCGACAGTGGATGCTCCAAGCACATGACGATATCTCAAAGCTTATGGACATTACTCCAAAGAATAGTGGACATGTTACCTATGGAGATAACAACAAGGGTAAAATCTTGGGAATCGGGAAAATAGGTACAAATCACTCAACCTCCATAGAAAATGTCCTACTTGTTGATGGCCTTAGGCATAATTTACTTAGTGTTAGTCAATTATGTGATAAAGGATTCTTAGTATCATTTGACTCACAAAATTGTGTTATTGAATCCAAACATGACAAAAACATTAAGTATATAGGATATAGAATAAATAATGTATATAAGATAAAATTAGATAATTCTACAAATCATAACCAGTGTCTTATTAGTAAAAATGATGAATCTTGGTTATGGCATAAAAGAATTGCTCATATTAATATGGATCATTTAAATAAATTAATATCAAAAGACTTAGTAATAGGTTTGCCTATTTGAAAAAGACAAACTTGTGATGCTTGCCAAAAGGGAAAACAAGTAAAAGTATCATTTAAATCAAAGAACATAGTAACAACCTCTAGACCATTACAACTAATACACATGGATCTTTTTGGGCCTTCTAGAACTATGAGTTTTGGGGGAAGTTATTATGCTCTAGTCTTAGTGGATGATTTCTCTAGATATACATGGACATTATTTCTTGCAAATAAAAGTGATGCTTTTAATTCCTTTAAGAAATTTGCAAAAATGATTCAAAATAAGAAAAACATTAAAATAGTATCCATTAGAAGTGACCATGGAGGGGAGTTTGAAAATAAAATCTTTGACCAGTTCTGTGATGAAAATGGAATAGAACATAATTTTTCTGCCCCTAGGACTCCTCAACAAAATGGAGTAGTTGAAAGGAAGAATAGATCACTAGAAGAATTGGCAAGAACCATGCTAAATGATTCAAACATTCCTAAATATTTTTGGGCAGAAGCAGTCAGTACTGCTTGTTATACTATGAATAGGGCCCTAATTAGGCCAATTCTAAAGAAAACACCCTATGAACTATTCAATGGTAGAAAATCAAACATTTCTCATCTTCACATTTTTGGATGAAAATGCTTTGTATTAAATAATGGAAAGGATAACCTAGGGAAATTTGATGCTAAATCAGAAGAGGGAATATTTATTGGATACTCATTAAATAGTAAAACTTATAGAGTTTATAACAAAAGAACTATGACAATAGAAGAATCAATTCATGTAGCCTTTGATGAGTCTAGTTTATTTATAATAAAAAAGAAATAATTGATGATATTGTAGATACTCTAGAAAATACTCACATAGATGAAGAAGCTCTTAAAGAAAAAGAGAAGAAAAACATGGAAGATTCTACAATAAATGAGAATCAAACAAACATAGATCTTCCAAGAGAGTGGAAAACCTTAAGAGATCATCCTCTTGATAACATTATAGGAGATATTTCAAAAGGGGTAACAACTAGACATTCTATTAAAGACATATGCAATAATATGGCTTTTGTTTCTAAATTGAAGTAAAAAATATTGATGAAGCCTTAAAAGATGAACATTGGATTATTCCTATGCAAGAAGAATTAAATCAATTTGAAAGAAATAATGTGTGGGATCTAGTTGATAGACCAAGTAATCATCCAATTATAGGCACAAAATGGGTATTTAGAAATAAGTTAGATGAACATGGTATAGTTGTTAGAAACAAAGATAGGTTAGTGGCCAAAGGATATAATCAAGAAGAAGGAATAGATTATGAAGAAACCTATGCACCTGTAGCAAGAGTAGAAGCCATTGGGATGTTACTTGCATATGCTTCTATAATGGATTTCAAATTGTATCAAATGGATGTAAAAAGTGCATTTCTTAATGGATTTATTAAAGAAGAAGTGTATGTAGAACAACCTCCTGGATTTGAAAATCAAGAATTGCCTAATCATGTTTAAATTGAAAAAGGCCCTATATGGATTAAAACAAGCACCTAGGGCTTGGTATGAAAGATTAAGCAAATTTCTGTTAGAAAAATGGTTACTAGAGGAAAGGTTGAGACCACACTTTTTATTAAAAGAAAAATGCATGACATTCTATTAGTACAAATTTACGTTGATGATATTATTTTTGGTGCTACTAATGAAAATCTATGCAAGGAATTTTCTAATGACATGCAAAGTGAGTTTGAAATGTCTATGATGGGTGAGTTGAATTTCTTCCTTGGATTGCAAATCAAACAAACCAAGAGTGGTATATTTATCAACCAAAGTAAATACTGCAAGGAACTACTCAAGCGATTTGGAATGGAAAACGCTAAACAAATGGCCACACCTATGAGTACTGCTTGCTACTTGGATAAGGATGAAGATGGGAAGTCAATAGATATAAAGCGATATCGAGGTATGATTGGATCCCTTCTTTATTTATCAGCAAGTAGACCAGATATTATGTTTAGTGTATGCTTGTGTGCTAGATATCAGTCAAATCCTAAAGAATCTCATTTAAGTGCTGTTAAAAGGATAATGAGATATCTTTTAGGAACTGTAAATTTAGGATTATGGTATCCTAAAAACATGCCTTTTAATCTAGTAGGATACTCTGACTCAGATTTTGCGGGATGCAAAACTGATAGAAAAAGTACCAGTGGTACTTGTCATTTTATTGGGTCTGCTTTAGTGTCTTGGCATAGTAAAAAGCAAAATAGTGTTGCCTTATCAACTGCTGAGGCAGAATACATTGCTGCTGGAAGTTGTTGTGTCCAAATACTTTGGATGAAACAACAACTCTCACACTATGGCTTAAATATAGATCACATACCAATTCGTTGTGATAATACAAGTGCCATTAACTTGTCTAAGAACCCTGTGTTACACTTTAGAACCAAGCACATTGAGATTAGACATCATTTCCTTAGAGATCATGTCCAAAAAGGAGACTGTGTTCTAGAATTCATTGAGACTGAACACCAACTTGCAGATATTTTTACCAAGCCATTACCTAGGACAATTTCTTTACAATAAGGAGAGAATTAGGTATTCTAGATGTTTCCAACTTAGATTCATAAAAGTTTTTAGGGATAAAAATGGTTTAGAACTCAAAAATAATGTTTCTAGAAAGGTGTAATCGATTACCAGTCATATAAGTGTGTTCTGGGTAAGATCGTAATCGGTTACGTAATTACTGTAATTCAAATTACCTGAGAGCAATTCTCATGTAATCGATTACGTAATTGCTGTAATTCGATTACCTGAGAGCACCTTCTCATGTAATCGATTACGTAATCGCTGGGATTTGATTACCTGAGAGCCACTTCTTCTGTAATCGATTACATGAGAAGTGTAATCTATTACGAGCGTCAGTTATCTCATTTCTGGAAACGTGGTAATCGATTACCACAAGGCGTAATCGATTACCAGTCTACGTCTCTTATAAATACAGAGCGCACATTTCAGAACAGAAACGTTTCCACCCACTCTTCTCTCTTACGCGAACCCTAACCTCAAACACCTTTAAATCACCATAACTTTCTCATTTCTCCATCAAATCACTTCCCGTTTGTTGCAAATTGATCCTCTTCTCATTCCCTACAAAACCCACCGATCAATTTCTTCAAACCTCTCCATCAATGGCAGAATCTTTGAAACGCACCAAACGCTCCGCTCCTCGCAAGTCTCGTGATGGAACTTCCGGTGATCCTCCGGCGGACTCCAATCCTTCCCCTCAACTTGCTCTATTTTCTACAAACAAGCAACGCCTTAGGTATCTTTTGTCTTTTTCGACTCGTAAGATTATTGAACCTAAGTATTTAAATATTCAATTCTTTGAGGAAGAGCGGTTTGATTGTTATGAAACCTTTAGGAACTTTGGGCTGTTAGAATTCATGCAGTTAAAGGCACCTGTTTACCCTGAGTTAGTTAAGATGTTCTATAGCAATCTGAAAATTAGGGATGGTGTTTTACATTCTGAAGTTAAGCGTGTTCCAATGGTAATAGATCAATCCCTGTTTTATGTCTTAACAAGTCTTAGTGATAATGGAGCACTGTTTGAGGGCACTATTTTGAATGAATGGGAAGGTTTCTTTAACCATAATAATCTTCGTCAAATGGTCTGTCATGAGGGCACTTCTGATACACCTGGACGTCTGTTGGCTGGGTCTCTTACATTTGAATGTCGAATAATGCACTATATCATTGTTCGAATTTTGCTTCCCTCGTTCCACTAACATGGCCTAGGCATCAGAAGAAGATCTTATTATCATGTGGGTGTGGCTTACTGGTAGACCAATCAGTTGGGCACACTTAGTTCATTACCGGATGGCAAAAGCTCTTCAGGCTGGTGCTTCGCTCCCATATGGACATCTGATCACGTTGTTTTTGGAGCACTTCCATGTACCCCTGGAAAGTGAGACTAAACTGGAAGTCAAGCGAACCAGTGCCATTGGTATTTCTCAGATTCACTCTTTTGGCTACCGCAAGAATGAAGATGATGAGTGGGTCCGCAAGCGTGACGCTATGGATCTTGATGATCGCACTCCCTCACCACCACGTCAGGAAGATTCTGCTGGCATCCTCACTGATATTCTAGATGAGATTCGCAGCTTCTGGCTACATGTTGACAAGCGCCTTGATTCTTTGGAGACTCGTCTTACCCGAATGGAGGATGTTTCCGGCGTTGGTCCTAGACCCTATGATGCTCCTTAGCTATTTCTGTCTCTTGCCTTGTATTTGGCATTGCTTTTAGACTTTTCTTTCATTTTGCATTTTGCCACTTTGGTATGGCTTCTTTTAGTATTGTGTTGCATATTCTGTTGTATACTCTGTTTAGTATTCTATTGCAGTATTATATTCGGATGCCTTATTGTGATTTTGATGATGCCAAAGGGGGAGAGGTTAAGGGGAGTGGACCGTTTGGATATATTTATTTTGATGTTGACTTTGGATTTTTTTTTTATTTTGACAAGTTTTGAAATCAATTTGATTACAAGTTTTGGAAATCTTTTAGCAATCAATTTGGTCAATCTTATTTCCTAAGTTACCCAAGTATTCTAAAAGACAAACACAAAGGGGAAGACTAAGAGGAGTGACCATTACTGACTTGAAATATCTTGTTTTTCATTCTTCCCTTAAATGATGGTTGTCATCATCAAAAAGGGGGAGATTGTAGATGCCTTGATTACAGGTTTTGATGATGTCAAGGAAAGAAAAGAGATACATTGACAAATGGCTAAGGAAATATCTAATTCAAGTCAAGTCAAGAAAGATACTCTATCAAAGTCAAAATCAAGTCAACACAAAGGTTTATTAGTATAAGCTTGATTTAGTTAGATACAAATGTCAAAGAAATCTTAATATTTGCAAAGGAATTTGGCACTAAATAGAAAATTCAATAAAATATTTTATAAAGTTAAAATCAGTTCAAAAGAATAAATTTTTGAACTGGTAATCGATTACCAAGATGTGTAATCGATTACCAGAAGTTCCAGAATTTTAAAATTAAAAAATTTTGAACTGTGTAATCGATTACCAAATTATGTAATCGATTACCAGAGTGCAGGAAATTCAAATTTTGAATTTCAGGCACAACTGTTCGCAAATTGAACTGTGTAATCGATTACCAAACCCTTGTAATCGATTACCAGAGTTCTGTTTTTGAAAATCTTGAAGAGACATGACTTCTGATCAAGGTTTACAATGTTTCATTAACATCTTTATATATATATATATGTCTCATTTCGAAATCAAACCAGATTACTTGTGTAAAATCATAAAAGATTGAAATCATTTTTGTGCCAAACTCTTGCAAATTATCAAGATCTCTCATAGGTTCTTCAAGTTGTAATATCCACTCTAAAAGAGAGTAAACTTGTACAAAATCTAGTTTGTTACTGTGTGATTGAAGAGAGGGTGCCTCTCTTGTATGTGGGTGGTTCTCAACACAAGGAAGGGTTCCAAGGTGTTGGAGGATTCATCGCTTTGTAAAGGATTTTACAAATAGTGGAAATCTCAAGTGTGTACTTGGGGACTGGATGTAGGCAAGTGGATTGGCCGAACCAGTATAAATCGAGTTTGCAATTCCTCTTCCCTTAATTCTTGTTTACTTATTGCATTTACAATTTCATTATATTAAGAGTAAACATTCATACCTCATCTTTGAAAAGGCATTTTAAGCACAATAAGGGAAAGATAATTAAGTAATAAAAAATAATAGATAATATTGAATAACTTAATTCACCCCCTCCTCTTAGTGAGGCCACTTGTCTAACACAAGTATGTTAAACTAGAAAATTTTAAAAGTTCTTTGAAACCTATTGCATGTTTTAGAGAATCAACTAAGTTTAAGAGTACCATAGAACTTACTAGAGATACATGTTTAGTCAAATCCTTTGGTCAATTTAGATTGCATGATAGGAAGGATAACAAAGTTGGATTAGATATGCATGTACTTTTGGTTTGTACATATAATGTACACACACATTCCGAACCTAAAATGATTATCTCATATAATGATGTGTATTATGCTCTTGAACTAGTAAAAGAAAAAGATAAAAATTAGGATAAGGCTATCACATGTATAAATACTTGTATAATGTTTGCATCACATGATGACATGCCTCATGACATGCTTACTTTTATTATTCATTAAATATTTTACAATACATGCAAAACGATGAATCATACTTGAGTAAGAGTGTAAACATGAGTATTTTAACTTGTAAACAAACTTCATGGCATGAACATAGGTAATATGCACCTAAACAAGATGCATGTGGTAAAATCGTAGGGCATGTTGGGATGTTATTGAAAAATATTAAGACATTTATGTGACACCCCTAGTTACCACTAGAAATGTCATAGTGTTACACGTGACCAACGAAATAGAACGTCAAAACTGCGGAAGTTTTTTTTTTTTGAAAAGGGTTAGGTGTCATTGACCTATCACATCTCTAGTTTCGTTTTAAGTACTTATGAAACATCCTTCCCTTTACTTTTAAAGAAAAACTCGTTTTCCGAAAACGTCTAAATGATTATCACCTCACGCACATACAACATACACATAATTATAAAACATTGTGAGAATAGGAGTCAACGTGAAATATATATATACATACATACCAAGTAGCATCAGTGTACCTCTCAAATACCCTCATATCTACATCAAAATATGAGTTCCGGTAGCAAGCTAAAGCAAATAAGACCTCTAATCAAGATACAAAGAAGAGATCCCTAAATCAGAGCTGCTACTACCTAGACTCAAAATAACCTAGTCCTACTCATCGTTAGAAGAGTCCTCCTCCGGCTCCTCCTCCTATGGGTCCTCCTCTAAATCCTTCCCCGGGACCTCCTCTTCCTTTGAGGTGTCATCAATCACAATAAGATCTAAGTCCCTTGTGAGAGAGCGGCCTTGCGCATCAGGACGCACAGGCTGAGGAGCTAGCACCTCAGAAGAAGGGGAGTACCTGAGAGAGTCTGGTTCAACCAAGTCAGCCATCCGGGATGACTGCGATGATGAAGAAGAAGCTGGACGACGACGTGAAGGACGAAATGTAGTATACCTCACCAAGTTAGGTGGCGTCGGAAACTCGAGAGTCACTGGTACGATGAAGTCCATCTCAGGTACAAGCGGAAGTCCGGGGTGCGTGATGATGACACGGACTTCCCCTGTGAACTCACATCTGCGCGGGATATCCGTCACCCTCCAGGTGCCCCTCGGCATCCACCTTATCCGCACTTGCATTGATTTCATGGCTGAAGTCTTCAATACTGACTATCGACGTGATGAGAAGGGCACAACAAGAAGAGATAGAAAAGAAGGGTGAGAATATCGCATGAACTCACAGCATGTAGGATACAGTAAAATAGAGCACACATACACAGACAGTCAACACAGTCCAATCGATAGGCAACACAAAACATGTCATCATAATGTACTCATATGAATGTGACTTTACTATTATAATGCAACATCTAATGCATGCGGGCCCAGGGAAACATCACCATCCGCAGTGCACACAGCAACTGCCCGACCATATATGCACAACGTATCAGGAGTTAGAGTCAGTACTAGCGCGGGTACTTATATTTTCTTTTGGCCAATTTTATCCGACTTCCAGACAATCTCAACTGACCCCAAAAACTTGAGAGCGACAGGATAGTCAAGCCTGTACCCCATTTACTCGACAGTAGGGAGCGAGCCTACGTCACCTAAGTCATTTCGGGACCTGACTATCCTCAGGGCTGGCATCCCCCCTCGAGGACCCGCTACGTTCTTTGCAAAACCCAGTGCACCCGTCCCAACCAGTTTCCCACTGTACCGAGTGTCACTGCCATATAGGTCGTAAGGTTTTTCACCTCGAATATCATCAATGCTTATGATGCATGTCATACAACAAGGTTCAAAGTAAATACTTCCTTACAGGCGAAGCCCCTTTGAATCATTCTACGTCACCACATCCCCGTGGTACGGCCCAATTCAAAGTCTCCTTCAAGGAAAACCAAACAATGCTTTCTCAGCACACGCAGTCCTTACAGGCAAAGCCCGTCGAATCATTCAACGTCACCACTTACCCGTGGCACGACCTGATTCAATGTCTTCCCTTCAAGGAAAACCAAACCCCATCTCGGGTTGGAACCGCACTCTCTCTCTAAGCTTCTCAAGTCTTATGTAGAAAGAGTATGTTGGTTATAATCTTTTAAGGTAGTTTGTACTAATGTTCTTCTTTGAATCAGTATTCATTTCCACTTGAGTCCTATAACTTACTAAGACTTATGATTGTGTCTTATGGATAGTATTACTTACCCTAGTTCTTCTTGTATGACTAATTAAGATTAAGCTTAACTTTTAATTATAATTAGTCTTCATTAACTGAACTATAATTAATCTTAATCCTTACTTAAGGTCCTAATTAATTCCTAATTATCCCTTAATCTCTTCCTTAATCTTGGATTAAGCTTTTAATTATACTTGATTAAGGTTAATCATAATTAATTAGTTCTTGATCGTCATTAGGGCTTAATTACTTAATTAATACTTTATTAAGGTTAATTAATTTTAGCCTTAATTAATTATTCTTTTACTTAATTAACTTAAGTAGATTAGATTAATTAACGTAGATAATTAAATTAGCTAAGTCCACTAATTAATTTCTAAGTTTTAATTTTAATAACTTAGATTAGAGTTGAAGTCCAACTCTAATCTAAGCCCAATTCCATAATTTATTTTTGGTTGACTTTAATGAGTCTTTGACTCTCTTTTTTGGAGATTTTGGGCCTGAATCAAGGTCCAAAGGTTGGATGACTCATAGGAGCCCATTCTTACTCATAACAAGTCAAAAAGTTGACTTTTATACTGATTTTTACTTTGGTGAAATTAGAAATCCGAATTTAGTCTTTTATTGTTTTCTTTTTAAAAGTTTCTACTTATTTTCACTTTAATCCTTTTACTTATAAAATTATCCCTTGGTCCTTTTTGAACCATCAAAGCCCATAAACATGTTTTCAACGCTTACTTGATCTTTTCAAGATAAAAAAGGCATTCTTGATGAGTTTCATCAAGAACAACTTGAATGTTCATCAAAACTTCAAATTTTCCACAACATCCAATCTTTACCAAATTTTCACACAATCATCCACAAACAATTTAAATGTCAAATATCATACTAATTCACCCAAAATCATCCACATACACATTTAAGTTCATAATTTCATTTTCAAGCTCATAAACACTATTTTTCAAGGATCAATCATCCAAAACAATTGTATACATTCAACCAACTTCATGCATGTTCATAGATTCATCATACAAACACATTCCAAGCACCAAAAAAATTTTGAAACACATGCAGCCCCAAAATCCCTCAAGGCCGAGAGCTATTAGAGGAAAAAGGGGAAAATTTTTCAAAATTTTTTTTTGGCTTTCATGCATCAACAATCACAATCCAAGCACATTCCAAGCATCAAAATAAACTCTAAAACATATAAGCAACCCAGCTCCAAGAATCCGAAACATTTACTCAAAAAAAAGCTCAAAGAAATGATTTTTTTCAAAGGAAAAACAAGAGCAAGGACAAGGATTTAAGGGCAAATCCTTGACTCTAGTCACCAATCCTACTAGAGTTCAAGTTCTCCCCCCTACCTCAAACTCTCAAGGAAATAGGTGAAGAATTTTGATCTCAAAACAGCTCCCAAAAAAAGCCTCCTTTGGTCACCAATAAGAATTTTTGCAAGGCTAGAAGGCTTAGTATTTGAAGCTTTGGTTCAAAGATGGAACCTTGGCTTGATGTGTTTAAGGGAAGATGAAAAATTTTGAGAGAAGATGGTGGAGAGTTCACGGCCAAGGAAGGAGAGAAAGAGAGAAATGAGAGAAAACTAAAGCTTGCATGTGTGGAAGGAAAGAAAGAATAAATGAATTTTGGTGTTTTAAATGCCATAAGGCTTAAGCTTAACACTTGTCTTGGAGAAAAGAAAGAAAATGACAAGTGTCCCTCATGCAAAGCTCTCCCACATGTGCGGCTTGCATGAGAAGCAAAGGGAAGGTTTGTGCAATTTTTCTGGCCCGGATCAAGAGTATTCGGGCCCGGTTCAAGGGACAGGAGGGGCAAAAAGGTCATTTTTCACAGAAAAATCCCAAAACTTCCCAGAATTTCCCTAAAAATAGGAAATTTATTTCTAAATTCAAAAATATAAATTTTTATGATTAAAAATAATTTTAATCACTCAAAATTCAATAAAACACTCAAAACGGCAAAATGGTAAAAACACGGGTGTTACAATTTATGCCACATAGTTTCACATGTGCATTTATTTGGGAACACAGTGTAGAGTATTTTGATGAATATCGCACATTGAAACACATTTGGTACTTGTGTGGAATTTATTTCCTAAGTCTTCTTTATGACCACTTGTCTTACTTGCAAGGGAGGACTTCAAAAGACTAGTCTTTGATCCAGGATCTAATTCCACAGAGTACATGAACAAGATGGTTCTACCTTCAAAGAGAGAGTTCTCTACCCCCTACTTTAAATACCATTTGTTAATAATATATGTTTTTCTACTACCAATCTTTATGATCCCTAAGTTCTTTTGTTATGACTCCTTGGTTTTCTAGGTTTGGAACTTATGGGTTCTTACGTATGCCTTACACTGCGAGGAGCCTACTAAGGGAGGACAACCTAGGTTCCATGACTCAAAGGGAAGTGACTTCGTCACAATCTTATATCTTGTCATCCATCTCACTCTTCTACTTCTTTCTTTCTCATCTTCGTCTTTATGCTTTTCAGACCCACTTCAATATGATTTGAGGTCAAATCCTTTTCAAGAGGGAGGGAATGATGGCGTCTGCCTAGAAAGCATGGACGAGTTGCAGAGATCATGGGTGAAAGCTAAGGAAATTAAGGAAGGAATGATCAAGTTAGTGTCCTACATTTTAAAGACACTACCCTACGGAAGGGCATTACCCTACAGGAGGACCCCCATGACCCTGGATAGGACCCTTGGTCCTATGTACCATGCTTAATTAGGACTCTCTTGTATTTTCTTTTTATTTTGTAATTTTCCTCTTGTTTCCTAATATGGGGCACTACTTTACATGGCTTTATTGGCTAGGAGGTTGCTTGACAAATAGCTGATAAGTGTTAGAATTACGTAAAATTTCCATAAAATTACAACACTTTTTGATGATGAATTGTTTTATTTATATCCCAATTTCACCATTCTTAGCTTAAATTGTGGCTTTTGTATTTATTGGAATCAAATTTGAATTTGATGCTATTTTGATAAAGAATCTATTGATTTTTACAGATAAAAAGCAAAGTTATAAATGAAGCATCAAGAGAGCAGTGAGCAAGGACAGGAACAACATAAAACAAGTTTCAAAAGAGAACAATTCAGGAGATTCAGTTGCTGTTTCCTGCACTCCACCTACGCTGAGTGCAGGTGAAGCGCGGGAATGCCTGTTCAGTTACTGTTTCCTGCGCTTCACCTGCGTTGAGTGCAGGCTAAGCAGGGTCTAAAAAGCCCGTATGAAAAGTATTTAAAGAGACTTTTAGGGATGGGGACGGCAGACAGAGACGTACGGAGTTTTGGGCAGATTCGGAGCTGGAGAAAAGTGTGACAGTCTCTAGTTGGTTTGTAATGGCTACCATGAGTAGCTAAACTTTCCTTTAGGATTGAACGTAGTCAATTCAATCCTGAATTGTATTTTGGATTTTCTTTGTTATTTAGGAATCTCTATTTTTATAATATTGGTGTTTTTATTCTGTTCTTAATGCTTACCTTCCATCTTTGTACCTGAGTTATGAGATGATTTATTGAATACGCTGGGAAACGGTTTTCTAAATCTGGTG
Source organism: Sesbania bispinosa (assembly GCA_026901365.1). Lineage (NCBI taxonomy): Eukaryota > Viridiplantae > Streptophyta > Magnoliopsida > Fabales > Fabaceae > Sesbania > Sesbania bispinosa. The sequence continues at coordinate 1,886,120 of QLOH01000101.1, forward strand.
TGAATTCTTGAATGCCTAGGGATAGGGTTCTTGAATTCTGATTTGAGTAAAAACACTCGATAGGTTAAATACGTAGGAATAGGGTTCAATTTATTGATATCTATTAACAACTGATTTTAAGGCTAGGCAATTTGTTAAACAACCAAGGAATTGGTGTTTAGGGAATTGTTCTAAGAATTTCTAGATATCATGGATTTCCAAATACAAGAGGGGTGCGATAGACGAAGTTCAATCCTAGTTTCCTTTATTTACTTAATCCTATCCATATTCTCTTTGTCTCAGTTTTTATTTTATTTTACTATTATAATCTTCACAAAAAACCATTCATAATTTCTCTTACTCGATAAGTGTGAGCATTGAGAATTTAAATTGTACCGTTCCTTGTGGGTACGACAACCCTTACTCTTAAACTATTATACTGCTGCGATATTGGTAAGCTTGCCAAGATATCAACAAGTATTTTTAGCGTCGTTGCTGGGGAACGATGTTTCAATTTAAATTCTTAGTTTATTCTATTGAGTTGTAAGAGATTTTTCTTATTTTCTTTAATTTTTCTGTAGTAATTTTTTTTTATTTAACCCTGCTACGCTAATTCTTGCTCTAGTTCTTTGTGATTTCTGATCTTGTGAGGACAGGTACATCAAGAGCAATTGGAATTTGATCCTGAGATTGAAAAGACATCCAGAAGGGACCAGATAAAAAAAAGGGAACAAGCTCAAGGAGACAATTTCAACACTTTTTCATCACCCATCCAAAGGAAGAAGAAGAAGCAAGGACAAGCTCAAGGAGACAATCTCAACACTCTCTGTTCAACCACCTCAAATGAAGTAAAAGCTGAAGATATGGCTAAGGAGAGACAAGATTCCCCTGCACCAAGAAGAACACTTGGAGATTATGTTACGCATCAAAATCCACCAAGAAGAACACTCGGAGATTATGTTATGCAGCAAGATCCAGAGTATTTTTCCAACATACCAATTCATGGTAACTTCCCTAACTACAACAATTATTCTAACAATTTTTCGCAGGATTGGGGAAGTAACCATAATCAAAGCTTCGGGTGGCAACAAGATGTTGTTTCATTCCACATGCAAACTTCTGCAGATGAGATTGTGGCACGGAATAATATTCTCATCCAGCAATTAGATGCACTCATCAAGCAGATGTCTCAGTTTCCTCAGTAGTTGCATGCAGTGCAACCTCATCCTGGCCAGTCCCACAATTAATTTCTTATTTTTGTGGAGGTGACCATCCCAATGGTTACTGCTCTTATCAACACACTTGAGAAGAGCAAGTTAATTACTTGGGAAATCAAGGAAGACCAGGCAACTTCTCTAACAACAACAATTTTGCGAACAATTATTAACAAGGTTGGAGAAATAACCAGAACAATAATTCTGGTTGGAGACACGACACAGGGCCTTCTAGCATGTAACCTTCTTTCCAACAGCAACAAAGTTACTCTTCAGTTCAACCATGGAAATCAAATTGGGATGCTTCTCTTGAAAGAATCTTGCAAGACACTATACGATTTCCGAAGGATAGAGAAGAAGCAAAAAGACCTATTGATGCTCTGCTGGAGAAGGTAGCAGAAATAAGATCTAACCAACAGTCAGAACAAATCTCAGCAAATACACAACCCAAGGATAAGTGCGAAATATATGATAAATTCTTGTATAATTACTGCGCTTATCAAGGGTAAATTAGTAAATTTATTCCCCAAATTACCTCTTTTTAGTAATTGATAGCAGGAAAGGTGTAGGACCTAGAATTGACCAATCGATCAGAATCACAATTAAGCAATTAATTGCGAAATATAGGTGCTGGAACAGAAGCTATATTCACGCTAGAAAGTGAAAGAAAATGATAGAAAATGAAAGAAAAAGTGGAGAGGAAGAAATGAGAAGGACGCCACTGAAGCAAGAATCCTCCTGCAGCAGATAAGTCCAATGCCAGACGCCACTAATTCGGGAGAATTAGATAAGTCTCAGTATGGTTTGAGCAAAAACCACCAAGCCTCACTCAACTCACAATGGGAGGAGAAAATTTGGCATAACGCCTTTACTTCAAAATTCAATGTGTCAAATACAAGAGGGGAAGACTCCTTTATATAGGAGTGGAGGGGGAAGGGGGCGGATTTTTAGGAGAATAAAATGGGAGAAAAATAAAAGATGAGTGAAAACACTCCTAAGTGGGTTTTGAACCCAAGACCCCAAAGTTTTATGGCTAAGCTAAATCTTAAGCCATTAAACCTCTAAAATGCACCCCACTCATGTAAAAAATTACAAGATGAAAGAAATTCTATCCTAGGTGGGAATAGAACCCATGACTCCCTAAGCCTTATAGTAAGGCAACCTACTAACCAATAAACCCATACAATTAGCACCCAACTAGGATGAAATAAAAGGAAAATACAAAAATAAAAAGAAAATACAAGAGAGTCCTAATTAAGGGTGGTCCATAGGACAAGGGCCCTATCCAGGGTCAAGGTGTCTTTCTGTAGGGTAGTGACCCTTATTTTGTAGGGTAGTGACCTTTATTTGTAGGACACTAATTTCTCCAACTTTTCCTTGCTTGAAGCTGAGGCTTGCAGTTGGTGCATATCCTCCAGTGTAGGTGTTGCAGGTCCAAGCTTCTAGCAGAGTGCCATCATTCCCTCCCCCTTGAAAAGGATTTGACCTCAAATCTGAAAATTCAGAAAGGAGCCATAAAAATAATGAACTGGGTAGAAGAAGGAGTTGGATGACAAAATATAGGAAGTAAGAAGATGCTTCCCTTCTCTTTTGGAGAGTAGAGTCAGAGATCCACAAGTTGAACATCTTCCTTGAGCCTAGACAATAAGAAGAAGAGCCATAAGTATTATTCCAAAGCAAGCAAAGTGAAGGCTCATAACAAAAATACTTGGGGATCATAAAGATTAGCAAAAGAAAAACATAGAAGATGAACAAGAGGTATTTGAGATAAGGGTTAGAAAACTCCCTCAATGAAGATTGAACCATCTTGTCCATGTACTCTGCGGATTTAGATCCTGGATCAAAGACTAATCTTTTGAAGCCCTCCTTTACAAGTAATACAAGTAAATGGTCATGAAGAAAGCTTAGGAAATAAATTCCACTCGAGTACAAAATGTGTTTCAATGTGCGATATCCATCAAAGTATTCTATACTATGTTCCCAAATAAATGCACATGTGAAACTATGTGGCATGAATGTCTTAATATTTTTCAATAACATCCCAACATTTTAATTGAACATAACACATGCATCTTGAGTATGATTGTCAAAAGGGTAGTGTATATGTTCATGCCATGAGGTATTCATGCAAGTTTGTTCATCAGTCATATCCATTCTAATGCACTCACTCAAGTAATATGACACCTTTTGCATATTATCATATGTGTTCATGTAAGGTGAAACATCAAAAGAATCACATTGAGCAAGCACACTATGAAGCATATCATCATGTGAAATGGATGTCAAACAAGTTTTCTCATATATGATAGCTTCATCCAAATTTTTATCCACCTTACTAACTAGTTCAAGAGCATAATACACATCTTTATATGAAACAATTATTTTAGGTCCAAAATGTGTATGAACAGTATAAATACAAACCAAAGGTACATGCATATGCAATCCAACTTTGATATCATTCCTATCATGCAATCTAAATTGATTAAAGGAATTGACTAAACATGCATCTCTAGAAAGTTTCGTGGTACTATTAAACTTAGTTGATTTTTCTAAACATGCAATAGGTTTCAAAGCATTATCAAAATTGTTTATTTCTTTCAAACATGTAATGCTTTGTGGCATAAAATTGTGCATAGAAAGAGGCATTTCATCCATAAAGAAAGTAATTTTAGGAAACTCCCTTTCAATAACTTGAATTGTACTCTTTGCAACACTAGAAGTATTTTCCATCACAAGATAAACATACTTTATCTTCTTGCACTCTAAATTCTTTTTCCTTATTTTCTATTTTAAGTTTTTCTTCTTTCTCTTTTTCTATTTGTTCTCTTTTCTCTTGTTCTATTAACTTCTTAAGTTGGATTTGGTCTTCCTTAACTTCTCTTGAGTTCATAGGCATGAGTGTGAATTTTATTCCTTGGTGGCGGAACCTATAGGTATTGGCAAACCCATTATATTTTGCCCTTCTCTCATATTGCCACGGTCTTCCTAAAAGGATGTGAGAGGCTTCTAAGGGTACAACATCAAAGGTCATTTCATCTTGGTAATCCCCAATTTTGAACCTTAAGCTCACTTGCCTATCCACCATAAATTCTTCCTCATCACTCACCCATTGAAGTGTATAAGGTTCTAGATGTGGGGTAGTAGGTAAGTTTAGCTTGTTAACTAACCTAAGGCTAGCTAAGTTGCTACTACTTCCTCCATCTATGATCACTAAACAAACCCTATCTTCAATATGGCACCTAGTGTGTGAATAGGTTCTCTCTTTGGCTCTCTTCTTCACCCAAAGGTGTTTCTAAGGCTTTCCTAAACAACATGGTTGCCCTTTCCCCTTGTCTCCTTCCTTTCATTCTCCTAAGTTGATTTTATGTTAAAACTTTTAAGGACCTTTCCACTCAACTAAGTGTTTACACTCAATGGAATGCAACACTCGTGTATGTCACTCTTTTTTGGCTTTTTCTCTAATGAGACTCTTTTGCCTCTTCTACTCGGTTGGAGGTTGATTAGAAGTTGCAAAGACCAACATGAGTCTAAGTCTTAACCCTTACCCAAATAGAAGCGCACTAACAAAGAAAAATACCTACTAGAAGAAGATTGGAAAAATCCTAAGACAAAACAAAGGAATTGATATGACAAACAAGAAAAGCTGACACTCAAACAAGCTTATACACAAGAGCAGACAACAAACAAGACAAGACGGAAGAAATTGCAAAGAGAATTGTTTTTGGTGATTTTTGAAAAAGAGTTGCCAAAATTGTCGTTTTTAAGAAAACAGTAAATACAACTCAATTATGGTATACAGGGAAATGAAATAGAAAAATTACAGTAAAAAAATGTCACTGTATTGTTGGGATAGGTATTTGTTTTTATTTTTCTATTTTTCTGAATTTTTTGACTTTTAGGGTGTCTTTTGACTTTTTTTTGCCTTGTAGTTGACTTTTGCACCCTTTTTGCTTTTTACACCTCCTTTTCTATTTTTGGCACGTACGTACTTTTTGTATTTTTCTTGCCTTTTCTTTCTTTTTTTGTCTTTTTCCCCAACAGAAAATTACAGAAATTTGTACACAATGAAAAGAAAATATACCGTACCTGTTGTAATATTTTTGGAATTTTTTGACAGTAAACTGGTCCAAGTGGCACAGAAAAGCAAAAATAATGAATAAACTGATTTCTAAAAACTGTAAAAACGTGATGGCAACTTGATTTCAAAAATGGCCAAAAAAATTGCTTAACACTTTCTTGTTGATTATACAAAACCGGTATGGTCACAGAAACGCGCTTGGTTCAATTTTAAGATTGGAATTAAAATTTGAAGGAAAATCAACAATTAGAATTTGTTGATCTTCTTCCAATACTATGAACCAAAAAAAAGATCCTATAGGTGAGAGTTTTGCACAATCAAAGAGGGAAAGTCCAAGGTAGAGATAGCAGTCAATCCAAATTTGCAATCAGAATGCCAATCAAACAGACATAACAAGAGCAGGAAATTGAACAACACAAGAGCCCAAAAATGCGCATAAAATGGCAAAAATAAAGAGGAAAATTGCGCAAAATTAAATGGCAAGAAATTAAAGGGGGAAACTGAAATTAAAAGGATGGGGAGGACAGAAATGTAAATGGCATAAAGTAGAAGGGGATGGCAGAAAGTAAAAGGATGGGGAGAGCAGAAGTGTAAAGGGGGAAGCGAAAATTAAAAGGATGGGGAGGACTGAAAGTAAATGACTGAAAGTAAAGGGGGAAGCGGAAATTAAAAAGATGGGGAGAGCAGAAATGTAAAGGGGAGAGCAGAAATTAAAAGGATGGGGAGAAGCGGAAAATAAATGGCGGAAAATTAAAAGCGAAAAGTAAAGAGATGAATATGGGGGAATGACAATTAATGGTGAAGGGGAGAAATGTAGGTGAACGATCTTTGGAAAAATGAAGACAACAATGCCTCCTTTTACCACACTTCACCACAAACAAGCAGTTATATCAAGCAATTTGCAGGAATTACTCAAGAACAAGTATGAGCAATTAAAGAGGCATTTAAACAAACACCTTGGGGGTGGGAATTAGCGGCCCAAAATAGCCCCCAAACTAGCAAGAAATCAAACAATTCAATCAAGACAGACAAGTGCTGATAGCAGCAGAAAGACACCTCGGGCCCGGGAAACAGTCCAAGTCCAAATTACAATTGAAAAGAGGGATGGAATTACACTAAAATGATGAAAATTCTGCACAAAATAGGTGCAGTATGCAGCGCCCAAAACAGCCCCAATTTGCTCCAAATTTGCTAAATTCAACAAGCTCTGATGACCAATTGATAGCAGGAAAGGTGTAGGACCTTGAATTGAGCAAAACCAACCGATCAGAATCACAATTAAGCAATTAATTGCGAAATATAGGTGCTGGAACAGAAGCTATATTCACGCTAGAAAGTGAAAGAAAATGATAGAAAATGAAAGAAAAAGTGGAGAGGAAGAAATGAGAAGGACGCCACTGAAGCAAGAATCCTCCTGCAGCAGATAAGTCCAATGCCAGAAGCCACTAATTCAGGAGAATTAGATAAGTCTCAATATGGTTTGAGCAACAACCACCAAGCCTCACTTAACTCACAATGGGAGGGGAAAATTTGGCATAATGCCTTTACTTCAAAATTCAATGTGTCAAATACAAGAGGAGAAGACTCCTTTATATAGGAGTGGAGGGGGAAAGGGGCGGATTTTTAGGAGAATAAAATGGGAGAAAAATAAAAGATGAGTGAAAACACTCCTAAGTGGGTTTTGAACCCAAGACCCCAAAGGTTTATGGCTAAGCTAAGTCTTAAGACATTAAACCTCTAAAATGCGCCCCACTCATGTAAAAAAATTACAAGATGAAAGAAATTCTATCCTAGGTGGGAATAGAACCCATGACTCCTTAAGCCTTATAGTAAGGCAACCCACTAACCAATAAACCCATACAATTAGCACGCAACTAGGATGAAATAAAAGGAAAATACAAAAATAAAAAGAAAATACAAGAGAGTCCTAATTAAGGGTGGTCCATAGGACAAGGGCCCTATCCAGGGTCAAGGTGTCCTTCTGTAGGGTAGTGACCCTTATTTTGTAGGGTAGTGACCTTTATTTGTAGGACACTAATTTCTCCAACTTTTCCTTGCTTGAAGCTGAGGCTTGCAGTTAGTGCATATCCTCCAGTGTAGGTCTTGCAGGTCCAAGCTTCTAGCAGAGTGCCATCAGTAATAAATGCATATTTTATGATTATTTAATTCAAATTTGAATTTGATGCTATTTTAATAGAAAACTGTTGATTTTGCAGATAAAAGGGAGTTTTAAATGGAGAAACAAGATAACATCTATTTGAAGAGAAAATATGCAGATGAGATTCTAAATGGCAGCTGATCAAGATAAAATCGGCAGTCATTTAAACAAGGATTCTGAAGATAAAATTCTCAATTTGAATTTGAAGATCAAATCAGCACAAGATCAAACTAAAAAGAGGGAAATAAGGAAAGCAAAGCAATCAAGGATAAGATCTGGAAGAGATCAAGTTGAAAAAGAGGAAATTAGGAAAAGCTGGAATGAGAACTACGCTCCACCTGCACTGAGCGCAAGTGGAGCGCAACAATTAATTTGCTCTCTGTTCCCTGCGCTTCATCTACGCTGAGCGCAGGTTGAAGCACAGGAATATCGAAACGGATTTCTGATAAGATTTCCAACAAGATTCCTTCCAGATTTCAGTTGAAGCACAAGAATATGGAAACAGATTTCTGATAAGATTTCCAACAAGATTCCTTCCAGATTTCAGATAAGCTTTCCAACTTCTATTTAAAGAACCTTTTGCAGAGATCATAAGTAAGTCCCGGAGACACAAGGGAGACGTCGGAGCAGAGCTAGGGCTGGAGAAAAGTGTGACAGTTTCTCCGTTGGTTTGTAATGGCTACCATGCGTAGCTAAACTATCCGATAGGATTGAACGTAATCGACTCAATCCCTGATTGTATGTGAATTCTCTTTAATATTTATGAATCCCTATTTTTATGATATCGGTATTTTTATTCTGTGCTTAATGCTTAGCTTCCGCCTGTGTGTTGGAGTTATAGGTTGGTTTTATGGGGCACATTCGAAAGGTGGTTCTATAAAATCAATAGCGAGTTTGGGGGATCCTAGACATAGGAAACTTGAACTCTAATTGGTAAAAATACTCATAGTAGTCACTGTGGACACCTGGGCGAATTGATAGTATTAACAAACCGAAAACATATCATTAAAGCCGGGGTAATTTGTCGCTTGGGAGAACCCGCATGAATTATTTCTGAGTATTTTATCACTGTGGAAACCAGGGTAAAATAACATAGTTTGGCTAAGGTATCATAACTACATATTCATAAATATTATTGGGGTTCACATACGAAATGGGTGCGATGATACGAAGTTCAATCCTAGTCCAAGTAACTGTCTCTACCTATCTCAATTTATTTTCTGTTTTTATTTTATTGCAATTCTCAACAACCAACAATCATACGCTTTTACTTGATAGTTGTGACCACTGATCTTTAATAATTGAATCGTTTCATGTGGATAAGATACTCTTACTTACTATTATACTGTTGGGATTTTGGTACGCTTGCCAGATTCTCAACAAGTATTTTTGGCGCCGTTGTCGGGGAACTGTGTATCAATATTTAAAGATTTGGGAGGTTTATCTTATCAAGTTGTAAATATTTGTATTTGTAATTTTTTCTGTTGTTATTTTTTCTTTTTATTTTTTTGTAATTAATTTATTTTCTAACTAACCCTTGTTCTAGTCCTTGTGATTCATACTTTTGAAAGGTCAGGTACCAAGAGCGCTATTGGAATTTGACCCTGAAATTGAAAAGACAGCAAAAGAACGAGTTCAAAGATACAATCTTAACACTCTATCATCAATCACCCCAAATAAATTGAAAGCTGCACCAATCATGGTTAGTGAATGGAAAAGAAGAACACTTGGAGAATATGCATACTTTTCCAACAAACCGATTTATGGTAACTTCTCTACCTACAATCATTATTCTGACAATTTTTCGCAGGATTGGGGAAGTTACCAGAATCAAAATTTTGAGTGGCAACAAGATGCTATTTCATCCCATATGCAAACATCTGCAGATGAACTCAAGGCACAAAATAAGAGTATAATGCAGCAAATAGAAGCACTCAACAAGCTTTTAGATAACCTTCCTTAGCAATGGCAAGCAACACAATCCTATCCTAGCTAGTCCCTACAATTAATTTGCGATTTTTGTGGAGGTAACCATCTCGATGGTTACTGCTCTTATCCATGCACTCAAGATGAGCAAGTTAATTACATGGGCAATCAAGGAAGACCAAGAAACTTCTCCAACAACAACAACTTTGCAAACAACTCACAAGAATTGCGAAATAGCCAGAATTAGGACTTTGGGTGGCACCAAGATGATGTTTCATTCCACAGGCAACCTTCTTTCCAACAGCAGCAAAGTTACTCTTCAGATCAACAATGGGACTCAAAATTTTATGAGCGTCTTAAAGAATTCAATCAAGGTAATATATAATTTCAGAAGGAGAGAGAAGAAGCAAGAAGATATATTGATGCTTTACTGAAGCAGATAGTAGAAATAAGAGCCAACCAACAATCAGAACAGATCTCTGCAAATGCACTACCCAACCCCGAAGAGCAGTGTGATGAAATTGTTCAACGGATAAGGAAAAGAATCAATGACAATCTGGCTGATGAAAAAGAGGAACCTGAAGAATAGGAAACTGAAGAAACAAAAGAAAGAGAAGCTGAAAAAAGGGAATCAGAAGAAGCTAAAGAAGAAAAGGAAGAAGAAGAAGAAGGTGAAGCAGAAGTAGAAGAAGAAAAAGGAGAGGATGAAACAGAGACAAATATGCTTAAAGAAGAGAATAGCTGTGAAGGGGAGAAAGTGAAGAAAACATATGAGATTGTACATAATGTAATTGTAGAAAAAGAACAAGAAAAGGAGAAAAAGAGCGAGCAAAGAACTGAGAGAGGGGGGGAAGTAGTGAAGGATTCACCAGGTCCTGACAACCCTCCAAAGGAAGGAAAAGACAGGCAACATTCAAATGATTAACCTTCCAAGACTCACAAAAGAAAGGCCTGCAAACACACTGACCTGATCACAACAGAGAGAAGAAAAATCAGGCCAAGAAATTCAAATTCAAGGCCTAAAGTCAGAATGAGGACAAAGTGGTCAGGCATATTCCATACCAAAGACCCTTGTGAAGAACAAAGAGTAAAATCTTATAACTTTGAATTTTCCAAGCTTCAGGAGGAGAAGACCCATACAAATCAACACAAGACTCCAAAAAAGAGAAAGGTCAGGCCAAAGGAGTCAACAACATGGTCTAACTCCAAACACAAGACCAAATAGGTAAATTCAAGTCACATTCACAATTGGTCCGAGGCAAGAATATGGGTAGGCTCACTGCCCAAAGGAGTCAAAGGTGCAACAAAAAAGCTCTTTAAAGTATTTCAGTATCACCCACCTTGAAAGAACAGGCGTCAAGCTATATGACATAAAACGGGCACTTCCTGGGAGGCAACCCAAAGATTTTTAACTTTTTAATAGTTTTCAATTTTGTTTTTGTTTTTCATTTTTTAATTAGGATTTTTAATTTTTTTAGGAATTAGGAAATTTTCAAAATTGATTGGAATAAGTTTGTGGAAAGTAAAATTTTTAAACAATAGGAAGTAACAGAAAACTGGACTAAAAATTGCAAAATTTCATTCTGTTTTCTACGCTACACTTGCGCTGAGCGCGGGTAAAGCGCATAATGCAATTTAGGTCACTGTTTTCTGCGCTTCACTTGCGCTGAGCGCAGGTGAAGCGCAGCGGTACTGAATTTCAAAACTGAAACCTGAGCTCCACTCACGCTGAGCGCAGGAGGAGCGCAGGTAAGCGTTGTTACTTAAAAACAGGGGGAAGTCATTCGTTCTTCCTCCCCTGTTTTCTCCTGTACCATCTCTCTACTTACTAAGCCATTTCTTTCTATTTTTTTTCCACTTACAAACCTCCTTTATTTTTTCATCTTTCAAGTTCAACCAATTGAAATTTTCGTTTTCCTCGGTTTTTATGGTTTGAACTCTAGGATAGCAACCTTAGGATTGTGATATATTGTTGATAATTGCTATCTTGGATGACATTATGGCTGAGCAAAACATGAAGAACAATTGGTTTGATTGGAATGCTCTTTTTTTTGTGAGTTATTGAATTTGAAAGTGTTATGCTCTGTTTCTTTCAAAAATTTTGAACTTTCACTTTCCATGGATTGATTGAATGCTTGCAAAACAAATGGGTATGTTTTGTTTTTAGGAAGCCATTACCAAGTGCAATGAAATTTTGTTGTGAAGAGATTAATTCTTTTGAAAGTATTTTGAATTATGCATGCAAATTGGTTAATGATAGGCTTCCATGTTCTTCATGAATTGGTGTCTGCAATAAGGCATCATTGAAATAAATTTGTTTTCAGCAACTAATTGTTGTTATTTGACTTTTCAGATACCTAGGATTAAATACATTGCTGGCCTTTCTCGTGGCTATAGCTCACGAAGAAAAGGTATGAGGAATAGGGTCAGAGATGAACCCCATTATGATCCCATGAGATTCAAGAGTGCACAGGCTACTGCAAAGTATAAAGCTCATAAATCATGCAACTTTGTGTTGACAAGACCAGTTGACCTCAAACCAATCAGGAGTTACCAAACCTATACCCAAGCATGTTGCTTGAAGAGTTCCAGATATTCTTGTAGTGGCCTAGGGACAGGCCTATTCATCCAGGGGGAGGTGGAGCAGCAACAGCTGGAGAGCAGGACAAGGACTTACAAGATACAGAGGATGAAGATTGATAGTGGTGTTTTTCTTTCTTTTTATTTTCTATTTTCTTAATTTTTTTAATTAATTAGGATTTTTGTTTTGTATTTCAATTTTTTTTTAGGTTTTAGGAATAGGGATTTAAGGAATTAATTTTAAAATCTCAAAGCTAGGCAATCTAACTAACCAAATTAGGAAAGAAATAGGAATTTTGTGATTAAATCCATAATCAGTTAGGATTAGGATATTATACAGGAAAATATATCAGAATAGTAAATTAATTTCAATAAGTTATTAAATCAAGGAAATTAGCCAAAAAGCCGGTGAGTTATGAGACCAAACACTTTGATTGAGAGTTTTCACCGCTGCTTGTCAACTGTTATTGCTTGAGTTTTTGGATTTTATTCTGCACATGAAAAATATGGAAGTGATATAGGCAAATTTTGTGATTATAATTTTGCTCAGTGCCAAATAGCCAACCCATGAAAATTTTTTCCAATTTTTTTGATAACCCATTTGAGCTTTAATGTTTCTTTTCTTATGCACCCCGACCAAAATTAATGTCTATATCATGTCCCTTACACACTTGGGATAGAGAGCAAAGGTTCAATCTGATAAAGTGGGAGAAGTGGTTGGTTACTTGAAGCTGAAAGAAATACAAAGAGCAGGCACAAAAAAGCAAAGAAGATCACTACCTCAAAAATAAAAAAGAAAAAGTGAATAAAAGTGAATAAAAAGGGGGAGTGAATCATCAAACAAAGAAAGAGGCCAGCTGAATGATACAAATCAAGAATGAAGTGGAAGAATGAAGAGAAGTTATAAGTCAAGAAAAATTCAAAGATGCTCTCTATTCCGGTGTTTTCTTTGCATATCCAGAAAAACCATGATTTCTTGATAAGCCCAGCCTCATTACAACCCAAGACCTTTTGAGCCATGTTGACCATGTGCATGTCTAATAACCAGAAACGACTATCAATTTTAGTTGTTCAACTGCTGTGAAAAATTGAGGGAAACACTTACCCATGAGAATGAGAGAATTCCTTGATTTATCACTTATTGTTTTGGTTGCTATTTCTGAAAAAGTTTGAATGTATTTTTATCCTGTTCTAATTGAGTTGTGGTAATATCACTTGATTCTAATTTTCAATCTGATATTTGGAAAGTGACAACTGCCTAGTAAAGAGATGAGGAAATTATTTCCTTAAATTTGAGAATCTTGACAAGGGGATTGAATCCATTAGACGGCAAAAGGTTTTCTTGCTTGAGGACAAACAAGAAGCTAAGTTGGGGGGAATTTGATAAGTGCAAAATATATGATAAATTCTTGTATAATTACTGCACTTATCAACGGTAAAATGGTAAATTTATTCCACAAATTACCTCTTTTTAGTAATAAATGCATATTTTGTGATTATTTAATTCAAATTTGAATTTGATACTATTTTAATAGAAAATCTGTTGATTTTGCGGATAAAAGGGAAAGTTTTGAATGGAGAAACAAGATAGCATCTATTTGAAGAGAAACTACAAATGAGATTCTAAATGGCAGCAGATCAAGATAAAATCCGCAGTCATTTAAACATGGATTCTGAAGATAAAATTCTCAACTTGAATTTGAAGATCAAATCAGCACAGAATCAAGCTAAAAAGAGGGAAATAAGGAAAGCAACACAATCAAGGATAAGATCAGGAAGAGATCAAGTTGAAAAAGAGGAAATTAGGAAAAGCTGGAACGAGAACTACGCTCCACCTGCGCCGAGCGCAAGTGGAGCGCAACAATTAATTTGCTCTCTGTTCCCTGCGCTTCATCTACGCTGAGCACAGGTTGAAGCGGATGAATACAGAAACAGATTTCTGATAAGATTTCCAACAAGATTCCATCTAGATTTCAGATAAGCTTTCCAACTTCTATTTAAAGAACCTTTTGCAGAGATCATAAGTAAGTCCCGGAGACCCAAGGGAGATGGTGGAGCAGAGCTAGGGCTGGAGAAAAGTGTGACAGTTTCTCCGTTGGTTTGTAATGGCTACCATGCGTAGCTAAACTCTCCGATAGGATTGAACGTAGTTGATTCAATCCCTGATTGTATGTGAATTCTCTTTAATATTTCTGAATCCATATTTTTATGATATCGGTATTTTTATTTTATGCTTAATACTTAGCTTCCGCCTGTGTGTCGGTGTTATAGGTTGGTTTTATGGGGCGTATTCGAAAGGTGGTTCTATAAAATCAATAGCGAGTTTGGGGGAGCCTAGACATAGGAAACTTGAACTCTGATTGGTAAAAATACTCATAGTAGTCACTGTGGACACCAGGGCGAATTGATAGTGTTAACAAATTGAAAACAAATCATTAAAGCCGGGGTAATTTGTCGCTTGGGAGAACCAGCATGAATTATTTCTGAGTATTTTATCACTGTGGAAAACAAGGATAAAATAACATAGTTTGGTTAAGGTATCATAACTAGATATTCATAAATATTATTGGGGTTCACATACAAAAGGGGTGCGATGAAACGAAGTTCAATCATAGTCCAAGTAACTGTCTCTACCTATCTCAATTTATATTTTGTTTTTATTTTATTGCAATTCTTAACAACCAACAATCATATGCTTTTACTTGATAGTTGTGACAACAAATCTTTAATAATTGAACCGTTCCTTGTGGATATGACACTCTTATTTACTATTATACTGCTGGGATTTTGGTACGCTTTCCAGATTCTCAACACCTAACCCCAAGGAAATTTGTGACGGTATTCCCACCATAAGTGGTCAACTGATATAGGAGGGAACCAATGACAATCTGGCTGATGAAGAAGAGGAAGCTGAAGAAGATGAACCTGAAAAAGCAAAAGAAAAAGAAGAAGAAGAAGAGGAAACTGAAGAAGAAAAAGAAAAAGAAGAAGAAGAAGTAGCAGAAATAGAAGAAGAGAAAGAAGCAGATGAAATAACAAAGATTGAATGTAAAGAATAGAGTGATTGTGAAGGGAAGGAAGAAGACACTAAATGTGAGAGTGTAACTAGAGAAAAATAAGATGAAAATGAGAAAAATAGTGAGAAGGGAGATAGTGAAAAAAGGCCAGAGAAAGGAGGGGAAGTGGTCCCAAGATTGAAGACCTTGCCATATCCAGATAGCCCTCCAAAGGAAGATCAAGAAAGGCAGTATGCAAGTGTTAAACCTTCCAAGATCCCCAAAAGAAAAGCATATGAATACACTGACATGAGCAGAGCAAAGAGAAGAAGAATCAGGCCAAGAAAATCAAATTCAAGGACTAGAGCCAGATTAAAGACAAAGTGGTCAGGTGCATTTCCCATCAAAGACCCTTGTGAAGCGAGGGGATTAACAGGGGATAACTGTGAATCTTCCAAGCTTTAGGAGAAGAAGACTCGTGCATATCAAATCAAGACAGTAAAGAAAAGAAAAGTCAAGCCAAAGGAGTCAGAAGCATGGTCTAATTCTAGAAAGAAGCCCAAATGGTTAGACTCAAGTTACACTCAAAATTGGTCCAAGGCGAGAGTATGGCAAGGTTCATTGTCCAGAGAAAGGAAGGGTGCAACACAAAAGTTCACCAAAAGATTCTAGTTTCAGCCACCATGAAAGAAATAGGCGTCAAGCTATATGACGTTAAACAAGCGCTTCGTAGGAGGCAACACAGTGTTTTAGCTTTTACTTTCAGCAGTTTTTCAATTTGATTTTTGTTTTGCTTTGTGCATATTTTGTGTTACTAGGTTTTTAAGTTTGTTGGTTTAGGAGTTATCAAGAATGTGTAGAGCAAGTTAGTGGGAGAGAAAAATTGAAAACCTTGATCAGTAGGAAGTAGCAGAAAATTTGGCTAAGTGCGCTTCACCTGCGCTCAGCGCAAGTAAAGCGCAGAATGCTAAATTAGTCACTGTTTTTTGCGCTTCACCTGTGCTAAAGCGCAAAAATGCTAAAATAATTTTTGTTTTGGGTGAGCGCAGGTGAAGCGATGTGACTCGCTAAGCGTAAAAAGGTACCTGCGCTTCACTTGCGCTCAGCGCAGGTATGTGTTGCTGCATATATTTGAACTAGAAACAGGGGAAGGGTCACTTTTACCTTCTTCGCTATTTTTCTTGAGAGCATTATGCGCTCTCCTCTACAACATCTACCCTTTTTCTTCCCATTTTTCACTCATAAATCTCCTCATTTCCTAGTTCTTTTGGTATCCAAGGTATGTTTTTAAGTTTTTATTTAATTTTCACCGATTAAAATCCACTATTTTCTGTTTTGATTCATTGAACCTTAGGCTAGAAAATTCAGCTTGTAACTTTGCATGTTCTTAGGATTGTTGGTCTAAATAGCCTATAGGTGATATGCTAGCTGTGATTAATGGATTAAACTAGTGACTATTGGTATACTGGGTATTTTTGCAGTTAAATAGGGTCAATTATGGGATACTCTGTTTTTGCTTTAGACATTGCATTGACCATTTTGCATGAGCCTAAGAAAACTTCTATGTTGAATGCTTGAACAATTCTGTTTGATTGAGTCTGATAATTGATAAGTGTAAATTATGTGATATTTTCCTATGTTTTTATTACGCTTATCAAGGTTAAAATAATGATTTATGCCCCAAAATAATCCCTTTTTATGAATAATTGTAATTATTTGGTTTGAATTTGATGCTATTTTGATTAGAAATCTGTTATTTTGTGCAGATTTATGGGAGATTTGAAATAGAAGAGAAAATAGCATTAAATGGGGAGATTGTTTGCAGATTTGAAGTTTAAATGAGGAAAAAATAAAGATGACATCAACAACTATTTAAACAAAGGATCCTGTGGATAACTTTCCCCAATTTGAATTCAAGTTCAAATAAATACAAAATCAAGCCAGAAAAGGGAAATAATAAAAACCAATCAAGCAAAGGAAAGATCAGAAAGAAATCAAGTGGATAAATGAGGAATTGAAGAAAGTCTACAACGAGTTTCACGCTTCACCTACGCTTAGCGCAGGTGGAGCGCAACTTCCAGACATACATGCTTCATCTGCACTTATTGCAGATGAAGCGCAAGTCACGCATTAGCTTTTTAAAATGCAAATACAGATTGATCTCTTCCTGATTTAGGTTAGGTTTTCCCAGTCTATAAATAGGACCTTTTGTACAAAACACCGGGGAGTCGAAAGACGAGGAGGAGAGAGGCATAGAATAGAAAGATAGACGCACAAGGATTGAAGAAGGTGACAGATTCTTCAGTGGTTTGTGATGGCTACCATGAGTAGCTAAGCTCTCCAGTAAGAGTGGATGTAGTGGATTCAATCCCCAAGTGTATGTAAATTCTCTTGTTTTTAATTATAAATCCCTGTTTTTAATTATATCGGTACTTTTATGCTGTTCTTAATGCATTACTTCCGCGCGTGCGCCAGAGTCGTAGGCTAGTGATGAGGATAACACAGAATGAGATTTCCGGCTAGTATTAGAGTTTAGGGGAGCCTAGACATAGGAAACCTAACCCCCGATTGCTAAAAGTACTCATTAATTATATGGAAATATAGGTGGGATCTGATGATTGAATTGTTTTGGTGAGTGACAGCCCGTTCATAGGAGCATCTATTGGAACATATAGTTAATTGATAGTAACATAATTGAAAGTTAATTGTATGTGAGGGATAAATGGGATCTTGTGATTGATGGGGTAGTGACAACCCTTGATTGAAGAGCGTTTATAGGGAAGTACAATTAATGGACAATTCAAACAAACAGAACAATAATTAATTAATTAAGAGCTTAATGAGCTGAGGGTAATTTGTCGCTTGGGAGAGCTCGCATGGATTATCTTTGAGTGGTAGGTTACTGGTGACTCGGGGTTTTATCAATTCAGTTTGGCTAAGGTATAATTAATAACAAATTTATAATTAAAAGAAGGGATTCACATACATAAGGGGTGCGAAGAAGCGAAGTCCAATCCTAATCCAAGTAAATCTATCTTCCCTTATTTTATTGCTTACTTTTCTTTTTGCCATTTAAATTCCGCACATTAATTATTCTCTTAAAAAGTTGCTCACTTGGTAATTCGATCACTAAAATCTTGCAAAGTGAACCTCTCCTTGTAGATACAATACTTTATACTTACTATTATACTGCTGAACTTTTGGTATGCTTGCCAAAATTTCATCAAGTATTTTTGGCGCCGTTGCCGCGGAGCGGTGTTTCACTTCGTATAACCTTGGGAGGTCGAATTATCAAGTTTATCTTTTTAATTTTTTGTTTATTTTAAATTTTTCAAAAAAAAAAATTGAATTTAAATTTGAAGTTAAAATTCAAATTTATTTTATCTTATCTATTACCTTATCCTTTTCAAGTTCTTTTGTTTATGCTTTTAAGAGGTCAGGTGTCACCAAGCCAATTAAATTTCGATCCAGAAATCTAGAGGATAGCCAGGAGGAATAAAAGTAGAAACAGAAGAAGAAGGATATTAGCTGAAGAACCTAAGGACATGGCAGGGGAACAACCCAGAAGAAGGACTCTAGGAGATTATGTTATGCACCAAGGCCCTCGCTATCATTCTAGCATTATAGTACCTGCAACTGCAAAGACCTTGGAATTAAAAGCTGCTCATCTCAACCTCATAAATGCTAATCAATTCGCAGGATTGGATCACGAGGATCCATATACTCACCTTTCTAATTTTTATGAATTGATAGGCACTATGGGATTTGAAGAAGGAGATTTAGAATCTGTTTACTTACGTCTTTTTCCTTTCTCTTTGATAGGTAAAGTGAAGGAATGGTTGCAATTCCATCCAAATCAAAGTCTAAATGCTTGGGGAGTTGTTGAAGACAAGTTTCTAAATAGATTTTTCCCAGCAGGGAAACATTTCCAAGCAAAAATAGATATATTCACTTTCAGGCAGGGAGCTGATGAGCCACTTTGTGAAGCCTGGGAAAGATACAAGACCTTACTGTGAAAATGCCCGAATCACGAATATGATGACATTGCCCAATTGAACATCTTTTGCAATGGACTCAGACCGGATTCCAAATCCTTTATTGATGCTGCAACGGGAGGGACTATCTTGTCAGTGGATGCTGAAAGGGCTTTTGCAATCATTGATAATTTTTCCCAAAACAATCAACAAGCCCAATGTGGATGGCAACCATCTCAGATTCAGAAAAAGGGGATGCTAGAACTTAATTCAAGTGATGCCATCTTAGCTGAAAATAAACTAATTAAGAGACAAATGGAGGCACTCACAGAGGCATTGAAAGCACTCCCTCAGCAACTCAAAGTTGTTCAATCTCAACCAGTCCAAACCCAACCATTGATATGTGACTTCTGTGGAGGAGACCATCCAATTGGTCAATGTTCTTTCCAAGACACACAAGCAGAGCAAGTCAATTTCATGGGAAATCAGAGGGGGCAAGGAAGTTTCTCCAATAACAACAACCAATATTCTCAAGGGTAAAGGAACAACCAAACCAACTCTGGTTGGGGGCAAAATGGTGGAAATAGACAGACTCCTTATCAGCAGCAGCAACCATCAGTACATGAAAAACTCGCAAGGTTGGAAGAAAAGATTGATACCGTCATATCAGGATTTGAAGAGTTTAAAAAGAATAATGATGCATCAATCAAAGCGTTGGAAAATCAAGTGGGCCAGCTAGCACAAGAGATGGGAGAATTTAAGAAAGGTTACTTTTCAGCGAATACTCTTACCAATCCCAAGGAACATTTCAACTTGATTGCTACTGATGGCAACAAGTCAGAAGATAGTGAGGTAGAAGAGGAGAGCCTTATCTTTGAAGAACAGTTACTCCAAGAGGAAATAGTCTAGACACAATTTGAGAAAGTAGAAAGCCAAGAGGCAGCATCAGAAAAAGAGGAAGAGGAACCCAAGGAGGTCTTCATTACAAGAAAGTCACCTGATCCAGGTAAGTTTACTATTCCCTTGTCTATTGGAGACTTACCTACCACTCATTCTTTACTAGATATTGGAGCGAGCATCAACTTGATGCCGCTATCGTATTTTAATAAGTTGGGTGTTTTGAAGGCTAAATCTGCTAATGTAAAGTTATTGCTTGCAAATAAGTCTACTCAAATCCTTTATGGGATTATTGAGGATCTAACGGTGAGAGTGGATAAGTTTGTATATGCAGTGGACTTCTATATTACAGAGACAAAGGAGGAGGATACTGATGTCCCCCTCGTATTAGGAAGACCATTTATGAAAGCTGCCAAAATAATTGTTGATGTTGATAAAGGGGAATACCAGGTAAGCTCAAATAATGAAAGTATCATCTTTCACATTGATAGAGGAAGCCCCAATATCTTGAAAACTCCAGAAAAGAATGGAATAGATCCTACTGATGGGATCTATCAATTTCAAGCAAAGTTGCGGAAAGATAAGAAGAAAGGAGTGCTCATTGCTGATAATGAGCCAAAGAAGAAAAAGAAGGTTTCCGGATTTCTGAGGAAACCAAGAATGAGAGTAAAGAAGCCAAAATCTATTTGGGAGTTCAAGTATAAAAGGAGAAAAAAATCAACATCAGACACTGAAGAAGGAGAAAGTAGTGAAGAAAGTGAAGGAAGATTGAACAAGTGGCATGGAGGATGGGAGCTTAAAGGAAGGACAGGAACAAAATCAACCATCATCCTCCAATTGAGGCCACCATAAAAAAAATAAAAGAACCAGGCGTCGAGCTTGAAGACGTTAAATAAGCGCTTTCTGGGAGGCAACCCATCAATTTTTAATTTGCTTTCATTTTGTTTTTGTTTTTGATTATTTAGTTTTTGTTTGTTGAGTCTATACCTGTATAGAATAGGACAAGGTTAAGTACAGGGTTACAATTTAAAAGGGTATGAATAACAGTGAAAAGTAGGGAGAGAATAAAATTCTGGTACCTGCGCTTCACCTGCGCTTAGCGCAGATAAAGCGCAGAATTAATGTTTCTCTCTAACTTTCACGCTTCACGTGCGCTACAGCGCAAGTGAAGTCTGAGTGCATCGCTTCATCTTCTGAAGACACGCGCTGCACCTGCGTTAAGCAAGGGTGCAGCGCAGGTGCGCGCGTCCAAAATTTCTTTAAATTCTGGACGAGGAAATGGTTTTCAAAACCTTTCCTCTCAGTTTCCTTCCATTTCTCTGTGTTTCCTAACTTCCTTTTTGCCCTTTTTACTTCCATATCCTTACTTTTTCCAGTTCCGAGGCTATACCAGGTATATTTTTATTGTTTTGGTCATTTTGCACCGATCAGAATTTTCATTTTTGTTTTTATTTGAGCAGAAACCTTAGGGTAGGAAACTTAGGCTTTTAGGATCTTTTAGGATAGAAATATTTGTTCATAAAGTCTTCGTTTAGTATGTATACTGCTAGGAACTTATTTGTAACATATTTTGCATGTTTAGGTGGTATTTTTATAGTGCTCAATGCTCGATTGCAAATTATTTAATTTTGGTACATGAATGCTTAATAAATGTTATGATATTTTTGCATGACCAAAATAAAAATGATTGTGTTAATATGCATGTTTTAAAGAACATGATTTTTGAGCCTAATATTTGTTACCGACTTTTGCATGTTTAAATGATTGATTAGGATTTGCTTTAATTGATCACTTTAGCATGATCTTAATAAATTAATTAACTGACAATTGGGTAATCTTAAAATCAAAATTTTGTGCAAGTGATTGATTTGCTGATTGTTCTAAATGTTGATTTAAATTGGCCATTTATTTCAATAATTTTGAATAATCTATTAATTTGCATTAATAATTTTGCTAACAAATTTTTGCAGATGGCTCGCACTAAGATCGTTGATGCAGCACGATCTTCCAGGAGAGGCGCCAAGGGCGCCAAGAGATCCAGACAGGCACCTCAGGAGGAGCCTGAGTTTGATGCTCACAGATTTAAGGATGCTAGGGCCTTTGAAGCTTACAGTGCCATCATGGACTGTAACTTCATAATAGAGAGGCCAGTGAGACTACAACCAGATGAGTTTGAGGAGTTCAGGGCAAAGATTTACAGGAGGAACTGGGAGCGTCTCAGCAGCCCAGACAGTCATTTTGACCTTGACATTGTAAGAGAGTTCTACGCCAACGCCATTGGCGATCATGGTGTGGATTCTAGGAGGCGGTCTTATGTGCGAGGCCAGGAGATTAGATTTGATTGCAATGCAATCAACGCTTTGCTTCAGTATCCAACACCTTTTGATAGGACACTTATGGAGTGCCAGTACCACTCAAGGATGAGAGAGGTGGGGCTCAATGGTAATGACCCCATGGATATAGAGACTGCATAGGTACTTTGTCTACCAGGATACATTTTTGAGAGGAATGCATACAGGCAGGCTGCTCGCATCTACCGGCAACATATGAGAGCTATTGCGAGGATGTGGACAGTGTTGGTTCTAGCCAACATCTGCCCCACCAACCATGTTTCTGACATCACCATGCCAGTAGCTCATCTCATTTTCACCATCCTCTTAGGCGCGGACATCGATATCTCCAGGGTCATTGCCCAGAAGATATCAGATTTCGTCTTTGCTATTGCGCGCCGCACTGCCACCACGAGGATCAGATTAGGCTTCCCAGCACTTATCACTGCACTCTGCAGAGCTAGGGGTGTGGATGTGAACCCCACGGTACGCATCTTGAACCCCATGACTAGAGGATACATTGATACCTACTATATCCCATATGAGGAGTATGAGGACGAGCAGCAGTATGAGGTACAACCACCACCACCACCACCAGCAGTAGACCCTACCTTTAGGCAGTGGGCTCAGCATACCACTTTGCAACTGATATCACTCCACAGATCTCATGTTCATCTACAGGAGTATCTTTACTCCATTAGACCAGACCCTTACCCAGGCATGACACCTACTCAATTCAGAGATTATATTCAGTGGCCTGGGGACAGGCCTATTCCTCCGGGAGAGGGTGGAGCAGCTGTAGATGGAGTTGATGCTGACCACATGGACCACCAGGACCAGGAGTGATTTTTTGGATTTGGTGCTTTTCTTTTCTTTTTCTTTTATTTCTTTTCATTTTTCTTATTTTTCTTATTTTTCTTTTCTTTTCTTTTATTTTCTTTTGATATGTACTGCATATATATTCCACTCATACACTCTATATTTTGTGATGAAGTGCATTTTTTGTATATTATTTTGTTTCTTTTTATTTTAGGATTTTTAAAATTTTTAGGATTTAGGAATTAGGAAATAAAAGGAAAATTTTTCAAAATTTCTGAAATTAGGCAATTTAACTTACCAGATTAGGAAAGAAGAAAGGGTCTTGTGATGAATTCCATAATCAGTTAGGATTAGGATACTTCACAGGAGAACCTATCAGGGTAGTTAATTAAAATCAGTAAATGCTTTATCAAGGAATTTAGCCAAAAAACCGGTGAGTTGAGAGCTCAAACACTTGAATTGAGAAGTTTTTCACCGTTACTTGTCAATTTTTATTGATTGAGTTTTTCGATCTTATTCTGCTTATGGAAAATATGGAAGTGACAAAGGCATTTTTTTTTGTTTTCAATATATTTGCTCAGTGCCAAAAAGCCAACCCTTGATATAATTTTTCTAATTTTTGGTAACCCATTTGAGCCTTAATGATTATTCTTGTGCACCCAAGCCAAATTTTATATTTATATCCTGTCCCTTACACATTTGGGATAGAGAGCAAGGTGCAAGTGGAGACAATGGGAAGAAAAGGTTGGTGAATTAAAATTCAAAAAGCAGGTACATGAAAGCAAAAAGAAGATCACCCCCCCCAAAAATAAAAAAAGTGAATAAATTGAATAAGTTGGGGGGAGTGCAATTTCAAACAAAGAAAGAGGCCTGCAAAGAATTGAAATAAATCAAGAAGGAGATGGTGGAAGGAGAGAAATTTAAGTCAAGCAACATCAAAAGATGCTCTCTTTTCCAAGTGTTTATTGTTTATCCAGAAAAACCATGATTCCTTGATAGCCCAGCCTCATTACGACCATAAAAAGACCTTTTGATCCATATTGACCATGAGCATGTTTAGGAACTAGAAACGACTATCAATCTTAGTTGTTCAACTGTGGTGAAAACATTGAGGGAAACGGTACCCGTGAGCATGAGTGAAATTCCTCGGTTTATCATTTATTGCTTTAATTGCTACTTTTGAAAAATGTTCAACTGTTGATTGTGTTCTGTTTTTTATTGAGGATTGGTAACATCTCTTGATTCTGTTTTTTTTTTTATATTTGGAAAGTGACTTCTTCCTAACAAAGAGATGATGTAAATTTTTCCTCGTAGTTGATTATGAGAATTGTACATGAGGGTGATTTGATTTTGATTGCAAAAGGTATCTTGCTTGAGGACAAGCAAGAAGTTAAGTTGAGGGGTATTTGATAAGTGTAAATTATGTGATTTTTTCCTATGTTTTTATTACACTTATCAAGGTTAAAATAATGATTTATGCCCCAAAATAATCCCTTTTTATGAATAATTGTAATAATTTTAATTATTTGGTTTCAATTTGAATTTGATGCTATTTTGATTAGAAATCTGTTATTTTGTGCAATTTATGGGAGATTTGAAATAGAAGAGAAAATAACATTAAATGGGGAGATTGTTTGCAGATTTGAAGTTTAAATGAGGACAAAATAAAGATGAGATCAGAAACCATTTAAACAAAGGATCCTGTGGATAACTTTCCCCAATTTGAATTCAAGTTCAAATAAATACAAAATCAAGCCAGAAAAAGGGAAACAAGGAAAACCAATCAAGCAAAGGCAAGATCAGAAAGAGATCAAGTTAATAAATAAGGAATTGAAGAAAGTCTACAGCGTGTTTCACGCTTCACCTGCACTTAGCGCAGGTGCAGCGCAACTTCCAGACATACACGCTTCATCTGCGCTTAGCGCAGGTGAAGCGCAAGTCACGCATCAGCTTTTTAAAATGCAAATACAGATTGATATCTTCCTGATTTAGGTTAGGTTTTCCCAGTCTATAAATAGGACCTTTTGTACAGAACACCGGGGAGTCGAAAGACGAGGAGGAGAGAGGCATAGAATAGAAAGATAGACACACAAGGATTGAAGAAGGTGACAGATTCTTCAGTGGTTTGTGATGACTACCATGAGTAGTTAAGCTCTCCAGTAGGATTGGATGTAGTGGATTCAATCCCCAAGTGTATGAGAATTCTCTTGTTTTTAATTATAAATCCCTGTTTTTAATTGTATCGGTACTTTTATGCTGTTCTTAATGCATTACTTCCGCGCGTGCGCCGAAGTCATAGACTAGTGATCAGGATAACACCAAATGAGATTTCCGGCTAGTATTAGAGTTTATGGGAGCCTAGACATAGGAAACCTAACCTCCGATTGCTAAAAGTACTCGTTAATTATGTGGAAATATAGGTGGGATCTGATGATTGAATTGTTTGACTAAACTAGCATATTACTCCTTGACTTTGTAAGGGTCGGGCAGTTTGGTCCCTGAAATTAAAAAATAGCTCCGTTAGTCCTTGACATTGCAAGACGTCAGTCACTTTAGTCTAAGGCTCTTAACTCCGTTAAATTTTGTTGAGTTGTAACGTTATATTGCCACGTAGTATGTTGGAATGTGTCAAAACATTGTCGTTTTGCATTGTTTTAATAATGGAAGAACAATCTTAACAGTCATTTTCGTTTTCCTCTTCTTCTTCATCTCCTTTCTCTCTTTGTTCGTGAAGTACATGGTCTTTTCTCTCCTTCTTCTTCATCTCCTTTCTCCTTGTCTGCGCGTGGGTAGCTGTTGTTTGTTGAGCTTGGCTTCCTGTACACCAACATTTATCAGCCATGAGCACCACAAATTGGAGGTATAATAGTGGGGGGGTCCAATTATTCGCACATTACTCAGAGGGGAAGAAATTAGCCAAAGTGTAATTGCAATCATATAGCAATTACAATAGTTGATCCAAAATAACAACAACATTAACATGAACACAGGTTCATAGTTGATCCATAAATCTAATTACATCCCAAAAAAGCAAACAATTAAACTCCCAGAGTGCTTGCAGTGCAGATCCAGTTACTAATTAAGCCCAGGAGTTGGCGTAAATTGTTGTGCCTTTGAGGAATCATTCACACCATCAGTTTGGAGCAGTTGGTGGTGGGCTACTCTGTCTTGTTGCAGACGAACCTTTTCCTCTTATGGGCAGCTTACTCCTTAGCAAATTGGTCTTCCTTTTTGGAATGGGGTTTATGGGAGGGGGTCTTCCTTTTTCGGCCAACACAGACACACACACAAATGCATTTTACGGGGGCAAAACACTCTGCCACAAACAATAAGGGCCAACATTTACAAAATCCCTAAACCCTAACGCAGACCCTAACCACAGAAATAGCGAGATACATTAACTATTACCTGCGAACCCATTGAAGCAACAGTAGCAAACGATTTTTGGGGAGAGAGACCTATGGAAGATGAAGAAGAAGGGAGAAGCGCAGCAGATTCCCCTAAGAGATGTGCGGGAGGAGAGAAAGACTTTTGGGGAGAGAGAACAACTGTGAATCCTTCTTGGCATCTCAGGTGGCAATATAACGTTACAACTCAGCAAAATTTAACGGAGTTAAGAGCCTTGGACTAAAGTGACTGACGTCTTGCAATGTCAAGGACTAACGGAGCTATTTTGTAAACTCAGGGACCAAACTGCCCGACCCTTGCAAAGTCAAGGACTAATCTGCTAGTTTAGTCGAATTGTTTTGGTGAGTGACAACCCGTTCATAGGAGCATCTATAGGAACATATAGTTAATTGATAGTAACGTAATTGAAAGTTAATTGTATGTGAGGGATATATGGGATCTTGTGATTGATGGGGTAGTGACAGCCCTTGATTGAAGAGCGTTTATAGGGAAGTACAATTAATGGATAATTCAAACAAATGGAACAATAATTAATTAATTAAGAGCTTAATGAGCCGAGGGTAATATGTCGCGTGGGAGAGCCCGCATGGATTATCTTTGAGTGGTAGGCTACTGGTGACTCGGGGTTTTATCAATTCAGTTTGGCTAAGGTATAATTAATAACAAATTTATAATTAAAAGAAGGGATTCACATACATAAGGGGTTCGAAGAAGCCAAGTCCAATCCTAATCCAAGTAAATCTATCTTCCCTTATTTTATTGCTTACTTTTCTTTTTGCCATTTAAATTCTGCACATTAATCATTCTCTTAAAAAGTTGCTCACTTGGTAATTCAATCACTAAAATCTTGCAAAGTGAACCGCTCCCTGTGGATATGATACTTTATACTTACTATTATACTGCTGAACTTTTGGTACGCTTGCCAGAATTTATCAATAATGCATGTCAATTGATTGCTCTGTTTAGGAGTTAATTTGGCTCCAATGAAAAATGCTTTCATGAATTGTTGATACACGTTTGATTTTGATATTAAGGCTGATTATTGGGGTATGGAGTTCAATTTACATACACTGGACTATACTTGATATGACTAAATTTTTGCAGATGCCCCACTTTAAGGTCACTGCTGGGTTAAATGCCCATGGTTTTACTTCTAGTGGAAGCAAAGGCAAAAAAGTGAGAAATGAGCCTCCATATGATGCCACCAAATTTAAAGACTCCAAGGCTTGTGACATATACAGTTCCATTCAGAATTGTAACTTTATACTGGAGAGGAGAGTTGAACTCCATGAGGATGAGTACACTGAGTTCAACCAGGAGATCACCCCGCGGAGATGGCGGAGAGTAGCTGAGCCTGACAGCCTTTTTGACCCTGAGTTAGTTAGGGAGTTCTACTGTAATGCCATGAGTGAGCCAGGTGGTGCAGTTGACAAGAGGTCATTTGTCAGGGGGTGATGGGTGATATGATCGTGATACGATCAATGATTTTCTGAGCCGCCCATTCCCTGATGATGAGGATGACTTACCGTGCCAGTATCGACAGTTGCTAAGGGAGGTTGGTAGCTATGGGCATGAGGGGCTAGATACTAGGACAACTCAGTATTTGTGCTTAACCAGTATGGGGAGGTTGCTAGGATTTTACGGAAGGACCTGCGAAGCATCTCACAGATGTGGACAGTCCTATTATTGGCTAATGTTAAGCCAACTAATCATGTTTCCGATGTAACTATGGAGGTAGCCCACCTTATTTATTGCATTCTCAGTGCGATGGATGTAGACATAGCAAGGGTTATATCTAAGAAGATGCATTCATTCCTCCGGTCAGTAGTGGAGAGGCGGAGTGAGCACTCCAGGATTAGTTTGGGGTTCCCATCCCCTATCACTGCAGTGAGCAGGTATCAGGGGGTGGTGGTGAACCCCACTGCTCCCATCAAGGCCTCCATCACCAGGGGGTATATTGATTCATATTACATACCTGAGGAGGAGTTGGAGCTACCTTCAGGGCCCCAGGACGACCAACCACCACCACAACAACCACCGCAGCAGCCACCACCACCAGCTGATGCCCCCTATCCCTTTTACGTAGAACACCAGTATCGCCAGAACTCCGCTATCTACAGAGGGATAGTTCACCTCTAGGACTACTTGTACCAGAGCAGATAGGATCCCTACCCAGGGATGCTACCAGAGCACTTTCAGACTTATTTGCAGTGGCCTGGGGACAAGCCTATTATTCCTGGGGGAGGTGGAGCAGCAGAGGACGATGATGATGAGGAGATTCAGGATGCGGGGGACGATGACTGATTTTTTTTGTGTTGTTTTTCTTTCTTTTTCATTTTTATTTTCTTTTGTCTTCTTTCATTTCACTTGATGCATTTGTACTGTCATTGACACGTTATTGACCAGTTCTATGCAGCATGGATGTTAGGATTCCATTATGTTTGTTTACTTAGGATTTCTGTTATTGATTTTAATTCTCGTTAGGATTATTTTATTTACATAGGATTTAGGATTTAAGAATAATAATTTGATGATTAGAATTCAATTCAAAATCTTTTTGTTGGACATCCTAACTAACTGAATTAGGAGAGAAAAAGGAATTTAGTTATTGAATCCATAATCAGTTATGATTAGGATTTTGTGCAGGAAAGTTTATCAAGGTAGTTAATTGTTTTCAATAGTGATTTTATCAAGGAAAACAACCATAAGCCGGTGAGTTTGTGAGTCTAAAACACTTTGAGAGTTTTCACCGTTACTTGTCAATTGCTATTGCTTGAGTTTTTGGATTTTATTCTGCACATGAAAAGCATGGAAGTGATTAAGGCATCTTGTAAATATATAAACAGCTCAGTGCCAAATAGCCAACCTGTGAATAATTTTTCCTATTTTTGATAGCCCACTTGAGCCTGAATTATTCTTGTTTTATGCACCCTAGCCTTGTATATGATTACATCCCATCCCTTCCACACTTAGGGATAGAGAGCATAGGTGCAATTTATTCAATGTGAATGGCTATGAGTTGGCTGATTGAAATTGTAACAAGCAGACATATTGAGTATTGGAATTAACTCCCTTATATATATATGTATATATATATATAAGTGTATATTAAAGTTAAATAAAAGGGAGTGAATTACCAAAAAGAGGCCGATTGTGTATAAATGTTCAAAGTCAAGAATGATATGGTGGATTGAGAGTAACTTCGAATACTGGTTAAATTGTAGATATGCTCTCTTTTCTTGAAGTTGTGTATTTTGAATTATCTAGAAAACCATGAATTGTTGATAGCCCAACCTCATTACAACCTGAGAAAGACCTTTTGATCCATGCTGACCATGTGTATGATTATTAACTGGAAACGACTAGCAATCTTAGTTGTTCAACTATAGTGAAAAATTTGAGGGAAACACTCACCCGTGAGAATGAGAGAAATTCCTTGATTTATCACCTGTTATTTCAATTGCTGCTCTTGAAAATTTTGAATGCACTTTTATCTTGTTCTAATTGATGATTGGAGTCACCACTTGGTTCTGACTATTAATCTGAAATTTGGAAAGTGACAACTGTTTAGTAAGAGATATTGGATTTGTTTTCTTATCAGTCAAATTCATAATTGGGGATTGAAATTAACTATCTGTATTAGATTTTCTTGCTTGAGGGCAAGCAAGAAGCTAAGTTGGGGGGAGTTTGATAAGTGTTAGAATTACATAAAATTTCCACATAATTACATCACTTATTGATGATGAATTGTTGAATTTATATCCCAATTTCACCATTCTTAGCTTAAATTTTGGATTTTGTATTTATTGGAATCAAATCTGAATTTGATGTTATTTTGATAAAGAATCTGTTGATTTTTACAGATAAAAAGCAAAGTTACAAATGAAGCATCAAGAGAGCAGTGAGCAAGGACAGGAACATCATAAAACAAGCTTCAAAAGAGGACAATGCAGGAGAATCAGTTGTTGTTTCCTGGGCTCCACCTGCACTCAGCGCAGGAATGCCTATTCAGTTACTGCTTCCTGTACGACACCCTTAGTTATACCGCTAAGAATATCACATTACAAAACGTAACTGTCGAATTTACTGCTTTAAAACTTAGAAAATACGAAAATATTTTTTTTTTGAAAAGAGTTTAATCATCATCAACTAATCGCATTCTAATTTCCATTTTAAGTATTCATGAAAATGTCCTTTTCTTAAGTCTGAAATTCATTTTCTGAAAACATCTAGACGATTCAATCATTCCGCATACATACACAACATACACGCAGATACAAGGGGATCATGGGAAAGAAACATCATAACATATATATAGAACCATAGTGTCAAAGTAATCCCGGAGTAAACAATATCACCATCAAAACAAGAGTTCTAGTAGTAGACTATAATAAATAAGACCTCAACCAAAATGAAACAAAACAAGAGGCCACTAAATCAGAGCTGCTACTAACTAGACTCATAACTACCCCCAGTTACGCTATCCTACTCGTCATCATCCGTCTCAGCAGGAATCCACCCACAACTCCTCCCTCAAGTACCCCCGAGGTTGATCATCCTAAAGTCCTCTGAGGGGTCGTCGCTGGAAGAATCCTCTTCCGGCTCCTCATCCTCAGAGTCATCCTTCGGGTCTTCCTCTGGGTCCTCCTCCTCAGATGTAGTGTCATCGATCATGATCATGGCTGGCTCACTCGGACAGGAACGGCCAAATGCGTCAGGATATACGGGTTGTGGAGGTGACACCTCTGGACCGGGAGAGTAACGAGGGGAATCTGGCTCGCCCATGGTCGCCATCCGTGAGGACTGTGACGATGCTGATGGAGAGGGGCGATGACGACGGTTGAGAAAGGTAGTGTAGCGACGGAGTCTGGGTGGAGTCTCAAACTCAAGGATCACCGGCACTGTGAAATCTATCTCCGGTACCAGGGGAAGGCTGGGGTGAGAAATGGTAACGCGCACCTCCCCCGTGAAAACACATCGCCTAGGGACGTCTGTAATCCGCCACTGGCCCCGTGGCTCCCACCTCAACGTGATCCTCATAGTGGACATCCTGAAGCTCTCCAATACCAACTGTCGACGTGGCGAAGAAGTCCGATGACAGGAAATAACAGAAGGAGAAAAGGAAGGGTGAGAACATCACATGAACTCATATCAAGTAGAATACAGTAACTAGAGCATTCATAGAACATTCACACAATCTCAATCACAAGAATGCAGTTGATGCTATCATGATGTACATAACTAATGCATGAGGGCCCGGGAAAACATCACCAAAAGCAGAGCACACGGCAACTGCTCGACCATATATGTACAATATATCAGGAGTATAGTCTGTACTAGCAAATAGTACGAAGAGCATTGCTTAATCTCTGGCCAAGACGATTTTCCGACTTCTAGACAAACTCACTAATTATGAAAACTTGAGAGCAACAGGATAGTCAAGCCTGTACCCCGTTTACACGACAGTAGGGGGCGAGCCTACGTCACTTGTGCCATTTCGGGACCCGACTTATCCTCAGGGCTGGTCTCCTTTACCGGACCGCTGGTGTTCTTTGCAAAACCCAGTGCACCCGTCCCATCCAGTTTCACACTGTACTAGAGTGGTATTGCCATATAGGTCGTAAGGCTTTTGAACCTTAATCATTATTGATGCACATGATGTATGTCACACCGCAAACACTTACAATATTACATCCTTACAGACAAGCCCATTGAATCTTGTTACGTCACCACTTTACCGTCGTGCAACCTCGTAGATTCAAGGTCTTTCTTTTAAGGAAAACCAATTCACGCTCTCTTGCCAAGCTTCTCAAGTTTTATGTAGAGAGAAGGTGTTGGTTATAATCTTTTAAGGTAGCTTGTGCTAGCTTTATTGATAATCATATTCACTTAAGTCCTACAATTTACTAAGGCTTATGGATATGTCTTATGAAAGACATTACTAATCCTAATTCTATTTGTATGACTAATTAAGATTAGGCTTAACCTTTAGTCATAACTAGTCTTCATTAATCGCATTTCAATTAATTTTATCCTTCTTTAACTAAGTCTTAATCCTTACTTAAGATCCTAATTAATTTCTAATTATCCCTTAATCTCTTCCTTAATCTTGGATTAAGGTTTTTAATTATGCTTGATTAAGGTTAAATTATAATTAATTAGTTAATTCTTAATCATCATTACTAATTAATTACTTAATACTTTTATTAAGGTTAATTAAATTTAACCTTAATTAATCTTCCGTTACTTAATTAACTTAAGTAGATTATGTTAATTTAACTTAGGTAATTAGATTAGCTAAGTCTACTAATTAATTTCTAAGTTTTAATTTCTTAATAACTTGGATTAGAGTTGAAGTCCAACTCCAATCTAACTTTTAATTTCATAATCTAATCTTGATTGACTTTTAATGAGTCTTTAACTCCTTTTCTTAAAGGTTTTAAACTTAAATTAAAAGCCTAAAGGTTTTATAACTCTTAGGAACTTATTTTTAGTCATGGCAACCTAAAATATTGACCTTTAAGTTGACTTTTACTTGGTTGGAATTGGAAATCCGAATTTGTTTTATTTATTTTTAAAGACTTATTCTTAATTGCACTTTAGTCCTTTTACTTGTAAAATTGCTTCTTAGTCCTTTTGGACCACCAAAGCCCATAAACATGTTTTCAACATACCCTTGACCGTTTTAAGATCAAAAAGTATTCTTGATGAGTTTCATCAAGAACAACTCATGAACATCAAGAACAACTTGAATGTTCATCAAAACTTCAAATTTTTCACAACATCCAATCTTCACCAAAACTTCACACATTCATCAACAAACAATCTAAATGCCAAATATCATACTAATCCACTCAAAATCATCCACATACATATTAAAGTTCATAACTCCATTTTCAAGCTCATAAACACTATTTTTCAAAGATCAATCATCCAAAACAATTGTATACCTCCAACCAACTTCATGCATGTTCATAGATTCATCATACAAACACATTCCAAGTACAAAAAAATTTTTGAAACACATGCAGCCCCAAAATCCCTCAAGGCCGAGAGCTATTAGAGGAAAAAGGGGAAAATTTTTCCAAAATTGTTTCTTGGCTTGCATTCACCAACAATCACAATCCAAGCACATTCCAAGCACCAAAATAAACTCAAAAACATGTAAACAACCCAGCTCCAAGAATCCAAAACGTTTGCTCAAAGAAAAGCTCAAAAAGGGATTTTTTTCAAGGAGAACAAGAGTAAAAACAAGGATTTTAAGGGCAAATCCTTGACTCTAGTTACCAATCTTACTAGAGTTCAAGTTCTCCCCCCCCTTTACCTCAAATTTCTAAGAAAATGAGTGCAGATTTCTGGTCCCAAAACAACCCCCAAAGATGCCTCCTTTAGTCACCAACAAGGATTTTTCAAGGCTAGAAAGCTTAGAAATGGAAGCTTTGGTTCAAAGATGGAACCTTGGCTTGATGTGTTTAAGGGGAGATGAAAAATTTTGAGAGAACATGGTAGATAGTTCACGGCCAAGGAAGGAGAGAAAGAGAGAAATGAGAGAAAACTAAAGCTTGCATGTTGGAAGGAAAGAAAGAATAAATGAATTTTGGTGTTTTAAATGTCATAAGGCTTAAGCTTAACACTTGTCTTGGAGAAAAGAAAGAAAATGACAAGTGTCCCTCATGCAAAGCTCTCCCACATGCACGGCTTCTAGAAGGAAGAAATGTGATACCCCTAGTTACCACTAAAAGTACCACATGCATTACACGTGACCAACGAAGTAGAACGTAAAAAAAAATGCGGAAGTTTTTTTTTTTTGAAAAGGGTTTAGGTGTCATTGACCTATTACCTCTCTAGCTTTATTTTAAGTACTTATGAAATATCCTATCCTTCACTTTCAAAAACTTATCTTTCCGTAAGCGTCAAAAGAATTACACCTTACGTGCATACACAACATACACATGGTTAAAGACCTTGAGAGAACATAAAACAGTGTGACATAAATACATACATATTAAGTAGCATCGATGTACCTCTCGAATACCCACATGACCACATTAAAACATGAGTTCCGGTAGTAAAATAAATGAGATCTCTAACAGAATACAAAAGAAGAGATTCCTAAATCAGAGCTGCGTACTACCTAGACTCAACACAACCTAGTCCTTCTCAGGTACAAGAGGAAGTCTGGGGTGCGTGATGGTGACACAAACCCCCCCCATAGAACTCACACATGCGCGGGATGCCCGTCACCTTCCGGGTGCCCCTTGGCAACCATCTGATTCGCTCCTGCATCGACGTCATGACGGAAGTCCTCGATACCGACTGTCAACGTGACGAGAAGAACATAGAAAGAAGAGATAGAAAAGAAGGGTGAGAACATCGCATGAACTCACAGCATGTAGGATACAACAAACTAGAGCACACACATAGAGGCAATCCACACAGTCGAATCAATAAGCAATCACGACATCTCATCATGGTGTACTCATATGAACGCAACTTTTACTATTATAATGCAATATCTAATGCATGCGGGCCCAGGGAAACATCACCATAAGCAGAGCACATAGCAGCTGCCCGACCATATATACACAGCACGTCAGGAGTTAGAGTCTGTACTAGCATTGGTACAAAGAGCATTGCTCATAAAGTTTGGCGAAATAAATTTAAGCGTTCTTCCAGACAATCTCAACTGACCATGAAAACTTGAGAGCGACAGGATAGTCAAGCCTGTACCCCGTTTACACGACAGTAGGGGGCGAGCCTACGTCACTTGTGCCATTTCGGGACCTGACTATCCTCAGGGCTGGCATCCCACTCGAAGACCCTCTGGCGTTCTTTGCAAAACCCAGTGCCCAGTCCCTACCAGTTTCGCACCGTACCGAGTGTTACTGCTATATAGGTCGTAAGGTTTTAAACCTCGAACATCAACGACGCTTCATGATGCATGTCACACAACAATTCTCAC
Organism: Sesbania bispinosa; assembly: GCA_026901365.1. Classification (NCBI taxonomy): domain Eukaryota; kingdom Viridiplantae; phylum Streptophyta; class Magnoliopsida; order Fabales; family Fabaceae; genus Sesbania; species Sesbania bispinosa. The sequence goes on from QLOH01000101.1 coordinate 1,921,441, forward strand.
AACATTCACATCCTTACAGACAAAACCCATTCAACGTCTTTCCTTCACAAGGAAAGCCAAACCGCACTCTCTCGCCAAGCTTTTCAAGTTTTATGTAGAAAGAGTGTGTTGGTTATAGTCTTTTAAGGTAGTTTGTACTAATGTTCTTGATAATCATGTCCACTTAAGTCCTATAATTTACTAAAACTTATGATTGTATCTTATGGATGGTATTACTTATCTTAATTCTCCTTGTATGACTAATTAAGATTTGGTTTAACTTTTAATCTTAACTGGTCTTCATTAACTGGATTACAATTAATCTTAATCCCCTTTAATTAAGTCTTAATCCTTACTTAAGATCCTAATTAATTCTTAATCATCCCTTAATCTCTTCCTTAATCTTGGATTAGGACTTTTAATTATGTTTGATTAAGTTTAATCATAATTAATTAGTTCTTAATCATCATTATTGGTTAATTACTTAATTAATACTTTCATTAAGGTTAATTAACTTTAGACTTAATTAATCATTCTTTACTTAATCGACTTAAGTGAATTAGGTTGATTAACGTAGGTAATTAAATTAGTTAAGCCCACTAATTAATCCTAAGTTTTAACTTTTAATTACTTGGATTAGAGTTGAAGTCCAACTCCAATCTAACTTTTAATTTCATAATCTAATCTTGATTGACTTTTAATGAGTCTTTAACTCCTTTTCTTAAAGGTTTTAAACTTAAATTAAAAGCCTAAAGGTTTTATAACACTTAGGAACTTATTTTTAGTCATGGTAACCTAAAATATTGACCTTTAAGTTGACTTTTACTTGGTTGGAATTGGAAATCCGAATTTGTTTTATTTATTTTTAAAGACTTATTCTTAATTGCACTTTAGTCCTTTTACTTGTAAAATTGCTTCTTAGTCCTTTTGGACCACCAAAGCCCATAAACATGTTTTTAACATACCCTTGACCTTTTTAAGATCAAAAAGGTATTCTTGATGAGTTTCATCAAGAACAACTCATGAACATCAAGAACAACTTGAATGTTCATCAAAACTTCAAATTTTTCACAACATCCAATCTTCACCAAAACTTCACACATTCATCAACAAACAATCTAAATGCCAAATATCATACCAATCCACTCAAAATCATCAAAATACACATTAAAGTTCATAACTCCATTTTCAAGCTCATAAACACTATTTTTCAAAGATCAATCATCCAAAACAATTGTATACCTTCAATCAACTTCATGCATGTTCATAGATTCATCATACAAACACATTCCAAGCACCAAAAAAATTTTGAAACACATGCAGCCCCAAAATCCCTCAAGGCCGAGAGCTATTAAAGGAAAAAGGGGAAAATTTTTCCAAAATTATTTCTTGGCTTGCATGCACCAACAATCACAATCCAAGCACATTCCAAGCATCAAAACAAACTTAAAAACATGTAAACAACCCAGCTCCAAGAATCCAAAACGTTTGCTCAAAGAAAAGCTCAAAAAGTGATTTTTTTCAAGGAGAACAAGAGTAAAAACAAGGATTTTAAGGGCAAATCCTTGACTCTAGTTACCAATCCTACTAGAGTTCAAGTTCTCCCCCCCTTTACCTCAAATTTCCAAGCAAGTGAGTGCAGAATTCTGGTCCCAAAACAGCCCCCAAAGATGCCTCCTTTAGTCACCAACAAGGATTTGCAAGGCTACAAGGCTTAGTAATTAAGCTTAGGGTTCAAGGATGGAACCTTAAGCTTGAAAGTGTGAGAAGGAAAAATGGAGATTTTGAGAGAAAGGAGAGGGGAACTCATGGCTTCAATGAGGAGAGAAAAGAGAAATGAGAGAATGAAAAGGAACCTTGCATGTAGGAAAGGAGAAAGAAATAAATGTTTTAGTCTTTTAATGTCATAATATCATAAGCTAGACACTTGTCTTGGAAGGAAGAAAGGATGAGACAAGTGTCTCCCATGCAACACACACACACATGCACGGTTTCTAGAAGGAGGAAAGGAAGAGTTGTGCAAATTTTTCTGGCCCGGATCAAGAGTATTCGGGCCCGGTTCAAGGGACAGAAGGGGCAAAAAGGTCATTTTCACAGAAAAACCCCAAAAATTCCCAGAAATTCCCTAAAAATAGGAAATTAAATTCTAAATCCAAAAATATAAATTTTGGTGATTAAAAATAATTTTAACAATTCAATAAAACACGAAATACGGTAAAACGGTAAGAAGCGGGCGTTACAGTAAGCGGAGAGAGAAAATTAAGGTTTTATTTACAGAGATTGTATAGAATCATAAATATCATTTTAAATCATCTTTTAAGGTTCAAATATATTTTCCATATTTTTCTACAATTTTTTTTTGGCTATGGTTATACTGTTAACTGGGGGCATTTTGATCTTTTTGCCCAGAAGTACTAGAAAAATTCTAAATAATTTTCTAAAACTCATCACTAATTATATTAAGAGTATTTTGAATAAAGGTATAGATCCCTTAGAGTTTTAGCTATTTTTAATAATTAAATCTATATTTTCCTTAACTGTATAATTACTAAAGGTATCTTAGGTTATTTTCTCAAACACCTCTCTAGAGAAATTTACTCATAATTGTGGTTGGGTATTATAAATTTGGTTGTCTATTAAAAGCTACTAAATACTTTATAATTAAATGATTATTACTATTTTAAAATTTTCTTTATTCTATTTATACACCAGTAAGAAAAATTGCGGGTGTTACAAGAAAAGAAAGGTTTGTGCAATTTTTCTGGCCCGAATCAAGAGTATTCGGGCCCGGTTCAAGAGACAGGAGGGGCAAAAAGGTCATTTTTCACAGAAAAACCCAAAAATTCCTAAAAATAGGAAATTAAATTCTAAATCCAAAAATATGAATTTTGATGATTAAAAATTATTTTAATCACTCAAAATCCAATAAAACACTCAAAACGACAAAAATGGCAAAAACGGTAAAACGCGGGCGTTACATCCTGCGCTTCACCTGCGCTGAGCGCAGGAAACGTAACCTAATTTTTAATGGCCCACAAGTAGAGTCTAAAAGCCCGTTAGAACAGTATTTAAATAGATTTTTTGGGATGGAGACGGCAGACAGAGACGTACGGAGTTTTGGGCAGATTCGGAGCTGGAGAAAAGTGTGACAGTCTTTAGTTGGTTTGTAATGGCTACCATGAGTAGCTAAACTTTCCTTTAGGATTGAATGTAGTCAATTCAATCCCCAATTGTTTTTTTTGGATTTTCTTTGTTATTTAGGAATCTCTATTTTTATAATATTGGTGTTTTTTATTCTGCTCTTAATGCTTAGCTTCTGTCTTTGTACCGGAGTTATGAGATGATTTATTGAATACGCTGGGAAGCGATTTTCTAAATATGGTGCGAATTCTTGAATGCCTAGGGATAAGGTTCTTGAATTCTGATTTGGGTAAAAACACTCGATAGGTTGAATACCTAGGAATAGGGTTCAAATTTTTAATGGCTATTAACAACTGATCTTAAGGCTAGGCAATTTGTTAAACAACAAGGGAATTGGTGTTTAGGGAATTGTTCTAAGAATTTCATACTTGAGGGATCTTTATGAATGAATTTTATTTGGGCATCAATATTTATAATTATAAATTCCTAGATATCATTGAATTCCAAATACAAGAGGGGTGCGATAGACAAAGTTCAATCCTAGTTTCCTTTATTTGCTCAATCCTATCCATATTCTCTTTGTCTTAGTTTTTATTTTATTTTACTATTATAATCTTCACAAACAACCATTCATAATTTCTCTTACTCGATAAGTGTGAGCACTGAGAATTTAAACTGTACCATTGCTCCTGGGTACGACAACCCTTTGTTTGTTGTGAAAATTTTCAATTAAATTCGAAAACTCTCTTGATTCTGAAAGTACAATTTGGGACTAGAATCTGAATCCTCTGAAGGTTTTTTTTTAAGAACTAGGTTCACTTAGAAATTGCATTCAACAAGTATCAAAAATTTGAATTACTCACTTATTCAACGAGTAATAGAAATTTGAATTACTCGAAAAGTAAGAATGAAGAATAAAACAGAATTCTAAAGAGAAAAGAGGAATGAATGTAAAGATTTGAAACTGGAAAAGAATCTAAAGTAAATGCAATAAAGAAATCTGGAAGTAAATTGCATAAACTTAAATGAGAAAGCAAGTAAAAGTAAACGAAGAAAGTAATCAAAGAAAAGAAAATTGCATAAATGTAAATTTCATTAATGAAAAGTTGGTATGGATACACATACTTGATCTCCTTATTAACCTCTTTGTCGCTTACAAGGATGGACGTTGGGTGTTTTCAGAGATTTGAGTAAAATGAGATCCAGCCCCTATTACATCAGAATTCTGCCTATTTATAAATTTCTATCCTAACGGCTAACTAATAGGATTTTGACACATTTACAAGCCTAATTGAGGTGTCAAATTTCTATGTGTGACACGTATTAAAAGCAACAACGGTCTTCTATTTTCCATGTAACTGATAGCCTAAGGTCTTGACACTTGTCTTTGAATGATAACTACCAATAACTGCTTCATTTGAAATTTGAATGGTCTTCGAATTGCTTTTCAATACTTGACAGGTCTTCGAATCCTTTTCAGACTTCTGAATTCATGAATTTGTATAAGTTATGAGCCTTCTTTCTGTTTCGAACAAGTCTTCGATTTCTTTCCGATCCTTGAGCTGCGTCGGAACACTTAACCAAAATTTTGACCAATTTATTCCCTATGTCTTCATGTGTTGTATTTCTGATTGGTCAAGATGTTGGTGGACTTGACCACCGACCACACCTGGGTTTGACCTTCAAACTGATTGGACAATTCTGTATGCACATTAATGGCATCGTCCAAATTTTCCACTATAAATACCCCTTGGGTTTTACGTTCTTCTTCATTCCCTTCTTTGTTCAATATGAAGAAGTTTCTTCCTTTGGCTATTGCGTTCAACCTGATCTTTCATGATTTCATCTTTAATAAGGTCGACGAAATAGCCAAAGCTAAAAGCTTTTTCAATCCTTATTGAGGATTTAGGTTGAATGTACTAGCCAATTAAAGGTTCATTTACACAGTAAATGAATCCTATTTACTCATTCCCCACGCTTTCTTTAATTACATCCCAAGCACCAAGGGTTGTGCAATCAAGTCAGTATAATGCTTTTGCCTTGGCTCAATCGAAGCTTGTGGGAGAGAAGGAGGAAGAAGAGGGTCAAATGAAGTACCGGGAGGCAGAAGTCAAGTTCCTTGAAGACCCAAGAAGGCAGGAGTCAAGTTCTTTTAAGATTTAGGATAGTCTTTATTTTTCATGTACCTTTATATTTCTTGTATTTCCATTCGAACTTTCTCATGTAATTCGAATTCCATTTGTTCATAATGAAAAGACTTATATTTTCTTTATCTTTTTATTCTTCAGATTCTATAAAAATCATAGAACTCCTTTTCTTTACTCATACCTTCAAATGACATTTTGAATTCGAATAGGCCTTAATCAAGCATTTGTATTCATTTCGAATACATATAACACAATGCCTTAAATTTTGAATTCAGAATACAAAAACATCAAACTTCACTAAGTTACAATGTATTTCGATTCCTAATAGACTTTTCAAATCTTTTATTGTATACTTTGAATTCAAAGATAGTAATCTGTAATAACTTAGTAAAATTTGTAAATTTCAGCCCAACAGATGCTCCCTTAAAATATTAGTTACGAGGAACATATAAACTTCAGTAGAAACTAATATTTTAATAAATGAAGCATTCTAAAATATTACCTCTTTCGATTAATTGTTCACCTTCGTCTTTAATGGTTCACTTTGGCAGCAACAATTTTTTTTTATATTGAGTCATCACTACGCGCCACTTTTAAAAGTGTAGTTACCACTTTTATGTAACTGACTGCACCCACTTACTTCAAATTGTATATAGGGATATGAACAGTTACCAACCTGAGCAACCTTTCACTTCTCTCCTTCGCAAAATTGTCAGCTTCTTCTCTCTCCCTTTTCGCGTTTTCCTTACTGCCGCGTCTTCTTCGTTTTCTTCCTTCAGCAAATTCTGTGAACCAGAGCTTCATCTCTCTAAGGTAATACTTCACGAACTTCATCTTCTTTCATTTATTCCCACTCTTGATCATCATTCTTTCGTTTCTTGAAGCTTAAAAAGAATTCTAAATCAGAAGACGATTCTTCTAGTTCTCCTTCTCTTCCTTCTAACCCACGTGCTGAAAGAAGAACAAAAGCACGTTCTGATTCAAGAAGCTTAAGGGCAAAAGAAAGTTCAAATGAGAAAGATCAAGATGAGAATGAGGAAGACCCTAAACTTCCTTCAAAATCTGGACCAGTCCAAACTGGTGGATCTTCAAAAATCTTCTGAGGTAATTATCTTAAAGAATCTTTTCAATCCTCATTTCATAGTTTCTTTCAATCATTTACACTTTTATCTCGTATAGGTGGCTAGAAAATATTATGCTCTTCGAGTGAAACATGTCGCTCAGAAGAGACCAAGGCCAAAGAAAATGTTAATACCAGAAGGCACTGAGATGGAATTTCGAATTCCCTCCTTAGAATTCTATTTTCTTCAAGGTTTCCTAACCAAATTTTTATAAACTGTAGGTCAAAATCATAAATTCTTCTTCAAAATCAGCGATTGAACCAACACCAAAAAAATCATTCGGAACGAGAACAATCTCAAAAAGAGGAAGAGGAAGAAAAAGAACTAAGTGTAAGCTCCCCTCCAGAATCTCGACCAGGAGATGACCTTTCTCAAAAAGAAGAAGAAGAATCGGAGAAAGAAGGTAAGTTCAAAGGACCGAAATGACAGGGGTCGAGCCAGGTCTTAAAGATAGGGTTGAACAAAAGTCTATTCCTGAGTTTTCTCAATCACAAGAGAAAGAAACAGAAAATCTGGCTAAGACACCTACTCCTTTGACCAAGGATCCCCCTAAAGATCAATCAAAACCGGACATCCCTTCTACTCAACTCAAAGAAAATATAATTCCTGAAATCCCTTCAGAAACTCAGAGTGAGATGACTGCTGCTCAACAAACCACTCCCTTGAATATTTCAGAAGCCATACCTAGTACTTCAAACAAGTCTCCAGCACCCTCAAGCTTGAAAGAATGTTTAGTTGTATTGGATGAAAACCCTTTTGTTGTCCTTGACCTCTTAACAGGTGAAGGCTCCATGTCTTCTACTCATTCAGATTCTAGATCTTATCAACCAACTACTGAATCTGTAGAGGACCTGATTGAAGGCTTGAAAAATTTGATATTCACTGATGACTTTCTTGAAACCTTCGCGAAAGAGCTTGAATACAAATATAGGGTTGAGAAGAAAATTGAAGCCATTAATGCTCGACAAAGCAGCCTCTCTATGCAACAACTTAATGGGCTGAATGCTTTCAAGAATATCTATGTTAAGGCTGCAAATATTTTGAAAGAACATCATGCAAATGCTGCAAGGGCTTCTAAAGTCAGGGTCGAAAATGAGGATATGTTAGAAAAATTGAAAGACTCCAGAACTAAAGTCTCAAAGTTCAGTGAAAGTTTGGGGACTCTGACTGCCCAGCTATCCTCTATTGCAGAAAAACGCAAAGCCATTAAAGAACAAATGAAGAAACTGCAATAGGATGACAAGACCCTAATCTCAGAAAAGAATACCTGCAATACTTCGATGTCCAAAATCGAAACCAGGAAGCTCGAACTCCTCAACGGAGTGAAGTATGTTTCAAGTGAATTGGTTAAATCGAATGAGCTTCTGACCAACATTGATCAAAGGGACAAAGTCTTATTGCAGCATATAAAGATTTGACTCAAGTGTTTGGGCCACTGAAAGAGAATCCCCCTTTCTAACTTTCCTTGCTTTATTTCAACAGTTTGTTAAAACACTTTTTGATTGGTGCTTTGGAGTCACCAACTAATCTGAATGTTCTAAACAATCTTAATTTCATGCAAAGTTGGCCTATATTACTTTAAGTATTTTCCATTTATACTTAGAATTTGATTATCACCTGACAATTCTCTAATCGAATACACATAATTTGAAAATACTTTTTCAACTTCAAATGGTCCTTCCCAACTTGGGGACCATTTCCCACATCGTTTAGATTTTTTATCAACAGGTAAAATCACTTTCCAAACAAGATCTCTTTCGTTAAACAAGTTAAATTTCAATTTTTGATTGTAAACTCGAGACAATTGTTCTTTTTGCCTGATGATATTTTCTAAGGCTCTTAATCTAACTTCATCTAATTCAATCAATTCATCCAACATCAAGTTATAATAATCTTGAGTAGGTAAATTGATTTGTCTTTGCAACCTAAGTGATTGTAAGTGGACTTCAACTGGTAAAACTGAATCATGACCATAAACCAATTTATAGGGTGTAAACTTTGTTTCATCTCGAGGGGAATTTCGATACGCCCACAAAATTTGACTTAAAGTCTTATGCCAATTTCTAGGTCGTTGGTCAATATGTTTCTTAATCAAGGAAATAATTGTCTTATTTACAGCTTCAACTTACCCATTTGCTTGTGCATAATAAGGAGTCGAAGTGAGAAGTTTAATCCCATTCTCTTGGGGTAATCTCTTAACTCTTTGGCCTGTAAATATAGTTCCTTGATCAGTTGAAATAGATTTAGGAATACCAAAATGAAAAAATATGTTTTCCTGAATGAAGTTAATTACATCTTCTTGAGCCACATCTTTCAATGGGATTGCTTCTACCCATTTTGTAAAATAATCTATAGCCACTATAACATATTTATGCCCCCTAGATGATGAGGGATGAATTTGACCAATCAAATCAATAGCCCATCCTCTAAAAGGCCTTGGCTTTATTATTGAATGTAACTCACTCGCAGGGATTTTTTGTATGAAACCGTGTTTTTGACTTTCCTCACAGGATTTCGAAAAATCATTACAATCTTTGGCCATAGTAGGCCAATATAAATGAAGGGAATCAAGCATGTGGTCAGGGTGCAGCGGAAATAAATGGATTCCCTCCCTTGTTATAATCATTTTGCGAAAACACGAATCAAGGCATAAAAGGTATTAAAACGAAAGGTCATACCTTATTAGGATTACAAACGAGGCAAGAGTAGCCACGTCTCTATTGGTATCCACGCCAACAGCCGGACTAGGAAACCCTCCTCAGCTCTGCTAGTAGCCTTAGAAAGTAAGAAGCGATTGCTCATATGTATAGGGTAGTGCATCTCATGCTCTATTTATAAAGTGGTGGCTAGGGTTTTACCCCCTCACTCACTTAACCCTCACACTTATGGGCCTGACCCATTATGTTATAATTCTAATTAAATTAAATTAGAATTATTATCCTTTCCTAGTGGCATGTTGTATGCGTGTGACCCAATAGGCTTTTAATATTTGGTTATGATATTAAATAAAAATCCTCTTATATTTAATATCATAAATAGTGAGCGGTATCTAGCAATACATCACTATCCAAATATTGAGATTATCAACAACTTTGATAAATCCTATTTTATGATAATAATTTATATGATCTGTCCCTTTGTCCAAATATCTAATTGAACACAAGGGCATGGATTGTGTCAACCTTGTATAGCTCAATTTATATTTTCTTGATCTCCAAGTAGACTGCACAGAAAATAAATATCTCATATTTATCCTCCTGAGCATGACCATGCATTTTGCAGTCTCACTTTATCAAGAGGCCTACAAATATAACTCCTGTTACATAGGAGGGACAAATCCCATCTAGGGCACTCACATTTCACCACACAATTTATTATATGTCCAAAAACCAACTTTATGATTACCCTGTTATAGGTAACGTTTGATGATAATAAAAACATATAATGCTTTATGTAGGAATCGTAGTGATTTCAAGTCAAAGGACGTCATGCAACATCTATCAATTTAAGAAACGTTCATGACATCTTTGTCTAGTACGTCATTACTCTTAATGTGCACCTATGTGAGAACATGATATCTCATATCCATGATCTGTGAGATGTGATCACCGGCGAACTCACATACTAGTCTAAATGCATCTTTGTCCTAAGATGATACTTGACTAGGGACTATTTAAGAATAGTTCTTCATAAGATCTCACGATCAAGTCATCTACTTGATTTCTTATGAAGTTTAAGTTTACCATTCTAAGGACAATAATTATATTCTAAAAGAATAAGTTTGCCTTTATAAAATAACATGATACAAGTGATGGATGTTCATAAATATATAACTCTCTAGTGCATATTCCTAACAATCTCCCACTTGTACTAGAGACATTCAGACATAACCATTATACCTAATGATCTAGTGTGCCCTTCATGCTTGTGCTGCACAAGGGGTTTAATGGGTTTGTAACAGCGACTGTTTCTTGCTTCGAACTTTTCTAGCTCACAGCGCCACCATTCAAACAAAACACATAACCTGATTGCGATCTTCAATCATCTTTGTCGATTTGGAAGCTAGCATCAGTGTAACCCTTTACAAGTAGCTCTTCCTCACCTCCATATATCAAGAATGAATCCTCAGTTCTTCTCAAGTACTTAAGGATGTTCTTGACTGTTGTCTAGTGATCTTCACCAAGATCAGACTGGTATCTGCTAGTCATGCTTAAAGCATATGATATTTTCGGTCGAGTACATAACATGGTAAACATGATAGACCCTATAGCGGATGCATAAAGAATCTTACTCATTGGACCTCTCTCTTCTTCACTAGAAGAAGAATGAGCCTTAGATAGGCTTATACCATGTGACATAGGTAAAGATGCCTTCTTAGAATCTCACATGTTAAACCGTTTTAAGACTTTGTCTATGTATGTACTTTGACTAAGGCCAAGTAATCTTTGAGATATATCTCTATAGATCATGATACCTAACACATAGGTCGCTTTGCCCAAATCTTTCATAGAAAACAATCTCCTAACCAAGTCTTTACAGACTAAAGGGTAGGAATGTCATTTCCTATGAGGAGTATGTCATCTACATACAAAACTAGAAAAATCACAAATGTTGTCACTAACCATTTTGTAGACACAAGGTTCATCTTCATTTTAATGAAACCAAACTGCTTTACAGCTTCATCAAAATTGAAGATTCCATCTTCTAGAGGCTTGCTTTAATCCATAAATGGATCGTTGCAACTTATATACCTTTAGGTATAACAAAACCTTCAGGTTGTATCACATACATATATTCAAGAAGGCTTCCATTTAGGAAAGTTGTCTTGACATCCACTTGCCAGATTTCATAATCATGGTAAGTTGCAATAGCAAGCAAGATCCAAAGAGATTTAAGCATGGCAACTGGGTCGAAGGTTTCATCATAGTCTACACTATGAATTTGTTGTTCATTAAAACTAACGATTATGAGACTTAAAACATTATTAATTTCTTAATAACATTTTTGAGACTCAACATTCTCCCCATTTTCAATGATGACAAATTTGCTTAAACTCAAATATTTGAAGGGAAATTAAATAGAATTGAGTTTAAAGAAATCTCCCCCTTTCTCAGATATTAAAGCAGAATGAGTTCTCCCCCTTAACCAGATACTCAAGCAGAATGCTTGCTCCCCTTGAACATAAGATTTCTTTTCTGAAAACACTTAAACCTCATATTTTGTTAGTTTATATTACTCCCCCTTTTGTCATCAATCAAAAGGGTTCTAGAGCATGCTGGAGTAATAAATGTGCAACAGAGTAGTAAATTCAGGGTAAAAAAGGTAGCTGATAGAGCATATATAAGAGAAAGTGCAACAAAACCAGAAATATTCAGTAGGTAAGCATATATCAGCAAGTTCAAATATCAAAGAATGCAGAAATATGGAGATTATCTCTAATAAACTTAAATATATCTTCAGCAAGGCGTTTTGTGAATATATTAGCCCATTGATGCTCAGTGTCAATGAACTTAATATCAAAAACACCTTTCTGAACATAGTCCCTAATGAAATGACGTTTAATTTCTATATGCTTAGCACTAGAATGTTGGATGGGATTTTTGGAAAGATTTATTGCACTTATATTATCACAGAATACAAGAATAGTTTTAACAGGAATGTTAAAATCTTCAAGTTGATATTTTACCCAAATCAGCTGTGAGCAACAACATGCAGCAACAATATACTCAGCTTCTGTAGTTGAGAGAGCTATGGTGTTTTGCCTCTTGCTAGCCCAACTAATCATATTCTCTCCAATGAAGTGGCATCCTCCACTAGTTGATTTTCTCTCCACTCTATCTCCAGCAAAGTCAACATCACAATAACCTAATAACCTGCAGTCCTTACTCTTCTTATAGCATAAACCAAGATTAGTAGTACCATTAAGATATCTGAAAATTCTTTTAATAGCCTTGTAATGAGTTATTCTTAGATCTGATTGAAATCTTGCACACAGACATACACTGAACATAATGTCAGGTCTGCTTGTTGTAAGATACAACAGAGATCCAATCATACCTCTATACATGGTTGGGTCAACACATTCTTCTCCTTCATCTTTACTTACGATGGTTGAAGGATGCATAAGAGTTGACATGGGTTTGCAATCATGCATGTTGAACTTCTTAAGCATTTCTTTAGTATATTTTTCTTGAAGGATCTATATACATTCAAAATCTTGCTTAATTTGAAGTCCTAAGAACCCATTAAGCTCATTTCAAATTCAGATTGCATAAGCCTTGAAAACTCTGTCCATAAAGAAGAATTGGTTGATCAAAAAATAATGTCATCAACCTTTCCTCTTTCAAAACCATTTTTGAGAAGAAAATTGCTCAATCTGTCATACCAAGGTCTGGGGGCTTGTTTGAGACCATATAGAGCCTTTTTCAATTTAAAAGCATGATCAGGAAAGGTTAAATTTTCAAAACCAGGGGGTTGTCTAACAAACACCTCTTCCTCAATGAATCCATTTAGGAAGTCACTCTTTACATCCATCTGATATCGTTTGATGTCATTATTGGCTGCATAGGAAAGTAAAATTCTAATGGCTTCAAGCCTAGCTACTGGTGCGAAGGTTTCAGTGAAGTCAATACCTTCTTGTTGGTTGTAGCCTTGAGCAACCAGTCTAGCCTTGTTTCTGATCACTTGTCCATCTTCAGAGAGCTTGTTTCTGAATACCCATTTGGTTCCAATAATATTTTCCCATGGGGTTTAGGAACAAGAGTCCAAACATCACTCCTGGAAAGTTGATTCAGCTCTTCTTGCGTGGCTAGGATCCACCCTTCATCATGCAGAGCTTCATCAATATTCTTTGGCTCAATTTCAGAGAGGAAGGAAAGATTATTGACTTCTTTAAGTCTTGATCTTGTTCTTACACCTTCTGAAGTTTCACCAATGATTTGCTCTCGAGGATGATGAGTCCTATATCTTCACTCATGTCTGCGAGGAAATACATGCTTATTCTAAGACTCAACATTAACTCTATGAAGAGGATCAACTTCAGCAGGTTGACTAGGAAGTTGTTCAGCAGGTACTTCAGAGGGTCCTTCAGCAGGTTCTTCATTTTTTATCTTTGTACTCTCTGAAGTTGGACTCAACTCCATTCCTGCAAAATCATCTTCTAGATTTGATAGTTCCCTATCAGTCTCTTTAGCATCATTAAACCTAACATGAATAGATTCTTCTACTGTCAAGGTTCTAAAGTTATACACTCTATAAGCCTTGGAAGTTTCTGAATAACCAATGAAGAATCCCTTGTTAGATTTAGAATCAAATTTCCCAAGATCATCTTTGGTGTTAAGTATGAAACACTCACAGCCAAAGATGTGAAAATAAGAAATGTTGGGTTTTCTTCCTCTCCACAATTCATAGGGAGTTCTTTTGAGAATTGGCCTTACCAAAATTCTGTTTTGAATGTAGCAAGCTATGTGAACAGCCTCTGCCCAGAATGATCTTGGTAGGTTGCTTGAAATGAGTATGGTTCTACCCATCTCCTGCAAGCTTTTGTTCTTTCTCTCAACAACCCCATTTTGCTGAGGTGTTCTTGCCGCAGAGAAATTGTGTGAGATCCCATTCTCATCACAGAACATGCTAAAGCTTGAGTTTTCAAACTCACCACCATGGTCACTTCTGATAGCAGAAATGAAAAATCCCTTTTCATTTTGCACCTTCTTACAGAATTTTGTGAAATTCTCAAAAGTCTCATCCTTGCTTTTGAGGAATAATACCCATGTAAATCTAGAGTAGTCATCCATAATGACCAAACCATATTTCATACCAGAAAGACTTTCAGTTCTTGTAGGGCCAAACAAATCAATGTGAAGTAGTTCTAAAGGTCTTGAGGTAGACACAACATTTTTACTCTTAAAAGAGCTTCTTGTTTGTTTACCTTTAAGACAGTTTTCACATAAAATGTCAAATTTGAAAGAAAGTTTGGGCAGTCCATTTACAAGGTTATGTTTTGTTAACTTTGAGATTAATCTCAAGCTGGCATGCCCAAGTTTCTGATGCCAAATCTGTTTTTCAACTTTAACAGAAAGAAGACAAGTCACATTTTGATATGCAAGTTCCTCAAGATCTATTTTGTATACATTGTTGTGTCTGTTAGCAGTAAAAATGATTTGATCAGAAGCATTTTTTACTACACATCCATCCTTGGTGAGGGACACAACATATCCACTGTCACATAATTGACTTATGCTCAGCAGGTTGTGTTGAAGACCTTCCACAAGGAGAACATTCTGAATAACAGAGAGGGGGGATTTACCTACTGAACCTATACCTGTGATCTTTTCTTTCTGATTCCCTCCAAAGGTGACCATACCCCCATCTTTAGGTCTAAGGTTTTGGAACAAAGACCTTTCTCCCGTCATGTGTCGCGAGCAGCCACTGTCCAGGTACCATTTGTGGTGTCTCCTTTGTTCTATTAAACATATCTGCAACAAGAACAATCATAGATTTAGGTACCCATATCTTTTTGGGTCCTCTTTTGTTAGCAACAGGTTTGTCCTTTTTCTTGTGCTTGCACTTAGACACATGATGTCCAGGCTTCCCACAATGAGAGCATCCCCTACCTTTCTTAGCTTTTTCAGCAAGTTTAAACTTGGAATCATGTGATGATTCACTATCTGAATATCCCAAACCACCTTTGTTTTTGGAGTTTTTCTGAATACCCAACATTCTATTAAGGTTTTCAGTTCCACTAACAAAGTTGGCAAGGTCCTTAGTAACTTCAACAACTTGCTTTTTAAGTTTTTCATTTTCTTTAATTAAACCTTTTGAACCACTAGCTTCAGAGTTCAAGAGTTTTTCCTTAAGTAAACGATTTCCAATCTCAAGTTGCAACCTCAGTATAATCTCTAAACAAATCTTTGTACTCTTGGAAAAGCTCTTTATAACTTTGCAGCAAATCGTCATACATGTCTTGCAAGGTTTGAGGGGTTACCTCAGACTCAGAGCTATATGAAGAAGGTAAGCTTTCCATCAAGCATAAGTTAGCCTCTTCAGCAGATTCATCCTCATCTTATGAAGTTGAATCATCCAGGTCCTCCCATGTAGCCATCAGAACCTTCTTCTTCTTTAAGAATTTCTTCTTCTTAAATGAAGGTTTCTTCAGCTTGGGACAATTGGCCTTCATATGACCTGGCTGTTTGAATTCCTTACCTGACTTACCCAATTTTGTTTCAGAGGTTATGTGTTTTCTGAAGTCTCCTTTCTTTTGAAGCATCCTCTTGATCTTCCTACTTAGAAGAACTAGATCATCATCATCCTTAGAGCTAGCTTTAGAATCTTCACTACCTTTTGAAGTCTCCTCAGCTTTCATGGCTTTATGTGGCCCATGCTTCAACAACTTGGACTTGGCATTCAGAGCCAATGACTTTTTCTTAGGAGCATATTCACCAAGTTCTAACTCATGAACTTTAAGAGATCCCAAGAGTTCCTCCATTTTCAAAGTATTGAGGTATTTAGCCTCTTGAATGGCAATAACCTTGGGTCTCCAAGCCTTTGGTAAACTCCTTAGAATATTTCGATTGCTTTCACCAAAATCAAAGGTTCAGCCTAAAGACTTGAGTCCATTAGTTATTGTTTGAAACCTCCCAAACATTTGATCAATGGTTTCAAACTCTTGCATCTTGAACATCTCATATTGATGAACAAGCATGCTGATCTTGGATTGTTTGATATTATCAGTCCCTTCATGGGCTGATGCCAAAGTATCCCAGATCTCCTTGGCTGAAGAGCATTCATACACCTTCTCATACTCATATTTACTCAAGTAGCAAACTAAGTAGAGTTTTGCTTTTGGATTGAGCTGAACATTGGCTTTTTGTTCACCAGTCCATTCTACTTTGAGTATGGGAACACCACCATGTGTAGGAGTATAATCACCATCAGTGACTACTTCCCAAAGATCTATGTTGTTGCTCTCAATGAACAGCTTCATACGATCTCTCCAATAATGGTAATTTGTACCATTAAAAGCTGGGGGCCTTGAGACAGAGGCACCTTCTGCAATGTAGTGAGGGTTGCTTGTAGAGTTTTCCATCAAGGATCTTCTTCCTCAGCACTGTTAGATGCTCAACCTGAGGTTGAGCTCTGATACCAACTGTAGAAACCACAGGAAACACTAGAAGGGGGTTGAATTGTGTTTTATAAATCTTCACTGATTTTGAAAACCTTTTCATAAGCAAAACTTTTTACAAGGAACTTTTTATAACTTGCTGAAACTGGGAGTTTTAATACTTGCTAAAGTAACTTCAGCAGGTTCAATAAAACAGTTTGGAAACGTGTTTTTAAATTTTCTTTAAATACTATTTTCAGTTACAAAGTTATAAAGCAATATACTCAGAACCCTCCACATTAGTATAAACCAAATATAAAGAGTTAAGGGTAAGAGAAGTCATAACCAAAGATTTATATTGGTTCATCCACTTCCACTGTGAGCTACATCCAATCCCAAAGCCAAACAGCTATGGATTTTCCACCATCTGATCAGATACAAGTATTCTTTTACAGTCAAGTCTCTTCAGGCTCTAAACCCAAGTATTGTTTTACAAACAAGGCTCTAAACGTGTTTATGAAAAGAGATTGCTTAAGCTTTGAAACTACACAAGTTTAAAGCCTAAACTGGGTAAGATGTACAATTTATTGAGTTAAACTCAGAATATAAAAGTTGTGTACAAATGAAACTAGATGAAAATATGTCACGGAAAAATTTTGCAGCACTTCAGCAAGTTCACGTTTGTTCTCTTCTTTTTTTCTCTCTGTATGAAGACTTGTATTTATAGAGAGAGAGATTGAGATCGTTTAGTCTCTCTATAAATCCCGTTGTGAAATAGCTTTATTCCCATTGAGACACAAGCTTCTGATAGCTTGCTGCAGCAGACATAGCAGTGGTAGGTGTGCAACAGCACTGACTCTACTTTTTCTGAGCAAAGTGTACTTTAATAGCAGGGTCTACCTTTTTGGTGAATAAGAATTTGAAATATACCAAAAAACTTCTGTTTTGCCTTGCCAGAGAGTGTGAGGTGCAGACAGATGGCAGAGAGGAACGAAAAGACTTGAGTCTTCAAAAGGTCTCATAAGAGAAACTTATTTCCAAGATGATACAATTCTCAGTGTGACGTTTCTTGTCTTCAGAAGGTTAACTGGCTTCAGCAGGTCCCGATCCTTCAGCAAGTTCCTCTCCTTCAGAAGGTTGCACCACTTCAGAGGGTTACATCACTTCAGAGGGTTGCTGAAACACAAAAAGAACCTTTTAAGAGAATCTGTTTTGTTCTTCCATAATACTTTACTGAAATTTGTTGTTCATTAAAACTAAGGATTATGAGACTTAAAATATTATTAATTTCTTAATAACATTTTTGAGACTCAACAGCTACTATCCATTTAGATTAAGAATTTATGAAACTAGATCTATTTCCTTTCTTCTGTTTTTTTAATTATTAGAACATTTATGAACATTTATTTTTTCCTTATTTTCCTGCGTGTTTTCATCATTTCTCAGATATTTTTCTTTATCCTTTTTTTCTAAGTACACCTTTCGTTGCTTTGCCCAAGAGGTGTCAGATGCGCCTATTTCAGACATGCTCTTAATCTTGTCGGAGGATTTTTCTTTTTAACTCAGGTGGTGTCGGATATGCCTATTTCGGACACATTCTTAATCTTCTCGGAAGATTTTTCCTTTTAACTTCTTTCAACTTGTATGAACGAAATTTTTAACAAGTTTACTCCTGTTTTTAACGCGCTCTTGTATTTCTTTCATACTTTCAACTTGTAAGAACAAAGTCTTTAACAAGTTTATTCCTTATAAGTTTTGCAATAATTTTATCCTCCCAAGTTTCTTTTTAAGGTTAGAATAGTAGGCTTATTTCCCTTTTAAATAACTTCGGAGTATCATGCAACTTCTCAATATTTTCATAAGAATTCGACTTTAGTAGCCTACTATCTTTAACATTATTGAGGTATATTTTTTCTATTTTTGCTTGCTCATCATTGATTATTGATTATCTCATTCAACTGAGTATCTTCACTGTTTCATTGATAAAATATTTACAATATGAGAATAAACATTTACAATGAACGAGGAAAATAATCTAACTATAATATCTCCTCAAATTAACAGTGTTCCAAGTCCTTGGAATAGGATCTCCTGATAATGTTTCCAATTGATATGCCCCCCGGCTAGACGAGTAGGTTATTTGATATGGCCCTTCCCAATTCTGAGCTAACTTTTCTTGGGATGCATTTTTGTTACCAATATCAGCTCTTCGGAGGACGAGATCTCCTACATGGAAATTTCTTAAAATGACCCTTTTTCAGTACTGCAAGGCCGCCCTGTTCTTAGCCGCCTCACCTCGGATATGAGCCATTGCTCTCCTTTCATCTAAAAAGTCTAACTCCTCATTGATAGATTTGTCGTTTTCTTACTCATCGTTTTTTTCAACTCGCCACGATGGTTCTCCAATCTCAACTGGAATTACTGCTTCTACCCCATACGTAAGTATGAATGGTGATTCCCTAGTAGAGGAGTGGGGTGTAGTTCTATAAGCCCATAATACGTGATCAACTTGTTCAGCCCATTTTTCTTTGGCCTCCCCTAATCTTTTTTTCAACCCTTTCAGAATGTTTCTATTTGATGATTCAGCCTGACCATTAGTTTGGGGATGTTCTACAGATGTAAAGTGTTGTTGGATATGTAGGTCGTCGAGCAATTCTCGGAAACCTTTGTCTATGAACTGTGTTCCATTATCCATGATAACAGCCTTAGGGATCCCAAAACAACATATAATGTTTTTGTAAAAGAACTTCTGGACCTTGGCCGAGGATATGGTGGCCAAAGGTTCTGCCTCTATCCACTTGGTAAAATAGTCAATAGCCACAATAAGGTATTTGACTTGTCCGGGGGCTTGGGGAAAGGGTTCGAGAATTTCCAATCCCCATTGGTAAAATGGCCAAGGGATTGACATTATGGATAATTCTTCAGGAGGAGATTTATGCAAATCTGAAAAACCTTTGGCATGCATCGCACTTCTTAACATATTCCCTTGCGTCTTTTTCCATGGTTGGCCAATAATAACCAGCTCGGAGGATCATTTTAGCTAACGAATAACCACCCGGATGCTGTCCACAACTCCCTTCATGGTCCTCGGCCAGAACATATTCAATTGCATCTGTCTCCACACATTTAAGCAAAGGCATTGAAAATCCTCTTTTAAACAAATAACCATCAATGAGGGTGTAAAACGGGGCCATCCTTTTTATTCTTTTCTATTCTTTCGGATCCTCAGGTAAAGTCCCTTTAGATAAATAGCCTTTAAAAGGAAACGTCCAACTATACATACACTCTTTGACTATCACAGCCAGGGGTTGATTGATGCTGGGGAATGCTATGGTCTTCAGTATTATCGTCCGAGTATTTCCTAGTCTTTTAGTGCTAGCTAAACGAGACAATATGTGGGCTCTAACATTTTTCTCCAGGGGAATGTGTTGGAAATCCACCCGGTCGAAATGCTCACACTATTTTTTGACCAAGGCTAAGTACATCTGTAGGGAGGGTTCCTTAGCTTGAAATTCCCCCCTTTACTTGAGATACTAAGAGTTGAGAGTCGCTACAAAGTATGATAACAGTAGCTCCGAGCTCTTTGGCGATTTTTAATCCAACAATGCAGGCTTCATATTCGGCTTGATTATTAGAAGTGGTGAAATCAAACCTTAAAGACTTTTCAATGAAAATGCCATCTTCATTTTCCAATACGACTCCTGCTCTGGCTCTGTTAACATTTGAAGAACCATCAACATGCACAGTCCAAGTAGTAGAAGGAGATTTACCTGCCATCCCAATCATTTCCATTACGAAATATGCTAGCACTTGAGACTTCAAGGCAGTTCTTGATTCGTAGTGAATACCATACTCGAACAATTCCACAGACCAGGAGATCATTCTACCGGCGAGGTCAGGCTTCGCCAGGATGGTCCGAATGGGATGATCAGTTCGAACAATTATGGTGTGGGCTTGAAAATATTGTCTCAACCTCGTAGCCGAGAATACCATTGCCAAAGCTGCTTTTTCCAACTTAGAATATCATAGTTCAGGTCCCTGAAGGGCTTTGCTGACAAAGTACATGGGCCTTTGTCCTTCTTTTTGTTTCTTTGATTAGTACTGAACTTATGGCTTCGTCTCCTATTGATAAGTAAATTACTGATTGAGGTCGTACTCAACCAAATAAAATGAACTAAAGTGCAGTAAGGGTTGGTTAACCCAAAGTCATTTCCCAAAGAATTCAATCACAAATTTAGAAATTCAAGATCAAAGTAACACACACACTCAGGGGGAGATTGTTTGGATTTTTCAATTCTATGATTCTAAACAACAGAAACTTAAATTCAAAATTAACCAATTGGAGATTAAGATCAGTCCTCTGCACATGCATAACCTGGATATATCATTGGAAATCAAGAGGAAATTCTATCAAACATATATGAATCCGAATTTCACCATGAATTAATCAATAAGCATCAGCAACTCATGATTCAAGTTCTTGCATTAAGCATGCAATGTTCATCAATTAGGTTAGTGATTAAGCATCCCTAATTCTAATTGAATCTGAATTTAATTCGAATTTCCAAACCTTAAGCATAAAGCATACTTGAATTCAATTCTACAATCCCTAAATTCACAGTTTTAAGCAAAACCGAAATTCATGTAGGAAGAAGAACAAAATCGGAATTGGAAATGATGTGAAAGATAGAATCCGAATTACAACCAAGCCTCAAGATCCAACCTAGCATTGATACAGAGAAATAACCTTGAGAAGTTAGCCTTCTATTTCCAAGGAGGTGCAATCCGAAATTGTAAGAAGAGGAAGAAGAAGAGAGAAAACCGAAATTGGAAGAAGAGAGAAAAAGAGAGGGAAAGTGAAGAGTCTTTTTTCTAAAATCTGAAAAATGAAGGAAAAGTGTTTTAACTATTTAGAAACACACCTATTTATAGAGCCTAAATCACTAACAATCTGATTAGGCCTTAATTGGTCCGAAATTAATTAAAACAGGCCCACAAACTAATTACAAAACTAATCAAATTCGGACTTGTGACAGACAGCAACAGTAGGCGATTTTGAAACAGCAACTTCTCCTAATTTCTTCATGGGAATATGGTCATATAGCATATCCAATTAAAGCCCCGGATGTTAGCTTTCCAATGCCACTGGAATCACTCAAATCGGACACCTAAAGCTTCAGATATCATCAAAACAAGACAGGTTGGTCAGTAGGCTTAAAAATCCGAATTTAAACAACATTTACAGTTAAAGCCCAATTAAGCCCAATTTGGTAAATTCCAATTAAAACAGTGGATTTAATCAAAATTATAGTCCAAGAAAGCTAAGATTAATTATGCAAAGTGTGAATAAAAATGTGATCATCAAATTCCCCCACACTTGCCCTTTTGCACTCCGGGCAAAACACCACATGAAACCAAAAATCAACTAGGGAGCACAATGCAAATACAAATGGCATAATTATCAAGAGATCCAAGGAATGCATAGGAGTAGGCAAAATACAATATCCAAGGAATCATGGAATCAAGAAAAATATGAATGGAATTCCCTACAATTTAGCAAACTAGAGGGTGAATCAAATCAAAGGGGTGAATCAAGAGTGATAGAATCCTCACAAGACAAACTCTCCAACTCTCAAGTGTTTAGACTTGTGTATATACACTCAAAGCACTCATGAAAGCAGACACTACCATAGGCTTGGCAAGACTCTAATATCCACAACAATTGAAACACATGCAAGCAAAGATCAAGATGACTTCAAATAGGATGTAATGGGGCCAAGGTAAAGGTAGGGAAAATGAAGGATAAGAAGCTATAAACCAAAGAGAATAGAGGAGCAATGGCGAATAAATTCAAGAAGAAATGCAATTAGCATAGATCTCAAGATTACAATTGAACTCCTCTTTTCTACCTTTTGACCCATTTTTGAATTTCAAGAACACTTTATTTCTTTGATTTTTTTTAATACTTTTCTTTATTCTTTCTTTTTTTTTCTTTTCTTTCTATCCTTTTAATTTTTTTTTTCTTTGTAACTAGCCAAAGGTCAACAATATGATATCCACATGAGGAGATAAGATAAGAAATTCAAGTACACCCCCACACTCATTCAAGAACCTATTCCCAAAACAATTCCAAAGCTCCTTTATCCTCTAAGGCAAGGACAATCATGGTTTTTCACTTTCAAGGCTTGTAATGAGCTTTCAAAAACAAGAGATGGGATCCATAGGCTCAAAGGGGCTAAAAAGTGAAAAATCAACAAGGTCGGCTAATATGGCTAGTAGCTCAATTATCAACAAAAATGCCTCAATCATCTCAATACATGCATGTGAACAAAGTTGCAAATCAAAGAGTCAAGCCAAGTTCTAGAGCACAAGCAAACAAGAGTGAAATCACACAAGAAAAAGAGAGAATGGGATAGAATGGTCCATCCAACAATAAGGCTCAAAATCTCACCAAGGACAACTCTATCACAAAAGATTCAACCCAATAATTATCAAAACCAACTTATTCACTAAATTATAAGGAATCCAAACAACATAAATCAAGAAACCAATTATCCAAAAATGATGAAAATGTCAATTACCAACACAAATCCTAAAAATCCAATGAAAAACATGTCAAATGTATTTATTTTCCTACTGTCAAAAATTCTGTTTTTGCTGTAAAATTCGGATAACTGTCAAAATTCTGCTGTAAAATGAAATTCTGCTGTAAAAATACTGATGTATAAAATTCTGCTGTAAACAGCAATAGTAAAAATGTACAGCAGCCTACAGTAACACAGAAACAGTAATAGCAACAACAAAACAAACAGTTTACAGTAATTACAGACAACATAAAACAGTAACAGCAGCTACAAAATAGCTATGAAAATGCTGAAAGCAACTCAAAAACAGCAAATTTCCTACAAAAAAACACCAAAAAATACAGTAAAACGGCAGTTTTTTTTATATACAATCCTAAAAATTACTAAAAAACAAACAATATAATCCTAACCACATACTAATTCCTAAAATCAATCCTAAAGTCCTAAAACTACAAATCTCCTCCCCCACACTTAAATCACACATTGTCCTCAATGTAAAAATAATCAAATTAGAGAACAAAGGACATAATGCAATAAAATAGTGGGGAAAGAGACTCCCTCATCAAGGTGGAAAAATTTGCACTTGAGGGAATGTGGGAAGCTCCAAGCTCATCTCCTCAACTGTCTCCTCAACCAAAGCGGGACTCTCATGAAATAGCTTAAGACAGTGGCCATTGACCTTGAAGGTCTTGTTGGTGGACTCACTCTTCAACTCTACAACACCATAAGGATAAACATGAGTAACAATAAAAGGTCCAATCCAACGGGAACAAAGCTTACCAGGCATGAGCTTAAGATAAAGAATTAAACCACAACACCTTTTGGCCTACTACAAATTCTTTTCTAGCAATACATTGATCATGAAATTTCTTAGTCTTCTCCTTGTAGAACTTAGAGTTCTCATAGGCCTCCAGGCGGATCTCATCAAGCTCTTGCAGCTGAAGCGTCCTCTGCTCTCCTGCCTGGTCACTGTCCAAATTGCAAGCCCTAACTGCCTAGTATGCCCGATGCTCAATCTCCATAGGTAAGTGGCACGCCTTACCAAAAATGACTCCAAAGGGAGACATCCCAAGAGGTGCTTTGTAGGCAGTCCTATGAGCCCAGAGAGCATCATCAAGGCGGTGGCTCCAATCCTTCCTGTTAGGCTGCACCATCTTCTCCAGAATCCTCTTGATCTCTCTGTTGGAGATCTCAGCCTGTCCATTAGTCTGGGGGTGGTATGGTGTAGAAACTCTATGCACCACCCCATACTTCTTCAGCAAAGCCTCCATGGACCGGTTACAAAAGTGGGTCCCCTGATCACTAACAATGGCTCGAGGTACTCCAAACCTGTAAAAGATATGAGACCTGACAAAATCCACAACAACTCGAGCATCATTAGTCCTTGTGGCTATAGCCTCCACCCACTTGGAGACATAGTCCACAACAAGCAATATATATATAAAACCAAAAGAAACAGGAAAGGGACCCATAAAATCAATACCCCACACATCAAAAATCTCACAAAACAACATGGGCTGCTGGGGCATCTGCTGCCTGCTAGAAATGGTCGCTCCTGCTCTCTGACACTTCTCGCATGTAGAGGAGACTCTCCAGGCGTCTCTGAAAATCGTAGGCCAATAGAATCCACAATCCAACACCT
Source organism: Sesbania bispinosa (assembly GCA_026901365.1). NCBI lineage: Eukaryota > Viridiplantae > Streptophyta > Magnoliopsida > Fabales > Fabaceae > Sesbania > Sesbania bispinosa. Next base: position 1,946,154 of record QLOH01000101.1, read on the forward strand.
TTCGTCCTGTCCTCTGGGGTCCTAGATGTCCTCCAACAGGTGAGGCATGACAGAACTGAAGTACAGACTGGATCTCCTGATCTGGAATACACCTATGGATAACCTGGTCACTGCAAAAACGCCATAAATAAGGGTCATCCCATACATAATACTTGGCATCACTCTTAAGTCTATCTCTCTGAGCCCTAGATGCCAAGGGTGGAAAAACAGATGCAACAAGATAATTAACAATATCAGCAAACCAAGGGGTAGGGGAGGGGGATGGGAATCATGCAAAGCCATAAGATGCTCATCCGGGAAGTCATCCCGAATAGGAAACGCGTCCTCCGCTCTCTCAATTCGGCTCAAATGGTCTGCTACAAGATTATGCGCACCACTCCTATCCTAGATGTCTAAGTCAAACTCCTGGAGCAGTAGCATCCACCTGATCAGCCTGGGTTTGGAATCTGTCTTTTTCAAAAGAAACTTAAGAGCAGAATGATCAGTAAAAACCACTACCCTAGATCCTAGCAAATATGACCTAAACTTATCCAATGCAAAAACAATTGCTAACAGCTCTTTCTCAGTGGTAGTGTAATTTACCTGTGCTTCATCCAAAGTCCTAGATGCGTAATATATCACATGAGACAGCTTACCAACCCTCTGTGCCAAAACAGCTCCCAATGCATAGTTTGATGCATCACACATCAACTCGAACGGAAGTGTCCAATCTGGTGGCTGAATGATGGGGGGTGGTGGTGAGAGCTCTCTTGAGGCGATCAAATGCCTCTCTGTACCGCTCTCCAAACTCGAAGGTAACATCCTTCTGCAGCAAGTTGGACAGCGGAAGGGCTATCCGACTAAAGTCCTGAATAAACCTGTGATAGAAACCTGCATGTCCAAGAAAAGATCGAACCTCTCGCACGCAAGAGGGGTGAGGCAAGTGTGAAATAACATCTAATTTTGCAGGATCTACCTCTATGCCCTTCCTAGAGATAATATGGCCTAAGACTGTACCGTGCTCTACCATAAAATGACATTTTTCATAATTTAGAACAAGGTTAGTCTCTATGCACCAATCAAGCACTCTAGTCAAGTTATCCAAACATGCATCAAAGGAGGAGCCATATACACTAAAATCATCCATGAAAACCTCTATGCAATGCTCAAGTAAATCAGCAAATATACTCATCATGCATCTCTGGAAAGTACCAGGAGCATTACATAGACCAAAAGGCATCCTCCTATAAGCAAAGGTACCAAAAGGACAGGTAAATGTGGTCTTATGTTGGTCCTCTGGTGCAATACAAATCTGAAAATAACCAGAGAAACCATCTAAGAAACAATAGTGTGATTTACCTTCCAGGCGCTCCAGCATCTGATCAATGAAAGGAAGTGGGAAGTGATCTTTCCTGGTCGCCTGGTTGAGCCTCCTGTAGTCGATGCAGACTCTCCAGCTGTTCTGCACCCTAGTAAGAATCAGCTCTTCCTTCTCATTCTTCACAACTGTAATCCCAGATTTCCTCGGTACCACCTGTATAGGGATCACCCAAGTGCTATCTGATATGGGATATATGATACCGGCCTGTAGCAGCTTGGTGACCTCCTTCTTGACCACGTCAAGAATATGGGGATTCAGCCTTCTCTGAGGCTGCCTCACGGGTTTAACCTCATCCTCCAACAGAATCTGATGCATACACAAGGAGGGGCTAATACCCGGAATATCTGCCAAAGTTGAACCTAGAGCTCTCCTGTGCTCTCTAATCACATGCAACAGCCTCTGCTCCTGATCAGCTGAGAGAGCAGTAGAAATGATCACTGGAAGCTTCTGCTCATCCTCCAAATATGCATACTTGAGGTGAGAGGGAAGTGGCTTCAACTCCAGTGATGGGGGCTGGACAACAGAAAGTAATAATCTGGTACTGGCAGAAACCTCTGCAACCTGCAAATTAATCAAGTCAGATGTATCTGTAATTGCTGTAATCAAGCCGCTGCATTCTGACTCAATTGACTCAACTGGTGCATCAATACCAGAACCTGTAGGACAATCAGAACAATCAATACAGTCAACAGTATCAACAGATATGAACTCATCTATCTCAGCACACATACTACACACAGATGAATCAGAACATAAATCACAAGTGTAGACATCACTAAAATCAGAAAATTCCGGAAAGTCCAAATGTCCTACAAACTCAGACAAACTATCATCTACAATTTCAGCAAGCATATCAATATGGAATATAGAATGATCCTCAACAGGATGCCTCATGGCATCTAAAATATTAAACTGAACCACACTACTCCAAACTCCATGGTAAGTGTGCCTGCATGAACATCAATCTTAGTCCGAGCTGTCTTCAGGAAGAGCCTGCCTAAGATGATGAGGGCTGCACTAGTGAGTGAATCTCCTCCCTCCATATCCAATATGTAAAAGTCAGCAGGGAAGATAAGGTCATTCACTCGAAACAGTACATCCTCAATAAGGCCTACAGGGTGGTCAGTTCTCCTGTTTGCCAACTGAATGACAACACCTGTAGCCTGCAAAGGACCAAGAGACAAAGAGGTGAAAACAAATAAAGGCATAACATTAATAGATGCTCCTAAATAAAGCATAGAATTATCAAACTTGTTACTGCCTATAACACAAGGAATAGTAAATGTCCATGGGTCTTTGCATTTTTCTGGAATGGGAGTCATAGGTCTCTCAATGAGTGCAGAGACATTCCTTCCCATGCTAATCCTCTCATTTCCCTTTAGCTGCCTCCTATGGGTGCACAGATCCTTCAAGAACTTGGCATATCTCGGAATTTGCTTTATGGCCTCAAGTAGAGGTATATTCACCTCTACTTTCCTAAAAGTCTCCAAGATCTCCTTGTCAGCCTCTTCCATTTTTTTACTCTTCTGCACAGCTGTCTGAGGGAATGGAAGAGGAATAGAAGGTTGTTCACTGCCTGAAGAACTGGGGCTACTCAAGGGACTAGGAATAGCTCTCTCTTGCATAGGGTCTACAGCTGTATGAATCTCATCTTCTTGCTCAGACCGTTGCCTATCAGGTGCTTGCACACTCTTACCCGACCTCAAAGTGATTGCACTAACATTCTTTGGGTTGACAACAGTTTGAGCAGGAAGCTTGTCTGAACCCTGAGACTGCAGCTGATTTAGAGTAGTCACCATCTGGCCTATCTGATTCTCCAGGCTCTGAATAGTTGCCTGTGTCCTCTGCTGGAAATTCAGATTATTGACCGCCATCTGCCTCATTAATTCCTCCAAGAAGGGTTCACTATTGGAAGGTGCAGCAGCAAGTGGTGTAGGCCGGTACTGCTGCTACACATGTGGAGGCTGGTAAGGTCTACTAGGCCCAACAACATGAGATTGATAAGGCACATAAGGCTGCTATGGCTGCTGCTGCTGAGAATTCCCCCATCTCAAATTTGGATGATTCCTCCAACCCGGATTGTACCTGTTGGAAGAAAGATCCTGATTATACTGTTGCTGCTGAGGGGGTCTACCAGAACCATGAATATTGGCAGCATAAGCCTGAGGAGGAACAACAACATCTCCTTCAGACTCATGTAAGGTGGGACAAGCATCAGTGAGATGATCAGCAGAAGTACAAATACCACATAATTTAGCCACCTTCTGAGACATTGTTAACTGCTTGACTAAGGAAGACAAATCATCAAGCTTGTTCTCCAACTTCCTATGATCAGTAGCATAAGTGGTCTCCATCTCATGAACTCCTCTAGTCAAGGCCACTGAGTTGCTTCTGGTATTGAACTGCTGGTTATTAGAAGGCATGTTCTCAATTAATTGTCTTGCTGCAATTGGAGTTTTATCTACAAGCGCTCCTCCACTGGCTGCATCTATCATCTGTCTGTCCATGTTTATCAAACCCTCATAGAAATACTGGATGAGTAGCTGCTCATGAATCTGATGATGTTGACAGCTAGCACAAAGTCTCTTAAACCTATCACAGTACTCATACAGACTCTCTCTGTCCATCTGCCTTATACCACAGATCTCCTTCTTAATTGATGTCACTCTGGATGCAGGGAAAAACTTTTCCAGAAACATCCTCTTCAAATTATCCCAGCTAGTAATGGATCCAGGTGGAAGGTAGTACAACCAGTCTTTTGTTGTATCTTGCAGGGAGAATGGAAATGCCTTCAGCTTAATATGATCCTTAGGAACTCCAGGTGGTCTCATAGTGGTGCAGACAATATGAAATTCCTTGAGGTTTTATGTGGATCCTCACCTGCAAGACCATGGAACTTGGGCAACAAATGAATCAATCCAGACTTTAGCTCACAGGCACATCTATATCAGGATATTGAATGCCTAAAGTCTGAATATTAACATCAGGTGTTGCAAGCTCTCTCAAGGTTCTCTCAGCCATGGTATCACAATTAAGATCAGACTCAAGGAAAAAAGAAGAAGAAGAAAACACAGAAACAGACTCACTATCACTTACACTAACAACAGAATACACACTATCAGACAACTCACTGTCACTAACAGAATTATGCACAGATGGAATCATAGACTCTCTAACTAACCTATGATATGTCTTATCAATTTCTGGATCAAATGAATGTAGGATACCTGGGTTTGTTCTAGTCATGCACCAAATGCACACAAAAATACACAAAATGAGGCATACAATAGCATGTCAGCATATAAAGGCAGCCTATATCAAATGAGCAGAAACCAATGAAATGGATACTGTAACACCCGCGTTTTACCGTTTTTGCCGTTTTAAGTGTTTTATTGGATTTTGAGTGATTAAAATTATTTTTAATCATCAAAATTTATATTTTTGGATTTAGAATTAAATTTCCTATTTTTAGGGAATTTCTGGGAATTTTTGGGGTTTTTCTGTGAAAATGACCTTTTTGCCCCTCCTGTCTCTTGAACCGGGCCCGAATACTCTTGATCCGAGCTAGAAAAATTTGCGCAACTCTTCCTTTCCTCCTTCTAGAAGCCGTGCATGTCTTGTGTGTGTGCATGAAGTACATTTGTCCACTTCACACTTTGTTTCTAGACAAGTGTCAAGCTTAGGGAAAAGTAAGACATTAAAACACCAAAATTCATTACTCTTTCTTTTTCCACATGCAAAGCTTAGAAATTCTCTCATTTTCTCTCTTCCTTTTCTCTCTTGGCCGTGAACTCTCCATCAACTTCTCTCAAAAATTTTCATCTTCCCTTAAACACATCAAGCCAAGGTTCCATCTTTGAACCAAAGCTTCCATTTCTAAGCCTTCTAGCCTTGAAAAATCCTTGTTGGTGACTAAAGGAGGCATCTTTGGGGGCTGTTTTGGGACCAGAATTCTGCACTCATTTTCTTGGAAATTTGAGGTAAAGGAGGGGAGAACTTGAACTCTAGTAGGATTGGTAACTAGAGTCAAGGATTTGCCCTTAAAATCCTTGTTTTTACTCTTGTTCTCCTTGAAAAAAATCACTTTTTGAGCTTTTCTTTGAGCAATTGTTTTGGATTCTTGGAGCTGGGTTGTTTACATGTTTTTAAGTTTATTTTGATGCTTGGAATGTGCTTGGATTGTGATTGTTGGTGCATGCAAGCCAAGAAACAATTTTGGAAAAATTTTCCCCTTTTTCCTCTAATAGCTCTCGGCCTTGAGGGATTTTGGGGCTGCATGTGTTTCAAAATTTTTTTGGTGCTTGGAATGTGTTTGTATGATGAATCTATGAACATGCATGAAGTTGGTTGAAGGCATACAATTGTTTTGGATGATTGATCTTTGAAAAATAGTGTTTATGAGCTTGAAAATGGAGTTATGAACTTTAATGTGTATGTGGATGATTTTGAGTGGATTAGTATGATATTTGGCATTTAGATTGTTTGTTGATGAATGTGTGAAGTTTTGGTGAAGATTGGATGTTGTGAAAAATTTGAAGTTTTGATGAACATTCAAGTTGTTCTTGATGTTCATGAGTTGTTCTTGATGAAACTCATCAAGAATACCTTTTTGATCTTAAAAAGGTCAAGGGGTATGTTTAAAACATGTTTATGGGCTTTGGTGGTCCAAAAGGACTAAGAAGCAATTTTACAAGTAAAAGGACTAAAGTGCAATTAAGAATAAGTCTTTAAAAATAAATAAAACAAATTCGGATTTCCAATTCCAACCAAGTAAAAGTCAACTTAAAGGTCAATATTTTAGGTTGCCATGACTAAAAATAAGTTCCTAAGAGTTATAAAACCTTTAGGCTTTTAATTTAAGTTTAAAACCTTTAAGAAAAGGAGTTAAAGACTCATTAAAAGTCAATCAAGATTAGATTATGAAATTAAAAGTTAGATTGGAGTTGGACTTCAACTCTAATCCAAGTTATTAAGAAATTAATTAGTAGACTTAGCTAATCTAATTACCTAATTAAATTAACATAATCTACTTAAGTTAATTAAGTAACGGATGATTAATTAAGGTTAAAGTTAATTAACCTTAATAAAAGTATTAAGTAATTAATTAGTAATGATGATTAAGAATTAACTAACTATGATTAACCTTAATCAAATGTAATTAAAAGCTTAGTCCAAAACTAAGGAAGAGATTAAGACTTAATTAAGGAGGATTAAGATTAATTATAGTCCAGTTAATGAAGATTGATTAAAATTTAAATCTAATCTTAATTATTTATACAAGAAGAATTAGGATAAGTAATACCATCCATAAGACACAATCATAAGTCTTAGTAAATTAAAGGACTTAAGTGGACATGATTATTAAGAACATTAGTACAAACTACTATAAAAGATTATAACCAACACCCTCTTTCTTCATAAAACTTGAGAAGCTTAGTGAGAGAGTGCGGTTCCAACCCAAGGTAGGGTTCGGTTTTCCTTGAAGGAAAGACATTGAATTCGGGTCGTGCCACGGGGATGTGGTGATGTTGAATGGTTCAATGGGCTTTGCCTCTAAGGATGTGAATGTTGTGAACATTGTTGTGTGACATGCATCATGAAGCATTGTTGATGTTCGAGGTTGAAAACCTTATGACCTATATAACAGTAGCACTTGGTACAGTGTGAAATCGGTTGGGAAGGGTGCAACTGGGTTTTGCAAAGAACGTCAGTGGGTCCTCAAAAGGGACGCCAGCCCTGAGGATAGCCTAGCTCCCGGAAGATCTCAGGTGACGTAGATTAGCTCCCTACTGTCGAGATTGGGGAACCCAGCTTAGCTATTCCTGCCGCTCTCATGATTTTCGGGTCAGTTGAGATTGTCTGGAAGAACGCTTAAATGATTTGGCCAAAATGTATGAGCAATGCTCTTTGTACCAATGCTAGTACAGACTCTAACTCCTGACGTGCTGTGTATATATGGTCGGGCAGCTGCTATGTGCTCTGCCTATGGTAATGTTTCCCTGGGCCCGCATGCATTAGATATTGCATTATAATAGTAAAAGTTGCGTTCATATGAGTACACCATGATGAGATGTCGTGATTGCTTATTGATTCGACTGTGTGGATTGCCTCTGTGTGTGTGCTCAAGTTTGCTGTATCCTACATGCTGTGAGTTCATGCGACGTTCTCACCCTTCTTTTCTATCTCTTCTTTTTATGCTCTTCTCGTCACGTTGACAGTCGGTATCGAGGACTTCCGTCATGACGTCGATGCAGGTGCAAATCAGATGGTTGCCGAGGGGCACCCGGAAGGTGACGGGTATCCCGCGCAGGTGTGAGTTCTATGGGGGGGAGTTTGTGTCACCATCACGCACCCCAGACTTCCTCTTGTACCTGAAAAGGACTAGGTTGTGTTGAGTCTAGGTAGTACGCAACTCTGATTTAGGAATCTCTTCTTTTGTATTCTGTTAGAGGTCTCATTTATTTTACTACTGGAACTTATGTTTTAATGTGGTCATGTGGGTATTCGAGAGGTACATCGATTCTACTTAATATGTATGTATGTATTTATGTCATACTGTTTTATGTTCTCTCAAGGTCTTTAACCATGTGTATGTTGTGTATGCGCATAAGGTGTTAATTCTTTCGACGCTTACGGAAAGATAAGTTTTTGAAAGTGAAGGAAAGGATATTTCATAAGTACTTAAAATAAAGCTAGAGAGGTAATAGGTCAATGACACCTAAACCCTTTTCAAAAAAAAAACTTCCGCATTTTTAACGTTCTACTTCGTTGGTCACGTGTAATGCATGTGGTACTTTTAGTGGTAACTAGGGGTATCACAGATACATGGAAAACACTATATTAACATAGGAAACAACCACAAAAAATTTTAGAACAAAATTCAAAGCCTAAGTACCAAAACTACCTAAGGTAAGAAAGGAAAAATACACCAATAAAAACTTAAAAATTCTAGAAAAAATAGAAAATGACCTTTTTTGGAAATTTTATGGTCAACCTTGATAGTCGTGAGGGTCACTCTAACTAGCTTCTTCTACCTCAAAAGCATATAAAATATGTGAAATTCTGACACTCCTAGCTCAAGTTATGTCCAATTGAAGTCAACAGGTCAAAATAAGCCAGTACAAAGTGTAATCTCACAATCAGGACTTATCTAACAGCAGTTGGGGTATCTAATATTCATTATTAACCTAAAGAAATGTGGACACAAAAAATGGCACAAAAATTCAACCTCTAACTATGTTAAACAAAAAGTCAGATTTAATTGCAAAAGTCAACAACACTTTATCAACTCATGCAATTCAATCCAAATGACACCAAATTTGTTCTAATTTCATCTAAACAATTTCTAAACATCAAAACATGACTAAACACACTAATCACAATGACTCAACATATCTCACAACTCAAAACACAAATTGAAATTCACACTAGGCAATAGATCAGTAACTTCGCAAGTGACAGATTAGGCTACTTACCTCAAACTGTGAACAGAATTTGATCAAGCTAAATCTGCACAAATCAAGTTAGCTATACCAAAACACAATATGAATTATCACTCTACTTCCTAAACACGAATTTACAAAACAGATAGGAAAAAAAACATAAACAGAATTTTACACACAAAACAGAATTGAAATTGAAACCGAATTTGAATTGAATTCCCCGGCAACGGCGCCAAATTTGATCGAGGTCGTACTTAACCAAATAAAATGAATTAAAGTACAGTAAGGGTTGGTTAACCCAAAGTCGTTTCCCTAAAGAATTCAATCACAAATTCAGAAATTCAAGATCAAAGTAACACACACTCAGGGGGAGATTGTTTGGATTTTTCAATTCTATGATTCTAAACAACAGAAACTTAAATTCGAAATTAACCAATTGGAGATTAAGATCAGTCCTCTACACATGCATAACCTGGATATATCATTGGAAATCAAGAGGCAATTCTATCAAACATATATGAATCTGAATTTCACCATGAATTAATTAATAAGCATCAACAACTCATGATTCAAGTTCTTGCATTAAGCATGCAATGTTCATCAATTAGGTTAATGATTAAGCATCCCTAATTCTAATTGAATCTGAATTTAATTCGAATTTCCAATCCTCAAGCGTAAAGCATACTTGAATTCAATTCTACAATCCCTAAATTCACAGTTTTAAGCAAAACCGAAATTCATGTAGGAAGAAGAACAAAATCGGAATTGGAATTGATGTTAAAGATAGAATCAGAATTACAACCAAACCTCAAGATCCATGCTAGCATTGATACAGAGAAATAACCTTGAGAAGTTAGCCTTCTATTTCCATGGAGGTGAAATCTGAAATTGTAAGAAGAGGAAGAAGAAGAGAGAAAACCGAAATTGGAAGAAGAGAGAAAAAAGAGAGGGAAATTGAAGAGTCTTTTTTCTAAAATCTGAAAAATGAAGGAAAAGTGTTTGAACTATTCAACAACGCACCTATTTATAGAGCCTAAATCACTAACAATCTGACTAGGCCTTAATTGGGCCGAAATTAATTAAAATAGGCCCACAAACTAATTACAAAACTAATCAAATTCGGACTTGTGACAGACACCTGCAGCTCCATATATCATCAAAACAAGGCCAGTAGATCAGTAGGCTTAAAAATCCGAATTTAAACAACACTTACAGTTAAAGCCCAATTAAGCCCAATTTGGTAAATTCCAATTAAAACAGTGGATTTAATCACAATTATAGTCCGAGAAAGCTAAGATTAATTATGCAAAGTGTGGATAAAAATGTGATCATCAATTACCAATTCTTCTAGTAAGTTGTTGGACTTCTTTGATGCATGTTGGACTGGGCATATCTAAAACAGCTTTGCATTTGTCTAGGTTGGCTTTGATTCCTCTGTCGGATAAAAGGAATCGGAGGAAATGACCGGATGGAACTCCAAATGTACACTTCAGAGGGTTGAGCCGCATATCATGCCTTCGCAACCGATCAAAAACTCTTTTCAAATCAGCTACCAGATCTCCTCCCTGAGTGGTTTTTGTGATGATATCATCTATATACACTTCAGCAATACTTCCGACCATTTCTCGGAACGCCTTCATCATCATTCTCTAATATGTGGCTCCTACATTCTTCAATCCGAAAGGCATCATTGTGTAGCAATATGTGCCATGATCCGTGATGAAGGTCATTTTCTCCTCATCCTCAGGATACATAGGAATTTTGTTATAACCGGAATAGAGGAGGGAATATCCTTGGATTTTTTCTTAACATTTTTCATGGTCAAGGCTTCTTGTCTTAAACGAAAACTAGCATTGTAACAGCTTCTAGCTTCGACTTGATTTCCTCGCACAGAAACTACTCGTCCCTCATGACTGGAAAATTTCTTTACCAAATGTACTGTTGACACTACAACTTCAAGTTTGTTGAGAATTGGGTGTCCTAAGATGGCGTTGTAGGACGTAGCAGTTGGGATAACCAGGAACTTGGTATTAACGGTTTTCTTTCTTCCACTTCCTGAGACAGTAACTCTAGTCGGAATGTATCCCCTGGGTTGAATTCTCTCACCCGCAAATCCAACCAACTCCTCATTATAGGGCAAAAGATCTGAGGGTGTGTATTCCATGAGTTGGAAACAGTCATCATACATAACATCAACAGAACTTCCTTGCTCAATCAAAACTCGCCCGATATCAGCATTACTTATTATTGCTCGGATAACCATGGGATCGTCATGATTTCGGCTTATGTCTCCAAAATCCTCATCACCGAAAGTAATAATGGGGGCACGTCTTTCCTCAGGAACCTTTCTTTTTCTAATGCTCTCTTCCCTAACTTCCATTATCTAATCAAGGTGGTTTTTCCTACCATTGGAGGATTGTCCGCCACCAGCAAAACCTCAAACAATGGTGTTAATTTTGATTCTAGGAGTTTCTCCTTCACTCGTCTTATCTGGCATAGGTGTTTTTTCTTTCTTGTCAACATGGTGTGTCTTCCTTCTTCGAGGGGAAGCTGACCTTCTGCCTCCCCTATGACCCTTGTCATCAGGGCTTGGAGATCTGTCCCTAAACTTTCTCTTCTTCTTACTCTCAACATCGCCCGTTCTTTTAACATATTGAGCTAGCCGACCAGCCCTTACTAATTGTTTTATAACGTCTTTCAAGTGAATGCATTTGTCAGTTTCATGGCCATGTCCTTCATGAAAAGCACAGTACTTCATTTTATCAGTATTTGCATACTCTCAGGTTGGAAAAGGACGCTTTATCCGTGCAAAATCTATCCTGTAGGATTTTTTGAAAATCCGAGAGGGTTGTGCATTCAACGGCGAATAATTATCATATCTTCCTTTCAACAATTCTTCCTATCCTTCTTAAATTCTTTCTCCCTTGTTTCTCCCTTGTTTCTCCCTCGACCTTTTATTTTCCTTTATCCGAATGTTTGTTCGGATTTGATTCCTCCAGGTGCATCTCCTGTTGTACAAACTTGGCAGCTTTATTCCTGAAGTCGCTCATGTTATTGACTTTGTTCTTGGCCGATAATTCAATAGCCAATGGATCCTTAGGCTGGAGGTTGGATTGGGCTATGTGTAATTATACCATTTCATGAAGATTAGGAGCGAGAGCTGCTTCCTTGTAAAATATTAACAAATATGATCACAACGACTCCTTTTCCCTTTGTTTGACTTTATTAAGCGTCTGAGAATCCCTCGGAACTTCTCCGGCTTGAGCGAACCTTTTTGAAGAGGCCAGAGCCAAACTTTCCCAACTATTTATCGAGTTAGCCGGTAAGGACTTAAACCAGGTCAAAGCTTCTCCTTGTAATGATCGAGGTGAAAGGGAATCAAGCATGTGGTCAGGGTGGAGCGAAAATAAATGGAATCCCTCCCTTGTTATAATCGTTTTTGCAAAACCACGAGTCAAGGCATAAAAGGTATTAAAACGAAAGGTCGCACCTTATTAGGATTATGAACGAGGCAATAGTAGCCACATCTCTAGTGGTGTCCACGCTAACGGCCGAACTAGGAAACCCTCCTCAACTCTGCTAGTAGCCTTAGAGAGTAAAAGGCGATTGCTTATGTGCATAGGGTAGTGCATCTCATGCTCTATTTATAAAGTGGTGGTTAGGGTTTTACCCACTCACTCACTTAACCCTCACATTTATGGGCTTGGCCCATTATGTTTTAATTCTAATTAAATTAAATTAGAATTATTATCCTTTCCTAGTTTGTATGCGTGTGACCCGATAGGTTTTTAATATTTGGTTATGATATTAAATAAAATCCTTTTATATTTAATATCATAAATAGTGAGCGGTATCTAGCAGCACATCACTATCCAAATATTGAGATTATCAATAACTTTGATAAATCCTATTTTATGATAATAATTTATATGATATGTCCCTTTGTCCAAATATCTAATTGAACACAAGGGCATGGATTGTGTCAACCTTGTATAGTTCAATTTATGTTTTTCTTTATCCCCAAGTAGACTATTCAGAAAATAAACATCTCATGTTTAATCTCCTGAGCATGGCCATGCATTTTGCAGTCTCACTTTATCAAGAGGCCTACAGATATAACTCTTGTTATATAGGAGGGGCAAATCCCATCTAGGGCACTCACATTCCACCACATAATTTATTATATGTCCAAAAACCAACTCTATGATTACCCTGTTACAGGTAAAGTTTGATGATAATTAAAACATATAATTCCTTATGTAGGAATCATAGTGATTTCAGGTCGAAGGACTTCATATAACACTTATCAATTTAAGAAACGTTCATGACACTTATGTAACAATCAACGCAACGTTCTTAAGGTGGGTCTGTCCAGTACACCATTACTCTTAATGTGTACCTATGTGAGCACATGATATCTCATATCCATGATCCGTGAGATGTGATCATCAATGTACTCACATACTAGTCTAAATGCATCTTTGTCCTAAGATGATACTTGACTAGGGACCATTTAAGAATAGTTCTTCATAAGATCTCACGATCAAGTCATCTACTTGATTTCTTATGAAATTTGAGCTTACTATTCTAAGGACATTAATTATATTCTAAAAGAATAAGTTGACTTTATAAAATAACCTGATACAAGTGATGGATGTTCATAAACATATAAGTCTCTGGTGCATATTCCTAACAATCTCCCACTTGCACTAGAGACATTCAGACATAACTCTTATGCCTAATGATCTTGCAACACCCTCATCCCATGACGGGTATTACACGACTAACTCGATTACGATTTTGATTAAATTATCTCGTAATAAAAATGAGGAAAGTTGGTAATTGTTTGTATCTTTTTTTCTAAAGCATATTATTAAATTATGTTTGGGATAAAACAAGAAGAAGTACATTGGTATTAAACATATCATTTCGTTACTATTCAAAATTACGATGGACATGACGTACATCTAGGATGGGATTTTAACATACTACACCACATAAGCAGTGAATCCTCTATTTCACTACAACCTTAGACACTACCATTTGACTTAAACGAGATTCGGTTCGACCTGAACACCACGCCCTTCTTCACAACAACGTGCATCCTTCCAGAGTCCATACCCTTTTAGGTGCCAAAATAATATCAGACAACAAAAGAAGACAAGGGGGTGAGAACACTTTACATGAACTCACTTAACGCAGGATATGATAACTAAAGCAGACAGATGCGGGAAATTCGCACAATTCATACAACAATCAATCCAATCATTCCCATAGAAAGTCACAACATCATGAAATGATGTGATATGCTCATGCAATGTAAATAACCTTGTCCTTCACCAAGGACCTCAAGCAACTACTATGTACCATGCAATGCATGAGGGCCTGGGGAAACATCACCATCCGTAGAGCACAACAGCAACTGCCCCATATATGTACAACGTATCAGGAGTTAGAGTCTGTACTAGCGCGGTACTTATATTTTCTTTTGGCCAATTTTATCCGTCTTCTAGACAATCTCAACTTCCCCTGAAAACTTGAGAGCGACAGGATAGTCAAGCATGTACCCCATTTACTCGACAGTGGGGAGCGAGCCTACGTCACCTCAGCCATTTTGGGACCTGACTATCCTCAGGGCTGGCATCCCCCCTCGAGGACCCGTTGGCGTTCTTTGCAAAACCGAGTGCACCCGTCCCTACCAGTTTCACACTGTACTGAGTGTCACTGCCATATAGGTCGCAAGGTTTTCAACCTCGATCATCAACAATGCGTTATGATGCATGTCAAACAACAATGCCTACAACATTCACATCCTTTCAGGCAAAGCCCATCGAATCATTCAACGTCACCACTTACCCGTGGTACGACCCGATTCAATGTCTTTCCTTCAAGAAAACCAGACAATGCTTTCTCAACATACACAATCCTTACAGGCAAAGCCCATCGAATCATTCAATGTCACCACTTACCCGTGGTGCGACCCGATTCAATGTCTTTCCTTCAAGGAAAACTGAACCCTATCTTGGGTTGGAACCGCACTCTCTCATTAAGCTTCTCAAGTCTTATGCAGAAAGAGTGTGTTGGTTATAATCTTTTAAGGTAGTTTGCACTAATGTTCCTCTGTGAATCAGTATTCATTTCCACTTGAATTCTATAACTTACTAAGACTTATGATTGTGTCTTATGGATAGCATTACTTCCCCTAATTAAGATTAGGTTTAACCCTCAATTATAATTAGTCTTCATTAACTGAACTATGATTAATCTTAATCCTTACTTAAGGTCCCAGTTAATTCCCAATTATCCCTTAATCTCTTCTGTAATCTTGGATTAAGCTTTTAACTATATTTGATTAAGGTGAATCATAATTAATCAGTTCTTAATCATCATTAAGGCTTAATTACTTAATTAATACTTCATTAAGGTTAATTAACTTTATCCTTAATTAATTTTACTAAATTATCTTAAGTAGATTAGATTAATTAACTTAGATAATTAATTTAGTTAAGCTCACTAATTAATTTCTAAGTTTTAATCTTTAAAAATCTTGGATTAGAGTTGAATTCCAACTCTAATTTAAGCCCAATTCCATAAATTATTTTTGGTTGACTTTAATGAGTCTTTGACTCTCCTTTTTGAAGATTTTGGGCCTGAACCAAAGGCCCAAAAGTTTGATGACTCATAGGAGCCCGTTCTTACTCATGACAAGTCAAAATGTTGACTTTTGTATTTACTTTTAATTGGATTACACTTGGAATCCAAATTTAATTCCTTTTATATTTTCCAAAATTTATTAATTAAATTAAAACCCTTTTGGTAAATTTAGTGTTTTAACCTATTGGACCATTTAGGCCCAAAAACATGTTTTTCATTTTCACTTGAACTTTTCATGATCAAAAAGCATGCTTGATGAGTTTCATCAAGAACAACCTCAAGAACATCAAGAACACATTGAATGTTCATCAAACACCAATTTTTCCAACAACATCCAAACTTTACCAAATTTCAACACAATCATCAACAAGCATCATAAACAACAAATATCATGCTCATTCATCCAAAATCATCCATACACATATTCAAGTTCATAACTTTATTTCTAAGCTCATAAACATCATTTTTCAAGAATCAATCATCCAAAACAATTTCATAAATTCAAACAACTTCATGCATGTTCATAAATCCATCATCAAAACACATTTCCAACATCAAATAAAGTTTTAGAAACATGCAGCCCAATTAAATCAAAATAGCCGAACCATATAGGAGAAAAATGGAGAATCTCTTTCAAGCAAAAACATGGTTTGCATGCAACTCAAAACATCATCCAAGCATTTTTTTTAAGCATCATCAACCAATCAAAATCACCATGCAAGGCTATGGTGAAATAGCTGAACCATATCTCACAAGAGATAGGTTCCAACAACTCATTTTTCAAGGGAAAAACAAGAATAAAGACAAGGATCAAGGGCAATCCTTGATTCTAGTCACCAATCCTACTAGAGTTCAAGTTCTCCCCCCCCTTACCTAAGGAATTTCTTCAAAATAAGGTGCAGCAACAGCCCTTGAAACAGCTCCCAAAACAGCCTCAAAAATCTTTCCTTTGGTCACCAACAAGAGTTTTGCAAGGCTAGAAGGCAAGGTGTTTAAGCTTAGGTTCAAAGGTGGAACCTTGGCTTTGAATGTATTGGAAGAAAAAAAATGGAGATTGAGAGAAAATGGAGAGGGAGTTCACAGCTTCTTCTTGGAGAAAAGGAGAAATGAGAGAAAGAAATGGAGACCTTGCATGTTAGGAAAGGAAAAATGAATAAATGTCTTAATGTTTAATACCATAATTTTCCTAAGCTAGACACTTGTCTTGGAAGGAAGGAAGGAAGAGACAAGTGTCTTCCATGCAACACACACACACATGCACGGTTTCTAGCAGGAGGAAAGGAAGGGTTGTGCAAATTTCCTGGCCCGGATCAAGAGTATTTGGGCCCGGTTCCAAAAAGAGTAGAGTAAAAATGGAAATTTTGCACCGAAATTTTCCAAAAATTCTAGAAAAATTCTTATAACTGCTCAAACCTATTTGAAGCCTAAAAATGTGATTAGAACCCACTTCTCACTTAAATTTTCTTATTTCCCAATTTTTCCAGTTTTTGCACACAACAGTCAAATTTTTATAAGAGCTAGCGGGTAGAAGATTATAGTTTTACATACAAAAATTCTATAAAGTTATAAATATCATTTTCAAATCCATTTTTAAGGTTCAAAGTATATTGTCAATATTATTCCACAAATTTTCATATGTTGATTAGGGTTACACTGCTAACAAGGGGCATTTTGGTCCTTTTTGCCCAAAAGTGCCAGAGAATTCTGAATAAATTTCTAAAATTCATTATTAATTTTATTAAGACTATTTTGACTAAAGTATAGATCCCTTTATGTTTTTGTTATTTTTCATAATTAAATCTATATTTTCCTTAACCGTATAATTACTAAGGGTATCCTAGGTCATTTTCTCAAACACCTCTCTAAAAATAAATCATTTATAATTATGGTTGGAAATTCCAAATATATAATTTTTGTTTGTTTATCAATAGTTCCTAAATGCCTCATATTTAATTTATTATTATTATTATTATTATTTTAACTTTCTCTATTTTATTTATATACCGATAGGGGAAATTGTGGGTGTTGCATTTCTCCCCTCCTTTAAGAAATTTCGTCCTCGAAATTTGAAGTTCCTATTGCTGGATAGGGCTAAATCTAATTTCTTAAGCTTTAAGAATCACTCTTCTAGTTGGATCATATAAGACCTTAATAGTTCCCTAAAAGTTGGATAATCATTTTAAACTACTCGTGGATGTAGGGATGATATCTTGAATTAAGATCGACCTAGCTTTCAAACTCTTACTTCTCCTCTAACAACCAGTAGCGAATTTTGAAACCTTTACCTAACACCTTACCGAATAAGTTTTTGGTATGATCTAATATCCCATAAGATTTGATCAGGAACATTTATTTTCGATGAGCAGATCTTATCAAACTTTCCACCATCATTCATACTACCTTAATTCTAACTAGAGTGCTAGGTTAATTCTTTTATGAGGTGTGATACTATGCTACCCCGTCTCCTTCCTCGGGTATTTGGTAAGCAAATAGACACTCCATTTTGGCTTATAGTCGACATAGAGTCATAATACCTAATGAAACGCACTGTTTCAATCCATAAGTCAAATAGCTAAGTTCTCCTATAAAAATTTTCTTAGGAATCTCCAATGTATGTTCCTCACAATAACTATTTTCCTTAACATTTTATTCTGATTCCCAATGATCCCTTACATTATCTTATTTCCTTACAACTCTAAGATGTTCATTTTCATTCACTATGTATGAATATCTAATTCCATAATAGTCACAAGTGTTGTTTATTATACCTATGATTACATTAGTTCCCTTGGTCTTAATATCAGCACTCTTACTGATCTAGTTAATCTTCCATTTCTTCCCGATATAAAGATTCTAAGTTCTTTCTCTCTTAAGGATCTTAAGTTTATCTCTATCCGATTAAGGTGAAATCCTCTGACTCACGAATCAGGTTGTTTTTGCCCTATCTATCACTTATTATATTAATCATTGTAGGATCTTCCTACCTAAACATCGATCACCACTTATAACCAAGGCTTAACTCCATAAATTGTTACTCCTAAGAAGGTCTCACCATTCACCACAACCTTATGTTCTTTTCCTAAACAAATATGCCTCCAGAATTTTATTTCCACCTAACTAAGACTTATAATTATACCATTCCACTTCTAACCTACTTCTCCTTAATAACGCCAAGGTTAATCCAAAGAATTCTATACCTCCCGTTGGATCCTAGAAATAGGCGAGAACATTGCACGAAAGAAGGAAGATAAGTTGGCTTGAATGAGGCTAGAATATTGGGTTCACAGAGGAGGGAAAGGAACACCAATGACAACCAATCCAGATGGAATTACTAGACACCTATAACACTCATAGTAAAGCCCAAAGCAGATTGTAAAATCACCTATAGTCTCGATATATAGATAGAGGTAATCTATCTTTAAACCTATCTTAGAGAATATTATTATTATTTTTATTCCTTATGGTTGTTATACCTCCAGGGATTGTATTTGTCCCCTAGGGCATCCTTACGTGAAACATCACCTACCTAAGTGTAGTACTATTTCCATTTTTAAAATCTTGCCCAGATATTCACCTATTTATATACTCTTCTTTGAGAATCTAAGCCCATCAAGATCAATGCAAAAACTAATCCTATAAAATTTAGCAAGATCATACTTAATCAACACACTCGTAACCAAATCCAATCTAATCATTTATGAGGTTTCACTCACATACCTATTTCAATTTACAGAAGCGTCAATCAAGCATATTTCTTAATCATCAAAGTCAACACATACAACAATCCCTCATTGTTTGTCATATCTATTATTTCTACTCACCTCATGGAAGTGTTATCCTTACTTAGCTCATACAAATGTAGTTCTTGTAGTGCTTACTCATGCATCTAATTCCCTATTCCACGATTTCTCTCTTCAATCTCCTCTGCGCAATCTTGGTACTAGCAGATCATTTGCTTAGTCATGTTCTATTATCCGACTAAAATTCCTTAAGAAACACATCTTGTGCTATTGATCTCAACACTCTGATTTCCTTCGTCTTAAATCATGTTTTCCACTTATTTCTATAAACCTTTATGTTATCAATCCATTAGAGATAGCAATCATGCTTTATTGTATCTATAAATCTCCAAGCATGGCACCTATTCCACAGTCAAACCCTTTGAGACCTCAGGTCAACCAATAAGGTATCCGAATATGCCTTGATTGCTAAGATCCAATCTCAAACCGCAAATTTGTCATTCCTATCCTTAACTCCATCACTATTTATCCTGAGTATACCCCAAGTCATCCATCGCCTCTAACTCACTTTATCAAATCAATTATCCCCCTTTTTTTTCATATTTTTTTTATAATCGAATTCTCAAGAGCTATTAATATTAATCCCTAATATCAAAATCTTAATGATTAAACCCCAATGATCAATCATCTTAAACCTTGAATTCACAACCTCGAATCCATCATCGATCCCTTAGGTCATTCATCTAAAGGAATGGAAACCTAACCTTAGTGGTCATCCTACTCTAACCTTTGATGTCTCACTCATCACCTTAAATCACAAGTCAAGTCAACTATTGGCTACACTAGTGTACAACCTCAGGACCTAGAGGTCTTAGCAAACCCGTTTTAGAGACTTGATTACTTGGTTCATTCTCCAATTCGATTAACTTTTAATGGTAGAAACTCTCATGAGGGAAAGAGGATAGATCTAAGGATAAGGATAATTCAACTCACAAGGGAGAAACACGGGCATATCTAGGTGCTTTATATATATATATATATATTCATACTTATATATCTAAGATTTTTAAATAATTAATACACAAATAAAACTTCTATCAAACTCAAAACTCAATTCAATTCCAAACAATAAACATGCTACAAACTACTGCATACAAGTAGGAAGTAAAGCTCACCATGCCAAAGTCACACGAAACAACATGAAGCAATCACTTGCACACCAGTTCATCAATCCAAACAAAATCATGAAAAGAATAATCTTAATTCAAAAACATGGGGTTCTACTCAAGACATCAACAAGAAGGAAAAACCCTATAGATGACATGACTCCATCTCTTTAATTGCTCACGTTCATCATATAGATGACCAAGACATTCTTCCCCTTTCTCCACCACTTACTCGAGCTGAGATTATCAACCTTGTGCCCTCAAAACTCACAACTACAAGTTGTCATACTCCTTCCTAACCTGAACAGGCCATTGGGGTGGCCAGTCCCGCTGTCCTGTACCAGAGTAGTTAGAAACACATCAGCCTTGCCATACTTCAAAACACCTAAACCGGATCAAACTAGACTCGATACGACCATCAGACCCAAACTTCACAGTCCGGTTGGACCGAATTGCTCTGATACCACTAATTGCAACACCCTCATCCCATGACGGGTATTACACGCATAACTCGATTGCGATTTGATTAAATTATCTCGTAATAAAAATGAGGAAAGTTGGTAATTGTTTTTTTCTTTCTTTCTAAAGCATATTATTAAATTATGTTTGGGATAAAATAAGAAGAAGTACATTGGTATTAAACATATCATTTCGTTACTATTCAAAATTACGATGGACATGACGTACATCTAGGATGGGATTTTAACATACTACACCACATAAGCAGTGAATCCTCTATTTCACTACAACCTTAGACACTACCATTTGACTTAAACGAGATCTGGTTCGACCTGGACACCACGCCCTTCTTCACAACAACGTGCATCCTTCCAGAGTCCATGCCCTTTTAGGTGCCAAAATAATAACAGACAACAAAAGAAGACAAGGGGGTGAGAACACTTTACATGAACTCACTTAACACAGGATATGATAACTAAAGCAGACAGACACGGGAAATTCGCACAATTCATACAACAATCAATCCAACCATTCCCATAGAAAGTCACAACATCATGAAATGATGTGATATGCTCATGCAATGCAAATAACCTCGTCCTTCACCAAGGACCTCAAGCAACTACTATGTACCATGCAATGCATGAGGGCCCGAGGAAACATCACCATCCGCAGAGCACAACAGCAACTGCCTGACCAAATTTGTACAACGTATCAGGAGTTAGAGTCTGTACTAGCGTGGTACTTATATTTTCTTTTGGCCAATTTTATCCGTCTTCCAGACAATCTCAACTGACCTTGAAAACTTGAGAGCGACAGAATAGTCAAGCCTGTACCCCATTTACTCGACAGTAGGGAGCGAGCCTACGTCACCTGAGCCATTTTGGGACCTGACTATCCTCAGGGCTGGCATCCCCCCTCGAGGACTCGCTGGCGTTCTTTGCAAAACCCAGTGCACCCGTCCCTACCAAATTCACACTGTACCGAGTGTCACTGCCATATAGGTCGCAAGGTTTTCAACCTCGATCATCAACAATGCGTTATGATGCATGTCACACAACAATGCCTACAACATTCACATCCTTTCAGGCAAAGTCCATCGAATCATTCAACGTCACCACTTACTCGTGGTACGGCCCGATTCAATGTCTTTCCTTCAAGAAAACCAGACAATGCTTTCTCAACATACACAATCCTTACAGGCAAAGCCCATCGAATCATTCAACGTCACCACTTACCTGTGGTGCGGCCCGAATCAATGTCTTTCCTTCAAGGAAAACCGAACCCTATCTTGGGTTGGAACCGCACTCTCTCACTAAGCTTCTCAAGTCTTATGCAGAAAGAGTGTGTTGGTTATAATCTTTTAAGGTAGTTTGCACTAATGTTCCTCTTTGAATCAGTATTCATTTCCACTTGAATCCTATAACTTACTAAGACTTATGATTGTGTCTTATGGATAGCATTTCTTCCCCTAATTAAGATTAGGTTTAACCCTCAATTATAATTAGTCTTCATTAACTAAACTATGATTAATCTTAATCCTTACTTAAGGTCCCAGTTAATTCCTAATTATCCCTTAATCTTGGATTAAGCTTTTAACTATATTTGATTAAGGTGAATCATAATTAATCAGTTCTTAATCATCATTAAGGCTTAATTACTTAATTAATACTTCATTAAGGTTAATTAACTTTATCCTTAATTAATTTTACTAAATTATCTTAAGTAGATTAGATTAATTAACTTAGATAATTAATTTAGTTAAGCTCACTAATTAATTTCTAAGTTTTAATCTTTAAAAATCTTAGATTAGAGTTGAAGTCCAACTCTAATTTAAGCCCAATTCCATAAATTATTTTTGGTTGACTTTAATGAGTCTTTGACTCTCCTTTTTGAAGATTTTGGGCCTGAACCAAAGGCCCAAAAGTTTGATGACTCATAGGAGCCCATTCTTACTCATGACAAGTCAAAATGTTGACTTTTGTGTTGACTTTTAATTGGATTACACTTGGAATCCAAATTTAATTCCTTTTATATTTTCCAAAATTTATTAATTAAATTAAAACCCTTTTGGTAAATTTAGTGTTTTAACCTATTGGACCATTTAGGCCCAAAAACATGTTTTTCATTTTCACTTGAACTTTTCAAGATCAAAAAGCATTCTTGATGAGTTTCATCAAGAACAACCTCAAGAACATCAAGAACACCTTGAATGTTCATCAAACACCAATTTTTCCAACAACATCCAAACTTTACCAAATTTCAACACAATCATCAACAAGCATCATAAACAACAAATATCATGCTCATTCATCCAAAATCATCCATACATATATTCAAGTTCATAACTTTATTTCTAAGCTCATAAACATCATTTTTCAAGAATCAATCATCCAAAACAATTTCATAAATTCAAACAACTTCATGCATGTTCATAAATCCATCATCAAAACACATTTCCAACATCAAATAAAGTTTTAGAAACATGCATCCCCATTAAATCAAAATAGTTGAACCATATAGGGGAAAAATGGAGAATCTCTTTCAAGCAAAAACATGGTTTGAATGCAACTCAAAACATCATCCAAGCATTTTTTTAAGCATCATCAACCAATCAAAATCACCATACAAGGCTATGGTGAAATAGCCGAACCATATCTCACAAGAGATAGGTTCCAACAACTCATTTTTCAAGGGAAAAAACAAGAATAAAGACAAGGATCAAGGGCAATCCTTGACTCTAGTCACCAATCCTACTAGAGTTCAAGTTCTCCCCCCCTTACCTAAGGAATTTCTTCAAAATAAGGTGCAACAACAGCCCTTGAAACAGCTCCCAAAACAGCCTCAAAAATCCTTCCTTTGGTCACCAACAAGAGTTTTGCAAGGCTAGAAGGCGAGGTGTTTAAGCTTAGGTTCAAAGGTGGAACCTTGGCTTTGAATGTGTTGGAAGAAAAAAAATGGAGATTGAGAGAAAATGGAGAGGGAGTTCACGGCTTCTTCTTGGAGAAAAGGAGAAATGAGAGAAAGAAATGGAGACCTTGCATGTTAGGAAAGGAAAAATGAATAAATGTCTTAATGTTTAATACCATAATTTTCCTAAGCTAGACACTTGTCTTGGAAGGAAGGAAGGAAGAGACAAGTGTCTTCCATGAAACACACACACACATCCACGGTTTCTAGAAGGTGGAAAGGAAGGGTTGTGCAAATTTTCTGGCCCGGATCAAGAGTATTTGGGCCCGGTTCCAAAAAGAGTAGAGTAAAAATGGAAATTTTGCACCGAAATTTCCCAAAAATTCCTGAAAAATTCTTATAATTGCTCAAACTTATTTTAAGCCTAAAAATGTGATTAGAACCCACTTCTCACTTAAATTTTCTTATTTCCCAATTTTCCTAGTTTTTGCACACAACAGTCAAATTTTTATAAGAGCTAGCGGGTAGAAGATTATAGTTTTACATACAAAAATTCTATAAAGTTATAAATATCAATTTCAAATCCATTTTTAAGGTTCAAAGTATATTGTCCATATTATTCCACAAATTTTCATATGTTGATTAGGGTTACACTACTAACCAGGGGCATTTTGGTCCTTTTTGCCCAAAAGTGCCAGAGAATTCTGAATAAATTTCTAAAATTCATTATTAATTTTATTAAGACTATTTTGACTAAAATATAGATCCATTTATGTTTTTGTTATTTTTCATAATTAAATCTATATTTTCCTTAACCGTATAATTACTAAGGGTATCCTAGGTCATTTTCTCAAACTCCTCTCTAAAAATAAATCATTTATTATTATGGTTGGAAATTCCAAAAATATAATTTTTTATTGTTTATCAATAGTTCCTAAATGCCTCATATTTAATTTATTATTATTTTTATTTTAACTTTCTCTATTTTATTTATATACCGATAGGGGAAATTGTGGGTGTTACAGATCTTGTGTGCCCTTCATGTTTCTGCTGCACAAGGGTTTTTGTTAGTGTGGTAGAATCAGCGACTGCTTTCCTACTTGGAACTTTTCGAGCTCACAGCACCACCATTGAAACAAAACACATAACATGATTGCGATCTTTAATCATCTTTATCGGTTTGGAAGCTAGCATCAGTGTAACCCTTTACAAGTAGCTCTTCCTCACCTCCATATATATATCAAGAATGAATCCTTAGTTCTTCTCAAGTACTTAAGGATGTTCTTGATTGTTGTCTAGTGACCTTCACCAAGATCAGACTGGTATCTGCTAGTCATGCTTAAAGCATATGATATTTCTGGTCGAGTACATAACATGGCAAACATGATAGAGCCTATAGCAGATGCATAAGGAATCTCACTCATGCGACCTCTCTCTTCTTTACTGGAAGGAGATTGACCCTTAGACAGGCTTATACCATGTGACATAGGCAAAAATCCCTTCTTAGAATCTTGCATGTTAAATCATTTTAACACTTTGTCTATGTATGTACTTTGACTTAAGCCAAGCAATCTTCGAGATCTATTTCTATAGATCCTAATACCTATCACATAGGTTGCTTCGCCCAAATCTTTCAAACAATTTCCTGACCAAGTCTTTACAGACTGAAGTGTAGGAATGTCATTTCCTATGAGGAGTATGTCATCTACATACAAAACTAGAAAAACCACTGTGCTATCACTAACCATTTTTGTAGACACAAGGTTCATCTTCATTTTTTAATGAAACCAAACTGCTTTAACAATTTCATCAAAACGAAGATTCCAGCTTCTAGAAGCTTGCTTTAATCCATAAATGGATCGTTGCAACTTACATACCTTTAGGTATAACAAAACCTTCAGGTTGTATCACATACACATTTTCAAGAAGGTTTCCATTTAAGAAGGATGTCTTGACATCCACTTGCCATATTTCATAATCATGGTAAGTTGCAAATAGCAAGCAAGATCCGAACAGATTTGAGCATGGCAACTGGGGAAAAGGTTTCATCATAGTCTACACCATGAATTTGCGTGAAACCTTTAGCCACCAACCGTGCTTTAAAGGTACTTACATTACCATCCATGTCAGTTTCCTTTCGAAAACCCACTTGCACCCTATGGGTTTTATCCCTTCGGGTGGCTCAATCAAGGTCCATACCTTGTTTTGTTGGTGTACATGGAATCCATTTCAGATCTCATAGTATCAAGCCATTTCTCAGATTGTAGACTCAAAAGAGTTTCTTGGTAAGTCATTGGGTTATCTTGATCCATTAGCAATACGTCCCCTTCCTGGGACACAAGGAAACCATATCTCTCAGGTTGGTGACGTATCCTATCTGACCTACGCAAGTCTTGCGCTCCTTGAGCAGGTGGCTCCACAAAACTTTGTGGTATCTGCTCTTGTTCCATTATTGGCTCATTGCTACTCTGTGGTACTTGAATTTCTTCAAGTTCTACTTTCCTCCCACTGATTTTCTTAGAGACAGATTCCTTCCCTAAGAATACAATAGTCCTAGCGACAAACATTTTGCCTTCGCTAGGATTATAGAAGTAGTAACCCTTAGTTTCTTTTGGGTATCACACAAAATAAGCACTTATTTGATTTGGGTCCTAGTTTATCTGAAACTTGGAGTTTCACATAAACTTAACAACCCCAAATCTTCATAAAAGACATACTAGGTCGCTTCCCAGTTCATATCGCATATGGTGTCTTTATGACAGCTTTAGATGGAACACGGTTTAGTGTGAAGGCTACTGTTAACAAAGCATGACCCCAAAAAGGAGTTGGGGATATTAGTGTGACTCATCATAGAACGAACCATATCTAATAGAGTTCAATTTCTCCTTTCTGAAACTCCATTCCATTGAGGTGTTCTAGGAGGAGTGAGTTGAGACGTTATCCCACACTTTCTTAGATAGTCATCAAATGTTGGCTTAAGTATTCTCCACCTCGATCTCATCTAAGTGTTTTTAATAGTCTTGCCAAGTTGATTTTATACTTCATTCTTAAATTCCTTGAACTCTTTAAAGGACTCAGATATGTGTTTCACCAGATACACAAATCCATATCTACTGAAATCATCAGTAAAAGTGATGAAGTATTGAAAACCTCCTCTAGCCATCGTGCCCATGGGCCCACATTCATCACTATGTATGAGACCAAGAAGATCACCGGCCCTTTCACCTTTTCCGGTGAATGGGGTTTTGGTCATCTTCCCCAATAAACAAGATTCACATGTCTCAATTGATTCAAAATCAAATGAGTCCAAATAACCATCTTGGTGGAGTTTGGATATGCGTTTCTCATTTATGTGGCCCAAGGGACAATGCCAAAGATAAGTTGGGTTCAAATTATTTGCTTTGACCCTCTTAGCTCTTACGTTATAAACAGACACTTCATATTGTTCAACTTTGCACAACCATAAAATATATCACTCAAATAAATTGAACAACTATTGTTCTTTATTATGAATGAAAAACCACTCTTGTCTAAACAAGAAACGGAAATAATATTCCCACTAATGGCAGGAACAAAATAACAATCATTTAGTTCAATAACTAGTCCATTTGGCAAAGTTATATAATAGGTTCCTACGACTAAGGCAACTCTTGCTCCATTTCCCACACGTAGGTCGACTTCTCCTTTAGCCAATGACCTACTCCTTTTAGATCCTACACATTACACAGTTTCCAATGTCCTGATTGGCCACAGTGGAAACATTTTCCTTCCTTAGCTATCCCGCCTATAGGCTTCAAAACAGGGGTACTAGGCTTATTCTTGCCTTTGTCCTTTGGTTTGAAATAGGGCTTCTCGAACTTCTTCTTGCCCTTTCCTTTTCCAGGTTGGACCTTCAATATGGCCTTCCCTTTACCTTTATTAATGCTTTGCTCAGCTGTTCTTAACATGCTTAGCATTCTAGCAGTGGTTTGTCAAATTCATTCATGTTGTAGTTCATGACGAATTGACTATAACTGTCCTGCAACGATTGCGGGACAAGATCAGTGTCCAACTCTTGGCCTAATAGGAATCCAAGCCTTTCTAGGTTTTCAATGTACCCAATCATCTTGAGTACATGAGCACCAACAGGACTTCCATCTGCCAGTCTACATCGATAAAGTGCCTTTGAGACTTCAAATTGTTCATGCCTAGCTTGGCCTTGATAAGGTCTCTTTAAATGTACAATCATATTGTACGCCTCCATGTTCTCATGCTGTTTTCAACATTCATGGTAGTAAGCATAAGGCAACCTACATCGAGAGCATCATCCAGATGCTTTCTAAAAGCATCTTTGTCAGCTTTCGAAGCATTTGCAACGAGTGTTTCAGGAACAGGCTCTTCCAGGACATACAGCCTTTCCTAAGAACAATCCTTAGGTCTTATACCAGTCTAGAAAATTAATTCTAGACAGTTTGTCCTTCTCAAGGACAGATCGCAATAAAAGTTAATAGTTGTGTTCGTTGCCAAGGTAATTATGAACGTAAGTATCATATAACAAACATGTTTAATAAGGTCTTTAAAAAAATATGCCTCCCACTATTTTGATTCTAAACAAGTACCCTCAATATAAAGAATCAGAAAATCCCATCACTAGATTTTATAGTGGGTCAACATCCAAATTTAACCTAATTTTAAGTCAGCTTTGGATGATCTCTTAAGAAAAGGTTATTTAGGTGGGAACACACTTTCCAATTGTATCTCATACAATTATTGGATAGTTAGGTGAATAACTCTTATTCTAATTCATCTTATGAATTAATGCCTAACTTAGTGCCTCTAGGTTCTTCAATCCTATTGAATATACCTAGTTAAGTCAAAACCCAATGATTGACAATTGGATATTACTTTTATCCCATCGCGTCTCACTAGAATAGATAAATGCACCCTGCTTTGGCAGACCCACACTTAATCGATTCTAACTTTGACGAGTGCCATACATTAGAAGGCAAAACATGACTTAATATTAATGCCTTTGGCTTTTTCAATCCTATTGAATATACCCAATCAAAGACCAATGATTGACAATCGAATATTACTTTTATCCTATCGTGTCTTACTAGAATAGATAAATGTAACCTGGTTTGGCAGACCCTGATGGGTTTCTGGAAAGCGAACCAAAAATCCAGTAGTATAATAGTAAGAAAGATATCGTATCCACAGGGAATGATCAATTCGCATATAGTCGTGATCTATTTATCAAGGGAAAACAACGGATTTATAAGAGTATTATTGCGTAAATTGTAAATAGCAAATAAATAATCAATTAAATTAGAAAGGAAGAGTTAGAAACACTTTACTTGGATTAGGATTGGACTTCATATCATCACACCCTTCGATCATGTAAAAACTATCTATTATTTTAGGTTTACTCTATAATACTGTAGACAAACTATATTGCTAAGACCCCGAGTTACCAGCGGCCTCACACACTCAAAGGTAATCCATGCGGGCTCTCCCAGGCAACAGACTTACCCTCGACTTATTTTGCTTTCTTTTATTCCATTTGTAAAAGAACTAATTGATAAACGAGGCCTACTCCTCTGGACGCATCTTCGCTAGAGTACTGTCACTACTCATCACTCATTAGAATACATCCATGTTATCGCTTCCTGGATTGACAATCAACTAATTCTTTGCTATCGGTAATTTAATAACCATGCCTATCCTGTAGACGCCCTTCATTAGAGTACTCACACTACCCATCAATCACTAGCAACGCCCATGTTTCGGTTCACTGGCTACTGATTCCTCTTATTCACTCAACGAATGGGTTTCTTCAGAATCCGATCCCCCATCCTCAATCCTAGTCGAAACTAGCCTATAACTCTGGTGCAAGCGCGGAAGTTAGGAATTAAGCACAGAATAAGATTACCAATATTATAGACAGAGAGCTCATGAAATAATAAAATAGAGTTTACATACATTTGGGGATAGAATCAATTACATCCAATCCTAATGGAGAGTTAACTACACAAGGTAGCCATACGAACCACCGAAGATGCTGTCACCATCTTCAATCCTTGTGAAGCGCTCCTCCTCTCCTACTCTAAAATTAGCTCTGGTGCATTATCACTGAAATACAACTGAATTACAATAATCGTGCACACATGATCTGGTGCAAGAGGTTCCTATTTATAGGCTAAGGAAAGACAAAGAAAATTGGGGAGAAATCTATATAAAAACGATGGCAGGGCAAGAATCAGCGTGATATGCGCTTCACCCTACGCTAAGCGCGGCTTGCAGCGCAAGTTCCAGAGAGTTGCGCTACAGTGCAGGTTGAAGCGCAGAATGTGTCCTGCAGCTTCAAACTTTCTCTTTTTAACTTGATCTCTCCCCGAGACTGATTTTGGTTGATTTGTCTTTCCTTGTTTCCCTTTTCTTGACGAAATCTTGCATTTATTGAGTATCTTGAATTTAATTGGGAAGGTTGTCTGCAGAATCCTTGTTTGATTGGCAGTGATCTCCTCATTGATTGCCTCAAATCTTTTTCAAATATTTCTTAAATGTCTTCAATCAGACTCAAATCTTGCAGATATCTCCCTCATTTAATGCTATCTTTCCTTCAAATCAAATCTTTGCAATATCCTGCAAAAATCAGCAATATTTCTATCAAAATAGCATCAAATTCAATTCTAATATTAATAAATACAATTTATATAATATTAAATAAAAAGGGATTAAACTGGGGCAAAAATACCATTTTATCCTTGATAAGTGAACTAAAAAGTGCTCTAATTTATCATATAATTTTCACTTATTAGACCCACACTTAATCGATTCTAGTCTTGACGAGTGTCATTTATTGGAAGACACACAAGCATTGAGGGATTTGATCGCTTTAATTTTACTCCTTTGTTAAACCATTTAACAAAAACACACAAGCATGCATCTCATACAAATACATGATATAGTTATGGCCCCTTGCGGGGATCGGGGCAGCACCCTGAAACAAAAAATTGGATTTGATAAACACTTAACCAATCATCAATAAGTGTCTCGCATCAAACAAATACTTCACGAACCTATAAACAGGTAAGTACCTCGAATCATTTGAATACGATCTTGTCAGCAAATTGTTAAGTGGAATGTTTATCGCAGCCAACATTTGACTCGAGATAAGGTTTCAACAATTGAACCCTTTGACACCCAAGACATGAACTCTTCATGTTCCATGGGACCCTCCAACATAAGAACATATATATACATCGCACATATAACAATCAATGAAGGAATCAAAATAAAATTGTGTTAGAAGGAAGATAGAATGCATACTGAAAAGCAATAAGAAGCACACTGTCATTGTCCAGAAGATCAGAACAGCTTTCTAAGAGAAGAAATCATAATAAAATTGTGTTAGAAGGAAGATTCATTTTGAGACAGTAAAAGAAAAGCTCATTACTGACCTTCAAGCATCAAGATATGCGTTCTTTGATATATGAAATTAATTACCATAAGATGGATGGTTGTTTCTAAGAAGAACCTAAGATTACTAATTCTGCAGAAGGAACAAAACATGTCAAAGACCAAAGAACAAATTAAATTCTTTGTCTTCTAAGGTCACAGATGTGCAATAAACTTAAAGATAGTCTCAATCAAGCAAAGGATGAATATTAAAAAGATGTGCAAAAGAAGTGAAACTCCAGAAGCCCTGAAGAAGGAACATATTGCTGCAGAAGATGCAAATAAGGCCAAATGCATGTTAATCTCCTTCTTCTCATCTTCTCATGATTCCAGTGGACATGTTGACTCAAGAATATGTGAAAATATTATACTGGAAAGTTTCATCATGTCTGCAAAAGATATACCTTGAGAAATAGCCTAGAAACAACCTGTAGAAGATACTCTGCAGAGGATGAAAGCTAGTCAAACTTGATAGCTGTAAAGCCTACACTTGCTGCAGCAGGGAAAGGGACATTTCCTAAGGCCAGTTGGATGTCCAACGGCTACTTTGCTCCAGCCCTCTATAAAAGGAGAGTTCCTCCACACTTGGAACACACCTCACTCCAGAAGAAACATATAAATCTGTTGTTTCATTGCTCCTATCTTCTGGAAAATTTCTCTCTCCTTCATAAGAGTGCTTTCTGATCTGAAAAGCTTTGGAGAGGGTCTTGGCTCATCAATTTGCTTCTGCTGTGCAAGTATTGTAATAGTTTGAGCCTTGTTTGATTTATTCTTTCTCATAGTGTTTGTAAAAGTCTCAAAAGAGGTGTGCAGGTGCATATCCTTCTTCTGAGCAGTAAGGGAATGGTTTTCCTATGAGGTTTACTGAGATTTGGTGATCTCAGTGGGATTACAGAATCTGCAGAAGGTACTTGCAGCATTCTGGGTAGTGAATCTTCTGCAGAAGGTTCTGTAGTCGATGTTCAGTTGTATGATTGAGTTGGATAGGTTGTTGTTGGCCTGAAGAGGCAGGTAAAGAATACTAGTGGTAAGGTTACCCAAGAAGATTGTAAGTTGTTTGAAAGAGTGAGAAAATCCTACAGGTGTAGGGACTGGAGGTAGCCTCAGGTTGGAAGAGGTGAACCAGTATAAATTTATGTGTGTCATCTTCTTCACTCTCTCCCTTTATTATTACTGCACATTACCTAACTTGAGATATATCTTCTATATAATTAAAACAAGCTAACCATTACCTTCTGAAAGTTTAATTCTTTATACTTAGCCAAGGCAAACCCTTGAGCAGAAAAAGTATAGAAAAGAAATTGCAGATAAAATTTATTCAATCACAATTCAACCCCCCTTCTTGTGATTGAAGCCAAAACTTCAATTGGTACCAGAGCTTGCCTCTAGGTTTGAACTTACTTAACAGTAAGAGAGGAAAAGATCAAGGGAAATGGCTAATCATGGAGCTGCAATGTTCATACCAAAAGGTTCATCCACAAATAGGCCACTTGCATTTGATGAAAAGGACTACTACTATTGGAAGGACAGAATGAAATTGTTCCTAGAATCCCAAGACATTGATCTTTGGGATATTGTTGAAGAAGGAAATTTCATTACTATGGTAAGAAGGACAAAGTTCCTTACTCCTCCCAAAGAAGGAGAATCAAAAGTACAAGAAGAAAATCCACAACCAAAAGCTAGAACAGATTGGACCTCAGAAGATAAGCAAAAGTATCTTCTGAACTCCAATGCCAAATTCTTTCTTCTCTGTGCACTAAGCAGAGGAGAATATGACAAGGTTGCTGGATGCTCAACCGCCAAAGAAATATGGGATACCCTCAGAATAGCCCATGAGGGAACAAATCAGGTTAAAGAATAAAAAATCAACATATTGATTCATCAATATGAAATGTTTAGCATGGTTGAACATGAATCTATTGATGAAATGTTCAGTAGATTCACTGTCATTATTAATGATTTGAAATCTCTTGGAAAGAGCTACTCAAACCAAGAGCAAGTAAGAAAAATCCTCATAAGTCTTCCAAAGATATGCAGACCTAAAGTAACAGCAATTCAAGAAGCTAAAGACCTTACTGTTCTAAAGTTAGATGAATTGCTTGGCTCACTGAAAGTTCATGAGCAAGAACTCATGGATGAACTACCAAGAAATGGAAAGTCTGTTTCTCTAAAAGCAAGCACTTCCAGAAGAAACAAGTTGGCTCCTACTGAAGTTAATGCTTCTGAAGAAGATGAAACATCATCAGAAAGGGATGATGAACTTGCCTTCATCTCAAGAAAAATCCAGAAGCTGATAAGAAGAAAAGGCAAAGGAAAGAAAAACTTCCACTTCAAGAAGGAAGGACAGAAAGCTGAAAACTCAAAGGCATAAGTAATCTGCTATGAATGCAACAAGCCAGGACATTTCAAATCAGAATGTCCACAGCTGAAGAGAGATTCAAAAACCTTCTAAAAGAAGAAGGCTATGATGGCAACCTGGGATGACTCAGACAGTTCTTCAGAAGAAGAAGATTCTGGAGAGGAAGAAGCTAACCTATGTCTCATGGCTGGAAGTGATGATGAGGAAAATGAGGTAATCACTTACACACCTACCGCATACAAAGAATTAGAAGATGCATTTGAAAATCTACTTTCTGATTCCCACACACTTGCACAAAAATGTGCACTTCTAAAAGAACAACTAGTTAAAACTAAAGAGGAAAATGAGAAGTTAAAAGAAGATAATAATAGACTAAGCAAAACCAATCAATATCTTCAGCAATCACACATTAAGTTGTCAGAACAAGTCAGGATAATAAAAGAGAATTCTGCAGAAGATACAAATTTTGCAGTACTGCAGAAGGAGAACTATCTTCTGTAGAAAAAGGTTGATGAACTACAAACAGATTTAAGTAAATTTGTTAGTAGCACACACAATCTGAATAAATTAATAGGAAGTGCTAGAGAAACAACTGATAAAAATGGATTAGGATTTCATGAGGCAGGAATATCAAAATTCAAGAAAACTGTTTTCATTCCTGCTGAAAGGCAACCTCCTAAATGTTCTTGGTGTAACAAAATTGGACATATTGCTCAAAATTGTTACAAAAGAAAATGAAGCTGGAAAAGAAAGGTATCTAACCCTTCAGGACCCAAAAGCATTTGGGTACCTAAATCTTTTCTCTATTCTAATGTAGGAAAAAGGAGGATCCCTCAAGAAGAAAGAGCTATGGTTCTTGGACAGTGGATGCTCAAGACATATGACTAGAGACAAAAGCAAATTCATACTTCTCCACAAAATGGAAGGTGGAACAGTTACCTTTGGAGACAACAACAAAGCTCACATCAAAGGTATTGGAAAGATAGGTATGAAAAATTCTACCCAAACTAATAATGTGTATTATGTAAAAGGGTTAAAACATAATCTTCTTAGCATAAGTCAACTATGTGACAGTGGCTATGAAGTTATGTTTAAACCAACATTTTGTGAAATTAGAGAAGCATCTACAAAGAAGGTCCTATTTTCTGGTCTTAGAAGCAAAAACCTATACAACATATGTCTAGAAGAACTATCTGATCATACATGCTTTGCTTCTTTTGAAAATGACAAATGGATATGGCATAGGAAAGTAGGGCATCTAAATATGAAAAGCATTTCCAAATTGTCTAAGCTAGACCTAGTTAGAGGATTGCCAAAAATCAAATTTGAAAAGGATAGAATATGTGATGCATGTGTAAAAGGAAAACATACAAAATCAAGTTTTCATCCTAAAAATGTCATCACTACTAAAAGAATATTGGAATTGCTGCATATAGATTTGTTTGGACCTTCCAAAACACCAAGTTTAGGAGGAAAGAAATATGGACTTGTCATTGTAGATGACTACTCTAGATTCACTTGGGTTTTATTTCTTACATCTAAGGATGAATCCTTTGATGCTTTCAGAATTTTCTCAAAGAAGATACAAAATGAAAGTAGCCATTTGATAGCTTCTGTAAGAAGTGATCATGGAGGGGAATTTGAAAATCATTCTTTCAAAAACTTCTTTGATGAAAATGGAATTTCACGCAATTTCTCCTGTCCTAGAACTCCACAACAAAATGGAGTTTTAGAAAGGAAAAATAGAACCCTCCAAGAAATGGCTAGAACCATGTTAAGTGATAGTGGCATTCAAAAATACTTTTGGGCTGAAGCTGTGTCAACTGCCTGCTATATACTTAATAGGGTTTCCATTAGAAGCATCTTGAACAAAACTCCATATGAAATATGGAATGGAAGAAAACCCAGTGTTGGATATTTTCATGTATTTGGATGTGAATGTTTCATTTTAAATAATAAAGAAAATCTTGAAAAGTTTGATGCAAAATCTGAAAAAGGAATCTTTCTTGGATATTCTACAACTTCAAAAGCTTATAGAATTTATAATATCAAGAATCAAACCATAGAAGAAAGCATGCATGTTGTTTTCAATGATCCTAATCCCTCTTGTCAAGAGAAACATACAAAAGAATCAGATGATGAAGGGGAGCTACTGCAGAAGCAATCTTCTGATAGAAAAGGCTTTCCAGAAGATACAGCAGAACAGGGATCTCCTGCAGAAGGTTCTGCAGAAGAAACTAATAAAGCTGAAGAAAGTCTTCCCAAGAGCTGGAAGCTAATCACCAATCATCCTCATGAACAAATCATTGGAAGCACTGCAGAAGGAGTCAGAACTAGATCACAACTCAGAAACAATGGAAATAGTTCAGCACTCCTGTCTCAAATTGAACCAAGAAATATAAATGAAGCCTTAGAAGATGAATCATGGGTAAATGCAATGAAAGAAGAATTGGATCAATTTGAGAAGAACAAAGTGTGGACACTAGTACCTTCTCCAGAAGATCACCTCATTATTGGCACTAAATGGGTGTTCAGAAACAAAATGGATGAAGAAGGTAAAGTGATCAGAAATAAAGCAAGGTTAGTGGCTCAAGGATACAATCAACAGGAAGGTATTGATTTTGATGAAACTTTTGCACCTGTTGCTAGGTTAGAAGCTATTAGAATATTACTTGCTTTTGCTGCTCACAAAAATTTCAAACTTTATCAAATAGATGTTAAAAGTGATTTTTTAAATGGCTACATTAGTGAGGAAGTGTTTGTGCACCAACCTCCTGGTTTTGAAAATCCAAAACATCCAACTTATGTTTTCAAACTCACAAAAGCTTTATATGGATTGAAGGAAGCTCCTAGAGCTTGGTATGAGAGATTAAGTAGTTTTCTTCTTAACAATGAATTTTATAGAGGAAAAATTGACACAACCTTATTTAAGAAAATTATTAAGAAGGATCTACTAATTGTGCAAATTTATGTGGATGATATTAGTTTTTGGTCAATAAATACAAAAATGTGTCAAGATTTCTCTAATCTAATGAAAGGAGAATTTGAAATGAGTCTTATGGGAGAACTTAAATACTTTCTTGGATTACAAATAAAGCAAGAAGAATCTGGAATTTTCATATACCAAGAAAAGTATATTAAGGATCTTCTCAGAAGATACAGAATGGAAGGATCAAAATCCATGGGAACTCCCATGCATCCTTCTATAGTTCTAGACTAGGATGAAAATGGAAAATCTGTATATGAGAAAGAGTATAGAGGAATGATAGGATCTCTATTATATTTAACTGCTAGTAGACCAGACATTCTATTTTCACTAGGACTATGTGCTAGATTTCAATCTTCTCCAAAAGAATCACATGTTGCTGCTGTGAAAAGAATACTCAGATATCTTGTTGGAACCACTGATCTTGGTCTTTGATACAAGAAAGGTACAAAATTTGACTTGACATGATATTGTGATGCTAATTATGCTGGAGATAGACTAGATAGAAAAAGCATAAGTGGTGGATGTCAATTCCTTGGAGAAGCATTGGTTTCTTGGTCATGCAAAAAGCAACCTACCATAGCTTTATCTACTGCAAAAGCAAAATATGTATCTGCTGCAAGCTGCTGTTCTCAAATGTTATGGATAAAGCATCAAATGGAGGATTATTGCTTAAGGTACACAAAAATTCCTATATTCTGTGACAATACAAGTGCCATAAACTTGTCCAAGAATCCTATACAACATTCTAGGTCTAAGCACATTGATATAAAGCATCATTTCATTAGGGATCATGTGCAAAAAATGAAATTGAACTTAAATTCATTGAAACCAAGCTTCAAGTAGCTGACATCTTCACTAAACCCCTTGTAGAAGATAGGTTTGTGTTTATTAGAGAAAAATTAAATATGTGCAAATTGTTAAATTGATTGATTTGATTGAATTTTAATTCTGTCATAAACACATAAGATACTTATATCTTCTGTAGAAGGTTTAAAGTCAATTAGGAGCTATTCCTTCTGAAAAAATTCTGCAGAACTTCTTCCTTCTGTTCAAAAAGAAGAAATGTTCTTCTCCAATATCTGAATCATGACTGACCTAGAATGACATCTTTCCTGAATCCTGAAAGTGTATACGAGGAAAGGTCACTATCAAAACCTCTCAAATTCTCTCTCCTAGGTCAACTGTGAAAGTGACACTACATGAGCTGCAGAATGCTTAGCTCTCAAAGTGTTATAGATGAAAAAGGTTTCTTTAGTCCCTCCAATTCAAAAAGGAAGTTAGTTACACTAATTAGGCAATTAAGTTTCTGACCGTTTTGAAACAACCAAAATGTAGAGATGCGTGCTCTACTTTCTCCCTTTCTACTATCATGTTCTCTCTCCTATCAAACGGCTAGTTAGAATAGCTATATCTCAGCTAAGGAACTCAGTCTCTTCCTCTCCAACCCCTCTCTGCACTCCAAAACAAAATTGTCTCTTCTCTTCTTCATACTCTGTTTTCTACGGAAAATGAGAGTGAAATCCGTAGCTTGCAAAAATGCCTCTACCTCCTCACCCCTCTCAGAGGAAGAAAATCCAGAACAATTTGAAGTTACAGGGATGGAAATGATTCCATACTCTGAACCCATTCGTGCTGAGCCATTGTCCACAGAACCTCCCATAGCAGAACCAGAATCTACTAAAGCAGAGCAACCTACATCACCCTTAGTTAAAACTCCAACTGAAGAACCAACACCAATATCAGCTGAAGAAACTGCTCCTAAACCATCCAAATCAATACCAGAACCTTCTCCAGCCTTCACCAAAACCAAACCTGTCTCAGCTCCTTCCTCCTCAAATATTCCCTCTAATATCCCTATTGTTAGAGTAAAAAGGTCTGAAAGGAATAAGCCCTCTTTCCATACCATTGGAAATGATCCAAACAATCCCATTGGGATTGATTCTCCACCCAAACCCTCATCTCCTACTGCCACTCACAAATCCAGTTCTCAAACCTGTGCAGAAGATGAGAAAAATGCTTCAGAAGGAGGAAGCAGAGAGGAAAGTGATCCTTCTGAGGATCCAGATGATAGTGATTCTGATCTCTTTGAAGATTCTAAGATGCTCAAGGCATTCTATGAAAAATGGAAATGGAAGAGTATTATCCCTGGCAGAGTCTTCATGATAAGGGAAATAAGAAGAGGAGGATGGGATACCAACCATTTCCTTCATAAGCAAGGATGGGGAGATTTCCTTGTCTTTAAAGAACCTAGATATCCTAGGATTATAAAAGCTTTCTATGCTTCTGCAAGCAACTATAAGAGTGATGGGAACTCTCTTGTTGCTGATGTCAAAGGATCAACTATCATCCTCACCCCAAGCATTATTGAAGAAGTTCTCAATCTGCCTGCATGTCAAAATCATCTCTACGAAGATACTTGGTATGCTTCTGCAGGCATAACCAAAGAAGAAGTAGTCAGAAAAGTCCTCAGCAAACCCAACCTACCTCTTGTCTCTAGTAAACTAATCCCCATTTGTAGGTTATTCAACAAAATGTGTTGTTACTCCATTCTTCCTAGAGCTGGAACCCTTGAAAGGGTCACTGACCAAGACTTACTGGTTATGTATCATTTGCTGACTGGAAAACCATTTTCCCTATCCTACCTACTTCTTAGAAGCATGATTTACTCAGCCAATCCACAGAGAGCTTATGCCAGCCTACCATATGGCATGCTGTTAACCAAAATCTTCAGATTGTACAATGTGCCTCTTGAGGATGAAGAATGTGAAGACGGCTGCACCTTCTTTGACAGAAAGAATATTAAGAAAATGAAGATGGTACATCCCACTCATTCTGAGCTATTTTCCAATAGTAGCAGTGGAGAAGAAGAAGCTTCTGAAGAAGAAAGGGCTCCAAGGACTAAGAAGAAGAAATAGGTACTTAAGACCTTTTCTAGAAAAATAAAGGGTCCAACAGTACCTTCTAGAGATGCAGAGCCCAGTAAAACTCAAAAGGTTTCTTCTTCTGGAGCTGAAAAGGATTGTCCATCTCCTTCTTCCTAACATAACATCATGGACACATCACCCCTTGAGAAAGTTAAAGTTCCTTCTCCAGTAGAGCATGCTCTTGTAGCAGAGGAGTCTATAGAAGAAGATATGGAACAATCACTTGCTTCTGCAGAGGGACTAGCAGTAAATACCCTAGCTATGCTCTACACTGCTCAACCTACCACTCTAACCATTCAACTCCCATCACCCCCAGCTGCTACAGAAGCAGTGGCTGCAAAGGAATCAGTGCAGAAGGAAGAAACTCAAACAGGTCCTTCTGCAGGAACTTTTGGAACTGGTCTGGTGAATCAATTCCTTGCTTCTCCCATTCTGGATTCATCCATTCCTACAGCTATGCCTCTCAAAGACTCTACTCCTGCTGTATCTGCCCATCTCTCATCTATGGAGACATTTCTCCAGCAACTAAGTGCTGAGAAGGAAGATATGGCTTCTGATCCTCTGCAGAAGGTAGAGGTTGCTGGACCTGAAGATGCTGAACCTAAAGGTGTTTCTCCCACTGCCAAAACTGACCCTTCTACTTCTTCCCAAGCACTTGAAAAACAAGTGAGAAAAATCAAGGCAGACGTTAAGAAGTTGTTCTCCAATGTCAATACTCTGCAAATTTCTGTAAATGAGATGATTGAAAGGTTCACACAGCACCAGTTCTGGTTTAATAACTTTGTTCTTCCTGTCATTGCTCCTCAAGCACCACAAATGCCATTTAATCAATACCATCCTCCTCAGAACATCCTCCAACCAACTACCTCATCATCCTCTGACCATTCCTTTCTTTCTAAGTAGAAGAAGATGATGATTCTTCTTCTCCTAGGCTATATTAGTTTCTTTTTGATAGATGACAAAGGGGGAGAAGTAGTATGTGTAGTAGGTTATGTGACAATGTTATGTCTTAGGAATCTGATAGGAGAGATCTTATTTGGCTTATTTTGTATGACATTGATCATGTCTTTTTGGATGATCTTGGATGATCTTTTTTATCATTAATGAATGCTCAATTACATTATGCTTTCCCCTGCTGTTATAAATTGCTCTATAATCTGATCAATTGATTAACTATAACAATAGAATTCTGCTATATGCATTCTTGAAACTTACATGAAACTAACAGTAATCTGAATGCCATAAAAAGAAATGATAAATCAATCATAACCCTTAGAGGTACATGCATACATTCAGGGGGAGTACCTTCAGAATTATAACAATGTAAAACTTGATAGGTTGTCATCATCAAAAAGGGGGAGATTGTAAGGTCCAAAAATCCATTAAAGAGTGTTTTAATAATGACAACCAATCAAGGTTTACTTGGAATAATTCTGAACTTTAATGACTAATGATTTTGTTCAAGTGAATGTTCAGAAGATACAGGTAAGCATCTGCAGAAGGAACAATTGAGCAACAAAAGAAGGAAATGAATGACACTTATTTAAGAAGATAAGTCTCAGATTTGACAAAAATGACAAATCTGTAAAAAAATAGATAGAATGCATACTGAAAAGCAATAAGAAGCACATTGTCATTGTCCATAAGATCAGAATAGCTTTCTAAGAGAAGAAATCATAATAAAATTGTGTTAGAAGTAAGATTCATTTTGAGACAGTAAAAGAAAAGCTCATTACTGACCTTCAAGCATCAAGATATGCTTTCTTTGATATATGAAATTAATTACTAGAAGATGGATGGTTGTTTCTAAGAAGAACCTAAGATTACTAATTCTGTAGAAGGAACAAAACATGTCAAAGACCCTAGAACAAATTAAATTCTTTGTCTTCTAAGGTCACAGATGTGCAATAAACTTAAAGATAGTCTCAATCAAGCAAAGGATGAATATTAAAAAGATGTGCAAAAGAAGTGAAACTCCAGAAGCCCTGAAGAAGGAACATATTGCTGCAGAAGATGCAAATAAGGCCAAATGCATGTTAATCTCCTTCTTCTCATCTTCTCATGATTCCAGTGGACATGTTGACTCAAGAATATGTGAAAATATTATACTGGAAAGTTTCATCATGTCTGCAGAAGATATACCTTGAGAAATAGCCTAGAAACAACCTGTAGAAGATACTCTGCAGAGGATGAAAGCTAGTCAAACTTGATAGCTGTAAAGCCTACACTTGCTGCAGCAGGGAAAGGGACATTTCCTAAGGCCAGTTGGATGTCCAACGGCTACTTTGCTCCAGCCCTCTATAAAAGGAGAGTTCCTCCACACTTGGAACACACCTCACTCCAGAAGAAACATATAAATCTGTTGTTTCATTGCTCCTATCTTCTGGAAAATTTCTCTCTCCTTCATAAGAGTGCTTTCTGATCTGAAAAGCTTTGGAGAGGGTCTTGGCTCATCAATTTGCTTCTGCTGTGCAAGTATTGTAATAGTTTGAGCCTTGTTTGTTTTTATTCTTTCTCATATTGTTTGTAAAAGTCTCAAAAGAGGTATGCAGGTGCATATCCTTCTTCTGAGCAGTAAGGGAATGGTTTTCCTGTGAGGTTTACTGAGATTTGGTGATCTCAGTGGGATTACAGAATCTGCAGAAGGTACTTGCAGCATTCTGGGTAGTGAATCTTCTGCAGAAGGTTTTGCAGTTGATGTTCAGTTGTAAGACTGAGTTGGATAGGTTGTTGTTGGCCTGAAGAGGCAGGTAAAGAATACTAGTGGTAAGGTTACCCAAGAAGATTGTAAGTTGTTTGAAAGAGTGAGAAAATCCTACAGGTGTAGGGACTGGAGGTAGCCTCAGGTTGGAAGAGGTGAACCAGTATAAATTTTGTGTGTCATCTTCTTCACTCTCTCTCTTTATTATTACTGCACATTACCTAACTTGGTATATATCTTCTATATAATTAAAACAAGCTAACCATTACCTTCTGAAAGTTTAATTCTTTATACTTAGCCAAGGCAAACCCTTGAGCAGAAAAAGTATAGAAAAGAAATTGCGGACAAAATTTATTCAATCACAATTCAACCCCCCTTCTTGTGATTGAAGCCAAAACTTCAACGCTCTGATACCAATTGAAAGGGAATCAAGAATATGGTCAGGATGCATCAGAAATAAATGGATTCCCTCCCTTGTTATAATCGTTTTTGCGAAAACACGAATCAAGGCATAAATGGTATTAAAACGAAAGGTCGTACCTTATTAGGATTATGAACGAGGCAATAGCAGCCATGTCTCTAGTGGTGTCCACGCCAACAGCCGAACTAGGAAACCCTCCTCAACTCTGCTAGTAGCCTTAGAGAATAAAAGGCAACTGCTTATGTGCATAGGGTAGTTCATCTCATGCTCTATTTATAAAGTGGTGGCTAGGGTTTTACCCCCTCACTCACTTAACCCTCACACTTATGGGCCTGGACCATTATGTAATAATTCTAATTAAATTAAATTAGAATTATTATCCTTTCCTAGTGGCATGTTGTATGCGTGTGACCCAATAGGCTTTTAATATTTGGTTATGATATTAAATAAAATCTTGTTATATTTAATATCGTAAATAGTGAGCAGTATCTAGCAATACATCACTATCCAAATATTGATATTATCAATAACTTTGATAAATCCTATTTTATGATAATAATTTAAATGATCTGTCCCTTTGTCCAAATATTTAATTGAACACAAGGGCATGGATTGTGTCAACCTTGTATGGTTCAATTTATGTTTTTCTTGATCCCCAAGTAGACTGTTCAGAAAATAAACATCTCATGTTTATTCTCCTGAGCATGACCATTCATTTTACAGTCTCACTTTATCAAGAGGCCTACAGATATAACTCTTGTTACATAGGAGGGACAAATCCCATCTAGGGAACTCACATTCACCATATAATTTATTATATGTCCAAAATCAACTTTATGATTACCTTGTTACAGGTAACGTTTGATGATAATTAAAACATATAATTCCTTATGTAGGAATCATAGTGATTTCAGGTCGAAGGACTTCATATAACACTTATCAATTTAAGAAACGTTCATGACACTTATGTAACAATCCATGCAACGTTCTTAAGGTGGGTCTGTCCAGTATACCATTACTCTTAATGTGTACCTATGTGAGCACATGATATCTCATATCCATGATTCGTGAGATGTGATCATCAATGAACTCACATACTATTCTAAATGCACCTTTGTCCTAAGATGATACTTGACTAGGGACTATTTAAGAATAGTTATTCATAAGATCTCATGATCAAGTCATCTACTTGATTTCTTATGAAATTTGAGCTTACTATTTTAAGAACATTAATTATATTCTAAAAGAATAAGTTGCCTTTATAAAATAACGTGATACAAGTGATGGATGTTCATAAACACATGTGAAGTCTATTAATCAGTTTGAGCATTCAAACCTGACTCAAAGACTTAATATCCTTTAGTTTTAATGATTAACAAATAAGATTATATAAGAACATAATATTAACAAATAAGATTATATAAGAACATAATATTAACAAATAAGATTATATAAATAGGTTCTACTGAGAAAGGTATTGGTTTGTTGATTGTGTTTCAGGTTGAAATATTCATTAGAAGAAGAAGAAGATTTGATGAACAAAATCAGAATCAGAAGATTAGGATCATAAGAACAAATGCAGGATTTAATATAAAGGTTGTCTGAAGCGTAGAAGTTGTCTGAAGTTTTGAAGCTGTCTGAAGAACGCAACGCGTCTGAAGTGTTGAAGCTATCTGAAGAACACAACACGTCTGAAGTGTTGAAGCTGTCTGAACAACGCAACGCGTCTGAAGTATTGAAGCTATCTGAAGTGCACAACCCGTCTGAAGACGTGAAGACCGTCTGAAGACGTGAAGACTATCTGAAGAAGTCTACAAACAGAATCAAGAATTGATCTCTTGAAGACGTTGCTAAAGTGTAAAGCACACTCTACCAAAATGGAGTACAATTATTTCAGTATAAAAGCTAAACATACTTTTATACCTCGACCAAAGTCTTTCACAAATAAGGAAACTCGGCAAAGACTTTCGGCAACGCATGCTGCACCTGCAACATAAGGGATCTGCGTGCGCAGACCTACTGCACCTGCGACTGCTGCCATACAGAGGTGATTAGAATGCTGAGAAAAAGCAACCAGAAAGATGTCTGAATAAAATACAATTGATTCAACATCTTTATTCATCTACATCTCAGAAGAAGAAGTTGCAAAGAAGAACAGAATAGCAATCAGCTGAAGTAGAAGAAAAGCTGGAATTAATATAATATAATATTCAAGCTGGAGAATTGAGAAAAGCCTGAATTAATATGATGAGCACAAGTTGAAGTAAATCATGATGTGATAAATACAAGCATTTGAGTATATGTGAAGAAATCAATTTTCTGAACATATAAACTCTCTAAGTGCATGGAACAGATTTCAACATTGAAGAAATCAATACAGAAGCTAAGACTAT
Source organism: Sesbania bispinosa (assembly GCA_026901365.1). NCBI lineage: Eukaryota > Viridiplantae > Streptophyta > Magnoliopsida > Fabales > Fabaceae > Sesbania > Sesbania bispinosa. The sequence goes on from QLOH01000101.1 coordinate 1,991,109, forward strand.
ATGATTCAACGACTATAATATCATATGTATTTATTCAAAGAAGAAACTGCAACAACAACTGGAGAACTAGACACCTCACTCAAAGAAGAAAGAAGAAATGGTGTCAGGAGCAAACAGAAAAGGAGTATATACAAAATAAGCAAAAGAACAAATCCAACGGATACCTCCTCATATACACTCCTAAGAAAAGTAGAAGAAATAAGAAGTCAGCTGAGGAACGTAGAAGAAGTCAGAAGACAGCTGAAGAAAAGCAAAAGGAAATCAAGAGAGAGAACATGTAAAATAATATCAAGAAAATCTCTCAAAAGAGCTCATCTCTAGAAGTGTCAGCACAGGATTGTCTGAACATTTATTTGCTTAAGAAGAAGCAACCGTTTGAGACATTACTACACAATGGCTACATGAGCCACATCATCAACATTTCAACGGTATTATGAATAATCTTCAAACGGCTATATTCCAACAGAACATATAAATAGCCTCAAGATTGAATTTGAAGATGTTGAAAAAGAATCAACCATGTTGTTGACCTATTGGTCAGTTAGTCAAAGATTGTTGTTCGGAAGAACAACCACCAAGCTAGCCAAAATGACAATGAACCAATATGGTTTGAAGCCACGAATGTACCTTGGTTATTCCAATGATACGGGTGAGAATGTAGCCCATGGAAACCAATGGTTGGAGAACAAGTTTGGAGCTTAAAGTCAGTATCTACCTAGCCAATTCTCAGAGGATGTTATTCCTCATATCAGAGATAGAGATTGTACTTAAACTTATATACTTGTATCACTGTCTTAACCTTGTACTTAGAATTCATTCATTGTATCCTGAGTAGTACTCAGTTAACCTCTAGTACAGGAAAAGATTAAGTTTATGTTTCGTGGAAACTTAAACTTAGTTTAATTTGTAAACACTTTATGTGTCTGAGAGCCTGGATAGGCTTGGTGGAAGAAAGAATACTCTACACTTGGATAAGTGTCTGAGAGCCTGGAGAGGCTTGGTGGAAGAAAGAATACTCTACACTTGGATAAGTGTCTGAGATCCTAGAGAGGCTTGGTGGAAGAAAGAATACTCAGTGTTGAGCCTGGAGAGGCTTGTCTGTAAAAGAATACTGCAATGAGTTGCCTAGAGAGGCAGTTGAAAACAAAGTAATACTTGTGTTGGCCTGAAGAGGCTGTGAATAATACTTGTATCTGTGGATTCAGATAGTGGAAAATCCAGTGGTGGTTTGCCTCTAGGACTGGATGTAGCTCACGGGTTTGTGGGTGAACCAGGATAAATTTTGTGCCTAAGTTCTCTTTCCCTTAATCTCTTTATTTACAGTTTTCATATTTATGTTGGGGATTGAAAAGTATTTTTAATAAACTTAACACAACTATTTCAATAAATGATCTTTCATATGAACAAAACATGAAATGTCTCTCATATCATTTGAAGCATTACAAAGAATGTACCTTGAAGAACTTCTGAAATAATTATCTAAAGTGAGTCTGGAAAGAGCTCAGTTCAGAAATCAGAAACAGACTTCAGACAACCTCTAGTCATCTGAAGTATTTCAGAAACCGTTCTGAAAATAATCTTTGTAATAGTCTTCAAAAGATACTTTGAGAAGCCTCTGTTTAAAATAATCTTAAGGTTTAGAAGAAACTCTATTTTTCTTATCTTCCGTACGCTTTAATTATCTCTGATCTTAAGACTTGTTTTGAACATTGTTCATCTTCATGATTTAAATTAAAGATTTCCAAAATCAATCAAAAAGCTTAAAACACTATTCAACCTCTCATTTCTAGTGTTTCCTGTGGTTCTAACAACATATAAGTCTCTAGTGCATATTCCTAACACGAGGAAAAATACGACATTGTAAATCTTCATCAGCTTGTTGAAACAACATTTCGTTCATGAAGACATCCAGGTGTCTTCCCGGATTTGTTTCACCAGTGTATGGAGGTACAGATAAATTCATCTTTTGACATCGTTCAGGAATTTTAGTCTTCATGAGTCGAGACGTGAATGGTAATGAATACGGCCGATAAGTAGAGATTCCAAATTGATTGACAATCGGTTTATCATCATCTTTTTTCACATCAGCACTTCTGTCGGCTTTAGTTTTGTCACCTTGTTGACCTTCTTCTCCCATCCGAGGAGATCTTCCTCTCATACTTCCCCCTTCGCTAGTCCTACGCTGGCGACTAGACGTTTGCCTTGGACTTCTACTTTGCTCTTTTCTGTTGGTACTGGTGTAACTATAATAAGAATCTGAAGATAACGTACGAGATATAGATCCAGCTGATGATGACGCTGTGGAATTCTTGCATGCCTCGAACTCCGTCCATGCTAGGATCGGGATATTTTGGGATCTCTACTTCTTCTCCTGGAACGTTGATCGGGATGGGCATTCTCCAACTGTTGAATACGTTCGAAGAGGTGTACAATCACCGGATCTCGCTACACCCCCTAGTTCTGGTTGTGTTCGAAGAATTACTATATCGTTATTTGCAGGAGGGACATGCAAACATAAATCTTGACCAAGATTTCGATTCTGGGTCAAAAGGTATGAAGTTCTAACTGAGGTTTGTCTTTGGTGTAGGTGTTGGGTGATAATTTGTCTATTATCTCCTCCCGGGTGGTTAAGGCTCAGGTTCGTGTTTAGGTTTGTGTTTGGGTTTGTGTTTGGATGATCCATCGTTTGTGGTGAATAACAAAATGGTTGGGGGTACGAGATGTTTGTAAAGATGGTTTTTTTGGGAAGGAAGAATGGTTAGAACCACGTATGCAACTTTGATGGAAGGGAAATCTTTCCCAGAAACTTTAGTGAACTCTCTTCACCACGAAGCATGGGGATTAAGTTTATGGTTCCCCACAGCCACAGACGACGCCAATTGTTTCACCAACGAATTTTCTCCAATCTGCTTCAGCTATTTGAAACTCCAAGCTCCTCTCCAAGTGTTTGAAATGAATGTGGGGGTGTCTGCGAAAACACTCAACCCAGAAGTCAGTTTATAATTTTGTTAGAGTGCTGGCAAAATAGATAGATGAATGTACCTTATTTTTTATGTTGAGGGATGGTATTTATAGCATTCGTAGAAGCTTCCACACACGTGTGAGTGGATGGTGATTTGACTCCACTAACTATAGAATTATTGTGCCATGTGTCCTTCGGGTAGGAGAGGATTTTGCTTTTGTGAGAATACTTCTTTATAATCGCCACGTAAGGGACATGTGTTTCTTTCAGTATGCATGTTATCCGAGACGATCCTCTTCTTAACATATCAGTTGATAATTTATCCGTTTTAAGCGGCTTTCTCCATCCGAGTAAGCTATCTTCTTCATCCAAATGAGTTGTCTCCTTCGTCCGAGTGAGTTGTCACCTCATACGGATCCGAGTTATCCTGTAACAATATGTATCCTCACATGCACCAACTCTTGATAATATATAATTCAATCACTTGCACTAATTAATATATTTCATCTATAACTGTAATATTATTTTCATTTAATATTTTTTTAAGAAATTACTTGAAATTAAAATGTTCTTTAAATACGTACACGTATAGATGTACATGCATTATTTTAAGTGTACGCATATTTGGTG